>VYZM01019008.1:9620-38355 GCA_013398915.1 Dromas ardeola
GTGCCCAGGTGGCCAAGAAAGCCAATGGCATCCTGGCTTGTATTAGAAATAGTGTGACCAGCAGAAGCAGGGAGGTGATTGTCCCCCTGTACTCGGCACTGGTGAGGCCACACCTTGAGTATTGTGTCCAGTTTTGGGCACCCCAATACAAGAGAGATATCGAGGCGCTGGAGCGAGTGCAGAGGAGGGCAACGAAGCTGGTGAAGGGCCTGGAGAATGAATCTTATGAAGAGCGATTGAGGGAGCTGGGACTGTTTAGTTTGAGGAAGAGGAGGCTGAGGGGAGACCTCATCACTCTCTACAACTACTTGAAAGGACATTGTAGAGAGGCTGGTGCTGGTCTCATCTCACAGGTAATTAGTGATAGAACAAGAGGGAATGGCTTCAAGCTGCAACAGGGTAGGTTTAGACTGGACATTAGGAAAAAATTCTTCACAGAACGAGTGGTCAGACACTGGAATAGGCTGCCCAGGGAGGCGGTTGAGTCACCATCCCTGAATGTGTTTAAGAGTCGTTTAAATGTGGTGTTGGGGGACATGGTGTAGGAGAGAACTTTGTAGAGTGGGGTTGACGGTTGGACTCGATGATCCCAAGGGTCTTTTCCAACCTGAATGATTCTATGATCTTTCTAGGGAAGGGCAGTAGTCTGGACCACATGAGTGGTCCTGTACTTGTCCCTTGGTTTGGCATTCTGCATGACGAAGCAATAATGCCTTCATTGCGGGCAGCTGCCTAGAAGACTAAATCATCCTGAAGCAGTTACCCCTTTAGCAGCTTCTGGTTTTTACTGCTTAAGTTGGACTGTTGAATCTCTGTAAATCCACAGGTCTTGGTGGGAAAGCAGTGGCAGGCTGATTGCTGTGGGATGAGCAGGACAGCTGTGCCAGCACTGAAGGGAGGACCTTGGTTTTTGTACTCTGATCTCTGTACAGCTTGCAAGGCAGAAATTGGGATGGGTTTCTAAATAAAGCCTGCACACTGTCTAGTCTCTCTTACTTAAACCTCCACAGACCAAACTGTCGTACTCGATTACAGCAAGCAAAACTGACTTACACAGCTCAGAGCTGTAACACTGAGCAGGCTGAGTATAGCGGTGTTTCACGTGGTAGTGCAGATCTTCTGTTCTGCCCTAAGGAAGTTATGGGGGACAGTTGGGATCCTGTATGTTTTGCAAGTGTGGTGCATGCTGCAGTTGTCTTGTAAAAAAAAACTGGTTCTGTTATTAAGCATCATGAAAGTTTGCTGTGGAGCACTCCCAGTTGCCGAGGCACCACCATGGAACTACAAGGAGGAAATGTCTGGTCTTGTCTTAAACAATGGAAGAGCTAAGAAGCCTTATTTCTTTTCCTGCTACCAGAACCTAATCTTGTATATTTATTATTTTTTGTTTCTAGGAAGTGAAAATAATTCCCTTTACCTGTACTATAAGGGCCTCTCAAAGACACTGCTGACGTTCAAGTTTGATACAGTTAAAAGTGTCCTGGACAAGGACCGGAAAGAAGATGACACAAATGAGTTTGTGAGTGCTGTATGCTGGAGGGCACTACCAGATGGGGTAAGCTTTCTGCTCAGACACCCCAGACGGCTGCAAAACGAATGCCTCTTGCTTTCTTACGAAATAGCATTGCTATGGGTTTGACTGCACTTGATATTTTCCTGTTTATTGGTGTTGCAGATCAGTGCAAGAACATGAGGGTTTCTGGGTAACTGAAGCACTGGGAGATGGTGGGGGGAGAAGGGACTGCTGTGCCCTTAACTCTTCCACTTGGGTGTGTGAATTTCTCTACTTGGCATCTGAAATCCCAAAAGTAGCGTTACATGTCTGGCAGTTAATGTTTTTTGTGGGTGCATTATCAGGTTTCTTTTGTTGCTTTAACAAAGGCACCTGCAGATACTCGCCGTGGAACCTTATCTCAATATTACTGTGTCTATATGGGCTTGCTCATTGACATACAGCCCGTGTGTGTTTAGATGAGTAGATATGTAAAGGAAGCAAGCCCAGGCTGCAGTCACCTCAATGACTGTTCCAGTGACACTTAATTCATATACATAGCATGTGTACTAATGCTGCAGGCAGACCTGACACAGCTTTTGTGAGAGTGGCCTTTCGGCACAAAGCTGCTCTGGAGAACAAAATGCTGCTTTTAAATTCAGAGTACTCTTGAAAACCTTGCATTAAAAAAAAAAAAAACACCTTGAGCAAGTTGTATGTACAAGGGTTTGCAGATCAGATACTTAATGGGCTTGTTGGGAGGCAAGGGAGAGGAGCTCATGCTAAATACAGTCTTCTAAGTAGCTGAAGTGGAACATTGCTTCATTGATGTCCTGAGATGTTGTGTTCACAAAGATGTGTTTTGGAAGGATGACATCTAACAATCTGTTTCTGTATGAAGAAACTGCCCCCACAAGTGTGATTCAGTTGTTATTGGCATAAGCTTACTTCAGATAAGCACTTCTGGATCAAAATAAAAATAAACTTGAGCATCTCAAACTGCACTTCAAAAGTAAAAAGTGAGCTGTTGTAGTTGAACGGTGGGCATGAGTAAGTGATATAGGGTCACCAGCTTCTTTCTGTCTGGGGATTTAGGAGGATTTGGTATACACAGATGTCATGTCTCAGATGAAGAGTGGCTCTTAGAAGTTGCGTAATCCATCCTTCTGCTGGATAAAAATGTGCTGCGGGAACCTATGTGTCCAGAAATGCCCTTCCCTGAACTTTCTTCACTGCAGTGTCTCTGTGTTGGGTTGTCCTGCCCACTGACCTCCTGCGCAGCTTTTCTGCAGGCAACAGACTAACAGTGGTGTCTTACCCCTTGTGTTATTTCTGTTGCTCTCCACTCCTTTCATATCTTCCTTACAAGCCTTTTCTCTGATTAATGTGCTCTACTCTGATCGACCTTCTGCTTAAGTGACTGACAAACTTTTGAGCAGTCACCAAGGGCTGTCAAGCAATTCTTCATAACCGATACGAAAAATATTGTGCAAAAATGTAATAGTTAAATCAGACCCATCAAGATTGGACCAAATAACGTTCAGGCTTCAGTCCATTAAGGAGCATTCAGAATCCATCGCTATTCTGATTATTATTATTTTTTTCCATCATTCCTCTGCTTTTCCCTGGGCTTCTTCTAAATGAACTTGTTTCTCCTGTGGCAGCCACAGTACCTGGCCCTCATTTGTAAAGAATGCAGCAAAAAACTGCCTGTGATCTGAAAGCCACCTGCTGGGTGTTTTGCTTCTGTGTTTTACCTCTGCCTATGGTGCATGCCATCCTGTTTTACATACTGAGCAAGCAGCCTCACTTGCTTTTGCCAAGAGGCCTGAATGCTTCCTTGCACCATCTCTCCAGTCCCCCCGAGATGAGGAGTACTCTTCACTGATGCAGCCACACATTTCTCTTCCCTCTTGTACCCACACAGCGATCCTATCTGACCTAATTGAGACTTTGCTCGTATTCTTAGGAAATTAAATTACTGGACAGCCAAAGATCACTTATGTCCAGAAAGCCTTGCTCAAACAATGAAACTCTTTTATTCTCCATTTTAATAATGTTTCTTAAATTTGGCATAAAATTTTTCAAATGAGCTCCATTTATACAGACTTCTTTAAAAGCTGGTGCATTTTTTAATGATGCTCGGATGAACTAGAGAGGGCCTTTGCCTCACAGTGCTGTCCGCATCTGCGGGAATCGGGGAACCCACAGCCTATTTCTGGCTTAATTGCAGACTTTGATTCTGGGTGAGTCACTCTGCCTTAGTTTCCTTATTATAAGAGCTACTGTGCCTACCTTTCACCGCTGGCAGTGATCGCGCCTGCTCTGCTGAAGGGTGCCAGCATCGAAGTGCCTCCAGCCTAGCAGCTGTACAGGGCACAGCGCGGGCTGGGAAACCTGCTCCACAGCCAGAGGGAGCATGTCCAGGTAAGCTTTATACTGGTGTGGGCGTGCTGTTCTCTGTGCCTTGCTGGGCTAGTTCAAAGCTGTCTCGCTTGTCTCCATGCCATGGTCACTGGGCAGTAGCTTCAGTTTGCTAGTTGGAGTGTTTCCAAGGTGGGAGATGCAGGCACTGCGTGCCAGCCTTTCCCCAGGCCTCCCCAGTGGAGCAGACTCTCCTCGGTTTCCCCACGGTGTTGCTATCAAGGATTGTTCTCTAATTAACCTTTCAAGATGAGATGAGTAAGTTTCACATCTGTCAGTTATCTTGGAAAGCATGAGTACATGTACTCCTTCACTTCATGCACTTAAGTGCAAAATCTTGGATCCTAATTAAAACTTAACTAAAACTTTCAGATGAAATGTCATTGATTCTTTCTTAAATCTATTTTTATGTAACTTAAGCTTTTACTTCCTCATGAGCCGAAGTCAAGCTGTGCCAAGCAGCCCTTGCCAGAAGCCAATTTTATTTTTTTTTCCTCTGCATTGGTTTCTCTTTGCTTACAAAGATGCAGGGACATTTTTGCTAGAGCTGTCACCTTTCCAACTACAGAGATCTAGCCAGCACCTTCTTTCCATGTGCGTCAAAGCCATAACAAGGGAGAGGAACTGTTCTCTGCAAGTGCTTAATATCATTTTGCATCAGGATTATTCACTTTGCAACTTTTAAGTGATGTTTAGAAATAAGCACTAGCTTGAAGGCTAATAGTTTTGTTAGACTCTTTGGGCAAAAAAAAAAAAAAAAAACAATCAAACAAAAAACCTCTCGACAGGTACATCAGGAAGCAAACCTTTGCTCTGCTTCTTTCAGTGCTGTGTTTTGGACAAAGGTAAATAGGCTGTTCAATACTTTTTTAAATAGCACTTATTTATAGTTTGTGGGGAAAACCATTCTCACTTCTCATTTTAGTCTAAAAATTGATCAGTATCTCAAAGTAGAGAAAGCTTCAGAACACATCTGGCCTAAGTGACCTGATAAACATGAGTTAGGCACATGGATGCATTTCAGGACCTTCCCTGACCCAAATCCTTTTATTTCCCAAGTCAGGGATTTTATAATATACCTGTGCCATCCTTTTGTTTCTGTCACCTCAGGAAGATATAGCCAGCTCAATTTGAAATGTGAATCTGGTCTTGAGGATGTCTTGAGGATACGTTCTTCTATTTCATTAGCATGTAAGCAGAGGATGCTCTTGCATATAGGGATGCTCTTGCATGGGGAAAGGAAATTATAGTAGTGGTAGTGGCTCACTGCAGCTAGGTGAGTAGAGATGTTTCATTTGTCTTGGGAGGGTCACTGCGGTTTTGTCTAGGTATGTGGGTAGTAGCTGGAAGATTGGTTTGTACTTCGTTTTCCCTTATGTGTCCTAGGTGATGTTTTCCCCTTCCCTAAAGGGGACACCTTTTGTTTGGACCTGCTTTGCCATATTGCAGAGTTTGAGGTGTGCCTCATACAGCTGTGTTAAATAATTGCATCTCAAGTAGCACCTTTCCCAGTCATGGTTAGTGTTTCTCAGAAAGAAGCTGTCAAAAGAGAAACCAAGGCTGAACCTGCTCCCAGGACTGCAAAAAGGTACTACCGCTGAACACAGAAGCAATTTGATTATGTAGATTAAGCATGGTTCAATCTATCCTAATCACTGTAAAGAAGCCATTTAATTTTGTACCTGTTTGCATAAGTATTCATTACTGCCGATAAGCAGGTTAGCCAGGGAAAGATTTCTCAAGCAGAAATGTCAAGGCTTTGATACCAGTGAGGAGATATAGATAAGAACAGGAGAATGCCATGCAAATTAGCTTAGGTAAAGCTTTACATACATACATCTTTTTTCTTTTAGAGGGGTAAAGAAGGGAAATCCATTGAGAACAGTGCTGCAGACCTTAGCCAAATCATCTCATGGCAATGAGCGGGTGGGTGGTGGTACATGTTGGATGGATGCTGAGGTCTCCTGGTGCTTGGGAGGAAGGCTCTCAGAGCAGCAGCATGGCAGTGCTATGAAAGCATCTTTTCTGCCTGATGAGGGAGAGCAGAAACATATTTTATCACCTCGTTGTTGCTCTTCAAAAATCATTTTAATTTAAGGGAGTCTTGAAACAATAATCTAGACATGAGTGAGAGAAGCAGGCTCTGGGACTCTGGGCTTCAGGTTGCCTCTAGGCACTGTCATATGATGGAAGTATCTTCGTAATTAGCCTTGCATCTCTGAACTTCTCTTTGTGTTAATCTAAGAGGATGGAAATATTCCCTTCAAATAGGTTTTTGGTGCATCTTTTCAGAAAACAAGTTTTTCTTCCATTTATTTTTCCTTTCCTGTGAACATACAGCTTTGTTTCTTAATGATGTCTGGCTTGAATTCTTTAAATAGAAACCTATAATTGTACCGCAGTAAGCTGGTCACTTAATAGGGCTGTAATCTTGTTCACTGATGAAAAGTAGCCATCCATTGTTTCCCAGTAGCCTAATAAATGGTACACAACATACACAGGAGCTAGTCAGGGACTCCGATAATTTACAATCAGCAAATTGGCTCACTTCACTGGAATTAATTTAGCTAATACAAATTATTTCGGGAAGTGATTCATTGCCATTTTAAAGCACTAATTAATTTGGATGACTTATGAACGTTAAAAATGAAACCTCCTTTGTCATTCCAAAATAACCAAATGCTTACTCGGTGTCATTCTTAAGTAACTTGTATCGACTGTAACTACATCTCTTGTAATTTGAAATATGAATTCCAGTGGGGTTTGGGGGAGAAAACTAGTGTACGACTAGATATTTTTTTGTTCTGCTTTGCTGCTGAAATTTTAAAGGCTCAAAAAAGTGAGAATTTTGACTTCCAGCATCAACACAGTGTTGTTTTATTTTTGCAGCATCCTCAACTAGTTGTTCAGATGTCGGTTAAGATATACCTAGGTAGTAATCCAAAGTTTGAGAGATAAATGCCTGCCTGGAGTACTCAGACCCAACTTGTCCCTTGCCTGCCTCTCTGATGGCAGCTGCTGACACAGGTAGCAGCATGAGTAGCTCCAACCGCAGTATTTTCAGGGAGGATGCCGGCTGTTTTCTGACTCATGTTTTCTTTCCTAGACTAGGGCTGGCCACATAGCATTCATGTGCAGCATCTCCCAAACCAGTATTCTTGCAGGTTATTCTCCAGTGCAGTACCACGCTACTGTTTGCTACTGGCAATGCGGAGGTCTTCATCTTCTCTCTCATGATTGAAATGCCCAGCAGTTTATGGGAGGCTAAGAATGAGCAGCTTTTAAGAAAAGCAAGGAAATGTGGCTTTGATCGGGTTTATTCTATTGGGTTTTTCTCCCCCTCATGAAAATCTTCAAAGATTTTCCTCTCTCCTGTGGAAGTTGTCTAAGCCCCATAGCATGCAAGCTATGAAGCTCTCGGCTCTCTGTGTGATGGCTTCCCACTCCTCTTGACATGCCCTCTGCTCTCTGGCCATTGGTAATGCTTTAAACAAGAAGTTTTCTTTGACTTTTATTACTTTGCTGCTTCACACTTTCCTTAGGTAGTAAATGTATTTTATTTCTCTTCCATCCTACCTTTTTCATGTCTATTCCTCCATTACTCGTTTGAAAAACTCAAATCTTCATTAAAACCAAGAATATCAAAAGGTACATCAACATTATGCATGCTTGAATTTCCACACCTCCCCCCCCAAATCTTAGCATGTGACTTAATGTATATCAACGCACATTGCATATATTGTTTTATATGCTGCTTGAAAACTCTTTTCATATTCAGAATAATTCTACCTTGCAGATAAAAGATATCACAAGTTCAGTATGTATGCTTCTTTGTGTTGAACATACTCATGTACTTTCATACCCATATCTCTTCAAATCCTCATTTTGGGCTCTGTTTTTACTGTAGCTAAGGAGAATTAATTAAAAAAATACCCAGGTGACTAACAATATTTTACTCCTTATTGCAACCCTTGGAGTCCAACTGCAGAGAACTTCATGGGGAAAAAAAATCATACTCTATTATTAACATTTCATGCATTATATTGAAATTTCGGTGTGTTGACACTTCGGTCCATGTGAAAGACCATCTTGATAATGTGATTATGCAAATGACAGGCTTTAGGAGAAAGTGTTTAATTTTGAGTCTTCTGTAGATGAAGAAAACTATTGGTAAATGTTCTTTTGGTATTGCCTCTCCCCAGTGGCTGGACACCCTCTGAGCTTCCTCCCTGGTGAAAGCAGTCACTTGCTGGACCCCACTGCTGGCACAGTCGAGCACGAGCAGGGGTGAAATGTGTTTGAGGGGGGAGAAGCGTATTACATCATTTATTTTGCTGTTTCAGGGCTAAAGGTGGCACGACATCAGTGCCTATGTTAACTCCACGTTTCCTAGATGCAGACAGAGCAGCTGGCCCTGCTGCAGATGCCAACAGAGGGGATGAATCTATCGCTTTTGTTAGCTCTGGAAGTTCAGGTCCCCTGTGGTACTGCAGCACTCTGATATTCTAGCTTCTATTTTAAGCATAGCTTCTCCAAGAAACGTAGGTGGCTCTGGTTTTTCTTCTTTGTTGGTTTTAAGTTTACATTTGCAAACTCAATTTCTCTCTCCTTCTGCAAGGTGAGGCTTTTTTTTCCCCTGCATAATCGCAGAAAATTGCCAAGGGGCTGATGTTATTTTGAAGCGAAGGCAGATCAAAGTCACGCATGTTTCATGAACGAAGGCAGCATTTACTCTTTCAGACTCTTACAACTGATATTTGCTGACCAATGTGTTTGTTCTAATGCCAAGAGAAGTAGACAGCATGCTGTAGATCGGACTGAGGTCCTCTTTATTAAAGTCATCTCTTTCCTAGAGCAAGTGAATGACATAATGGTTGACATAACTCTGAGTACTGTTGACATTACAGTTCCAGTAGCTGATCCCAATGGTGCAGCTGTACAGATAATGGATTGCAGTTCATTGCTGATGCAAGCAGAGGTCCAAGCAGGCTCTCCTTGTTTCTTAGGCTTTAAAAAAAATAAGAGCATCCCAATGCAATCACAAATTGCATTGCTACGATAGACACTATGAACTGGGGATGCAAAGTAGTCTCTGTGCAGCTGTCATTAAACTTGTAAGTGGATTTTTCTCTCCTGTTGGGACTCTGCTGCTTTAGTAACCATCAATTCTTTATTCAAGTATGAAGTTTTTTAAACAGATGAACCCAAGTCAGGAATTCACCTACAACCTGGACTTCATTCCTGACTCCATCCCCAACTCCCTGCTGAACCATAATGTTGCAAGGTACAAGCTGAAGGGCAGCAGTATGTGTTGTGTGGCCCTTCATGTAAGCTATTTCCCAAGAAGTAAAACTTAATAGAAATTTATTTGTATTAGGGTGATACTCAAGGTCATCCTTATATTATATATTGGGGTGGAGAGAGAAAAAGAGCAGATTTGTATTCAGAGACATTCGCTTTTAGAATTAAATAATTGTACAATTGTGTTTTTTCCTTTTCCCACCCAACCTCTGCAGTGCTGTTGTTGAGCCCCTTGGTCTGAACTCTGATATGTATCCTGCTGGGTTCTAGAGATGCTGATTAAATAATTGATTAGGCTGCTGTAAGGTTTGGGTTGGTTTGTTTTATTTTTTTTCAAATGATGCCTAGAAACCTACTTATCATGAGTTGTAAGCTCCTTGCTTCCCGTGGTTGTTCTTAGTGTTGTGCCTTTGTCTCACAGGCATTTCACCCTTTATTGCCCTAGGGGTTAGAGGTGGCAGGCATGCGCTCTCTCTTCCCCCACAGCTCTTAGCCTTTGGGTAGGAAGGTTCACCCCTGGTATTTTCTGGGGTTTTTATAGTGTATATTATCCATAGCGTCCTGGAGCAAACTCAATTGAAAGCAGTCATTGTGGGAGCCAGGCAAGTTTTGCAGTTACTGAGACAGCATCTATTGCCTGATTTCAAGCTCCAACCAAAGATGGTCTCCTCCGAGTCAAGAGCATCTCCTACATGAGCAGCTTCTGCTTTACTTTCCACTGCTAGGTTCATGCTGGCTTTTTTTTTTTTTTTTAGACGTCCCATCTGTCTGCTGAAGTCTGTGATTGGCACTGAAGTCTCTGATTGTTTTTTAAAACATTCTTCAGTGCATCTACTGATGACAAGTCCTGCCAGGCCACCACCATTCAGTAGTCGCAGCTCATGAGCTGCATCAACCTTTTGCTCTAGCACTCCTAATTAAGCAATTTTAATGGAAGGATTTAATGTTTTACAGAGTCTAAATGAAGTAGAAAAAATATGAACTGATTTTTTTCTTTCCAGCACAAGATTTTGATCAGATAATTTAACCTCTGGGTGAAATGGAAGTAGAAGCATTTATGCACAGGTGGTTTTCTCTGCAAAAGCTTTACTTTATGTAAGTCTCTGCATTCATATAGTTACTGCTTGGCTTTGGGCAGCTGTTCTGAAGGTTTTCATATGCTTTCTGCCCTTCTGTTATCAGTAACAAAACCCCAAAGTGTTTTAAAACCCAGTAACTTGTGACCAGCTTAATGCCAATTGCATTGCATGTTAATAAAGCAAGAATTAAGGCTTTTATGACACTCCTTGTAAAAGCAACTGCTCAGACTGGTTTTCCAACAGCGACATGGATTTGTATTCTTTTAACCTATTTAAATAAGATTTAGTTTCCTTTTGGTGATGTTTTGATCAAATTCTAGCTAATGCTAGATGAGCTAGCTATGTGCACGGAGTGAAAATGGTCGCTCCTTTGAAAGCAATCTCATGTCTGAATTGAAACTACCTGGATACGTAATTAAGATATGTAATTATTTTATATAGGATACACACAGAATTATAATAATCAGTCCTTTCTAAGGAAGAGAAAGCTACTATGTCAGGAAAGTTATGTTTAGTAATTGAATTAGTACCTTTTAGACAGAAATTACACTGTTAAATTTGGGGTTGTGCAGCTGAAGGGAGTTGCATTCACCCTTACACGAGGTGTTTTGAATTCAGCAAGGGAAGCTCTGCTTCAAACAATTATGTCTCTTATTATATATCGTAATCGCTTCCGAAACTCTTATCTGGTTGCTAAAGCTGGAGAGAAGTGAGCTGTTTGGTGCAGTACTGGATTTGGATTTTCTAGTTTTACTTTAATATGTCTGAAGTGAATATTAAGTTAAGCAGAGAGATATAGCTGGGGCACCCTGGGGAACTGGCAGATGAGACAGTGCATTGTTTCCCATTTACTTATAATAATGAGAGATACTGGAGGGAAGATAAACAATATTACATATACTGGGAAGAAAGATTGTTTCAGATCCATTAAATTAAAAAAAAAGTTCCTTTACCTGTAATCTGCAGATAGCACATCAATTAACTGCAGCAGGAGGAGGAGAAGCTGCATCCCTCCTCACTACCCATGCTGGCAGAGGCTCAGTGCCGCTAGCCAAGTTTCCCAGTGTAAATCAGGCATACCTGATTTTTTTTTCTCCCTAGTTTCTAGGTTGATCAGTTGAGACCTCATTGCCTTTTTCTTCCAAGAAAGACCTTCTACAAAGCCGACTGCTCTGGCCAAGTTTTTTCTGACCACCAAATAATGGCAAGCCCCTCTAGTCTGGGGAATATGTGCTTGAGGGGTGTCTTGACTCGTTTAGTGTGAAATATCCTTGATTAAAATAGGAGGTTAATAGCGCTTCTGTGTGTGCCTTGCTTCACAACTTGCACGTTAGCTCAAATAATTTTGGGCCAGCAGGAGTAAAAAAAAAAAAAAAGAGAGAGAGAAAATGAGCTGGAAGTGAAATATAAATGTCCTTATTTAGTACGAAAGGATTCATCTCGCTGTTGGCTTATTGTTTTCGTTAGGTTCACGCTTGACAATGCAAAAGAAGAAATTTAAGTTGTTTGGGAAATGTGTGAAAACCTGAAGTAAAACAGAAGTTAGCAGCTTGTGAAACTTCTCTTCTAGTGTTACAGCAGGCAGCAGCCTGCACTGGGAGCTTGCGAGTTTTTGTTGTTTCAAAACTTAAGAATATATATATTTAACCTTGTCAAAAGTAAGCAAAGATCCACACTGTGAAAAATCACTCTGCTGATGCTCAGGTGCTTGTATAAGAAAAATACCACTTTACAGATTTCTTTTGGATAAATGGGTAAGATGTACAGTTACAGGGTGAAGGGATGCAATTTGGCTGCTACTTTCGCAGTGTACCCTTGAATGCAAACTCAGCCCCTCTTCATGTCTCCTGGCCATCCTCTGCAGCCATCCCTCTTCTTCCCCTCATAAGACTCCTTGTTTTTCCCCTGAGAGCAGAGTTGTCTGAACATGGAAGTGGGGACAAGGACAGTCTCCTCCTCATAAACCCACCACAGTCACTGAATCTTTGTT
This sequence comes from Dromas ardeola, assembly GCA_013398915.1. Taxonomy (NCBI): domain Eukaryota; kingdom Metazoa; phylum Chordata; class Aves; order Charadriiformes; family Dromadidae; genus Dromas; species Dromas ardeola. The sequence continues at coordinate 21,907 of VYZM01019008.1, forward strand.
TTTTGTTGTTCGTCTTGAACCTGGGAATTACCCATTCTGGAGTGGGGAGGGGAGCTATGAAAACTTACTTTTGTACAGAATTTTTAAGTTTCCATTGTTTTCCATTGTGAGCAGGTTTGAAGTGGGTTTGTGATGCAGACCAAGTGTATTCTCAGCCGGGCTGGGCATCTATACTAATTTCAGGTAACATATGAATGTGGAATCTGAGTCCAGCTCACTACAAATCAAAGTTAATGAAGTAATGAATGTGATGCATGCCAAACCCCATTGTCTCTCCTTATCCAGACAAATGCATACTGTGTATGTGCCCCGTGTGTGGCTTTTTTTCAGAGGCCATTTCTTTATATTATCATTTATTTCTTCCTTGGAAGCACTTGCTAGGGCAGTAGATGATCATGAATTCTTCACAGGAGCTCTTCTGTTGATGATTGTAGCAGTACACATGAGCTTGCTTTGACAAGAAATAAGTCATGTGTAGTCCTGAAAGAGGACATTTATTTTTATTTTCTTATATCCACAGTATTTTGTCCAGTATTTCTCACCATCTGTGCTCTGAAACGTTTGAGGCATCGTCAGGCCGAGAGAAGAGCAGGGGCTACGTGCCGTATGCTCGGGCTTCGGCTCAGTGGCTTCTGTTGAGGAGTGAGTCAACAGCAGCATATCTTCAGAAAGACTAAAATCTAGGGAGGGTGAAGCAGATTAGCTAAAAAAAAGTCAAATGCCAGAAGTGTTTGTTTGTCTTCCCTCACCCTTTGTCAGCAGAGCTCGGGTTTGTATTCTAATATTTATGTAGCTGAAGGATATTATAAAATCAGAGGTGCTATGTCACAACACAGGGGGTTTTGTTCACTCCTATAATCCGGGTAGGAAAAGGACATGATTTTTTTTCTTTATATGCTTGAGTCTTTTTAAACTTCCTTTTTTGCTGTTAGTGTTGTTGGTAGCTTAATGGATTTCTTGATTGTTGAGCTGCTCTTTTTGATACAGTATTGTTAGTCTTTGCATGCATTCAAAATGACAGGGAGAGTTAAAAACAGTCATTTCAACTTGAGATATCTAGAGATAATTTTTTTTATACACACTTTGTGAAAATAATTTGAACAGCAGCAGAATTATCCATTGTAGGAGAGATGATTTTTACTTGTGAATTGGGTTTAAAGATAAAATCTGCCTACTTCCTGAGTCATGGATTTCCTATTTATTGCTCTGTTAAGATTAATCGGGAGCAAGACTTAATCCAGAACAAAGATGATTGAATTGTCCTTAAACAGTGATGTAGAACATTACCTAGATCTCACTTTATTGAAAGCCTTTTTTGGTCTTGCAGTGCTGAGAAATCATGAGCTGCTTGTGAGTACATCATATGAAGAAGGATGCTTTTTCCTCATTTGCTGGCACATTAGAAAGTAAAATGCTTTCTGGTTTTTTTGGAATAAGGTTGTTAAGAGGTGTTGGATGGAATGGGTTAAATCTGTGTAGTGTGTTAGCTAGAAATTATTTTGGCATGCAAAAAGAAGTGTTCGCTCCACCTGCAAAAGCCTCTGATGGCTTAAAGGTCTGCCATTAACTGAGCTGCTGCTGGGTTTGTGGAGTGGCCAGAACAGAAAATTAAGTACCTTAAAGCAGCTTTGTTTCCTCTTTGGGAACCCAGAGAAGCAGAAGCTCAGGCTCTAGCTACACAAGCCCATCGGGCAGCGTGTCCGGCAGAGCCACAGCACAATCCACCGCACCCCTTCACTGCCACTAGCCCCAAGTGCTCATTGCCAGTGCAGTGATGCTAACAACAAAATCCTGCTTTTAAAAATTAATGTCTTTTTTTAATGTCATGTTTTCCAGCAGGAAGTGTGTAGAACCATTGGGTAGTCCTAAATCTCCAGTTACAGCCTAGAATGGAGTAAGGATGTAATCTGGTTTTCGTCCTTTCGGAGGGGCAAGGAGAGAGTGTGGGGGGGAAGCATCTAATTCAGGGCTTTCCAAGCTATGACATGTGAGCTTCACTAACCCCTCAATTCATTTCAGGAGTCCTACCTGAGAGTGGGCTGTGGTCAATACCGTTTGGGAGCTGGCGATACTTATTTCAGATGCACGTACCACGGTTAAACTATTTATTTTTTTTTTTTTAAAGGCAAAATAAAAGCAGCTTGCTATTTAATGGCCTTGCTGTAGGGATGCTGGCAGGCAGCACACTGTTGGCAAGCTGTTCTCTGGAGTTTAAGAGCGTGTTCAAGGCCAGGAGATTTAGGTACTTATTAACGGCACTGCAGCTTCAGGCCCTGCTATTTGCTGGCAGTCACCAAGCAAGTAAGAAAGGAGCTGTCAGGGCTGCATTTAGGGTGGCTGGGTGTATGTGCATGCCCCGTGCAGCATCTCTTTCTTCTGGCTAGAATGATTTTGACCTTCTGAGTTAAACTTGCCCACTTAATTGTATTTTTTTATTATTTGAATCCCCTTTTCTTTAGCTTATTTGCATGCAGTACAACATATTTCATTTAGGATTTGATATGGTTAGAAGCCCAGGATAGTGTAATAAAAGGCTGTTTTAATCATGACATTTTGTAAGACTGGAAGCTGCTGGGACCAGTTGTGGGCAAAAGAAACATGTTTTGTCCACTGTTGCAGTCTTCCTAGAGCAAAGTGGACGTTTCTGTCTTCTTTAGGAGAGCCAACTAAACCAGATCATTCACCTCCATACACATGTATTATCCTGTAATGTGCCAAGACAGTTCCTGCAGCGTCCTCGGCAGCAGCTCTGCTGCCCAGACACGACATCCCACCACATGGGAACAGCCCTTGGGCAGGGTTGTCTGCCGCATCGAGAGCTAAGTATAATTACCAAGAGTTAACCAGCTTGGTAGTTTAAAGCAAGACTGTAATAATAGTTTTGTATTAAAATGCTCTTTTTTTTAAAGTCCTCATTAGCTTTAGCAAACTGGCTGTAGAGGTGATCACATTCTGGTTGGAGTGATGTGCATGAGTGGAGCAGGGCTGCATGTCCTGAAGTTCCCCTTCCCTCTCAATTCTTTTTGCTGCTTCAAGAAACAGTCATAGAATCATAGAATGGTTTGGGCTGCATCAAAAGAAGCATGGCCCGCAGGACGAGGGAGGGGATTCTGCCTCTCTACTCTGCTCCAGACCCCACCAGGAGTACTGGAATACTGCGTCCAGCTCTGGAGCCCCCAACATAAGAAGGACATGGACCTGTTGGAAGGGGTCCAGAAGAGGGCCATGAAGACGGAGGGCTGGAGCACCTCTGTGAAGACAAGCTTGAGAGAGTTGAGGTTGTTCAGCCTGGAGAAGAGAAGGCTCTGGGGAGACAGTATTTGAAAGATACCTACAAGAAAGCTGGAGAGGGACTTCTTACAAGTCAAATCATAGAATCATAGAATGGTTTGGGTTAATTATAAACCTTAATTTTAATTTAACCTTAAAAATAATCTAGTTCTAACCCCCCTGCCATGGGCAGGGACACCTCCCACTAGACCAGGTTGCACAAAGCCCCATCCAGCCTGGTCTTGAACATTTCCAGGGAAGGGGCATCCACAACTTCCCTGGGCAACCTGTTCCAGTGTCTCACCACCCTCACAGTAAAGAATTTCTTCCTAATATCTAATCTAAATTTCCCCTCTTTCAGTTTAAAACCATTACCCCTTATGCTATCACTACACTCCCTGATGAAGAGTCCCTCCCCATCTCTCCTGTAGGCCCCCTTCAGATATCAGAGGCTGCTATAAGGTCTCCCCAGGGCCTTCTCTTCTCCAGGCTGAACCCCAACTCTCTCAGCCTGCCTTCATAGTAGAGGTGCTCCAGCCTTCTGATAGCCTTGTCACTTGCTCTAAAGCCAGGTTTGGAGCTTTAATTGAAAATGACTGTGCAAAACCCCATCAAGGCTGCGTGTGCCCCAGAGTCATTAAAAAAAAAAAAAAAATCTAAAAGGCACCTTGGAGTATGTGAACTTCCTGGGATGCCAGGGGCCATCACCTGTGGTTTGCTGGTGTCCCCAGGAAGGACCCAGTAAACCTTTGTCTGCCCAAAGAGCCAAGAAAAAAAAAAAGGAAGAAAGGGAGAAAGGATGAAATTGTGCTCTCTGAGGTTTGGGATGATTATTAAGTGCTGGCCCACTGCCTGATGACTGTCACTGGTTTGCAGGAGTGAGACAGATCTGGGAGAGGTGGCTGCAGCTGTATAGCTGGGAAGTTGTGCTTTTAATTGCTAATTAAAGTTACCATTTGCATTTGGGGTTTTCCTTTTTAAAGAATTACATCATATTACACAAGAAACTGCTAGCACTGTTTGTTTATAGCACAACAAAACTGGCAATTTGCACTTGCTGCTTTGCTGGTACATCTGTATTTCACCTATTGTATACTTTTGCTTTCCCGTTTGTTTTTTATGCCTTCTGTCCTGACAGCCCTTGTTCTTCTAGTCCTTGACTCCCCTCCCATGCAGAAATACGATCCCATAACGTTTTCCCTTTTGTCTTTATAAACAATAGGCAGGCAGTCTAATAGTGTAAGTCCATAGTCAAAGGAGCTTTGCAGATTCAGCTTGACAACTCTCTCTGAATTATTTAAAGGCCATAAACAAAAGAAAGCCCATCTTCGAGCTTCAGGTGACTTCTCATCTAGTATTGTAGAGAATGCCTGATAGGCGAGTCCTGCAAATTTTGCCCATTTAAATCCATGGGATTTAGTAAAATAGCAAATGCAATTAGAATTCAGGGGCTACCTCCTGGTATTTCTTGGGGGAGGTGAATGAGCAAGTCGAGGAGAGGGAAAGTGGAAGGTGAAGGGAATAATAGGGAATTTCTCTCTAGTTGTAAGAATCTGGATTATTCCCCCTCCCCCACCACCGATCAATGAACTTGACTAAAGACATCCTACGTTTTTCTTCTGACTTCAATCTCAGTCCTTGGTGGGGTGGGTTTTTTTTACATCCTTTTTTTTTAAATCTAAAATGCTTTTCAACAACTGAATGACCCAGTGATTTTTGATTTCTCAGGTGTATTTTTGTTGCTGGTTTTGCTTGTCCTTGTGGATTTGGGAGTGGTTTAGATGGATGGGATCAGGGAAGTGAGCAGCAGGGCATGATTGAGTCCTTCAGATGATGCGAAGTTCATTATTATCTTTTGAATAGGTCGTTCAGCAGAACAAAGTAAGGAAGATATCATGCTTTGCATTTATTGTACTAAAGCTCTAAAGCTGTACTCCTAACATTCTTTATATGTAAGGCATAGCTGTCTTCTCTTTCCACTCCCTTGTCTTCCCAGATAAATACAATGGAGAAAGCCTCAGTAGTAGCATATTAGAGAAGCAGCCTCATATGTACATCTGTACACTGTATGGTTTTGTTTAATGAAATTCTGCACCTTTTATGTACAATCAGACCTTATTAAAATTCAATTTACTGTACTGTCTTTTTCAATATCAGCCATACAATTTGGTAATCAAAGCTGGTATTTTGCAGTGTGGTCTTACTTTGAAAACTGACCTGCAAAAATGGCTTGTGGGCTTCAACGTCAGGGATTCTACCATCTCTTCCCATTTAAAAATGACAGATCGCTCTCTTTTCCTGACAGCCTTGCAGACAGGACCCAGCGCAAAGTCCAGTTCAGCTCCCTTTTATATACTGTTATAATGATAAGGATTTATGGAGACCACGCTGATCATAAGCCAGGCCAGCTCTAACCCTGTTCTCAGCTGTAAGAGCAGAGGTGGTTCTGCTGGCTGTGAGAGGACGCCCAGCTCTGCTGCCCCATCCTTACTTATGATTACCCTGTACCACAGGAACAGAAGATAGTAAACTTTTTTTAACACAAACCGATGACTTGAATATGGGCAGGGACAAAACTTGTGCTTGTGATGTTAAATGCAGTTTCAGATATCATCAGAACCTGCTGCCCGCAGGTGTAAGCTCTAGCCATTTTTCATTGCCAATCTCATGTTTATCAACATCTCTTCTCCTTCATAATTTTCCTGCATACTCTGGCTAGTGAAAATATTTGTCCACTACACTCGGGGCATTTTTGAAACAGTATATTGAGGAGAGAAAGCTTCCTATTTCTCAAGACTGGAGAATGCCACATGGCTTGGTACATCTTGCCTGGCCTTGTCTGCGTTGTGGTAAGTTTCGGGTATGTAGTGCTGCGCTTGATCCTGTTATAATATTAGCTGAATTGGATGTTGAAGGAGAGCAGCAGGTTGTGAATTCTTTCAAGATTAATGGAAACTTTTGTTTTACCTTAATTAAACATCCATTCCTTAAATCAAAGTCCTCTTTCCCAAATAGGTGTATGTTATAAATAGCGTTAGTATAGATATAATTTCATTAAGTTTATACACATGCTAATGTTATTGTTTGTGCCTTGATTTCTCTCTGCAAGAAACAATTTGTCCCTTCTTTTATCTCACCAGGTCCTGGTGATTTCACTTCTGTGGCACACATCTATATGTGCCATATAGAAAATACAAGAAATATATTTATTTTTCTTTCCCCTGTAGTGGCTTATGCTGTGCCACCTTGCAGGCAGCTACCCTTCCCTCTTCTGTTCTTACCACCAAGCAGCTGCGGCCCTTTGGGTGGAAGCAGCCTCCAGGGATGAGATATTTTTGCTCTTCTGCTGTGCCGTATGTCACCTCTCCTTGCTGTGGTTCTGCTTGCCACACAGATATCTAGTCCCCGTCCCTCCCTGCCTGCAGCCTCTGCTGGAGAGGCAGCATCTTATGTGTGCTGTTGTTTCCCCCCCCCCCAGCATCCTCAGCGCTGACACTTAAACCATTATTCTGTTCCTGTTGGTATTAAATATACTATTCCTGGCTTAAAGAGAAAATAAGGCTTTGCTTTCCATGGCTGCCAGACTTCTGGCCCATCCAGTAACACAATTAGAAGGCTTGCAGCTGCAGTGAATCCTTCTTTTCCAGCTGGCATGAGCAAAACATTCAGAATAGTTAGTGTGTTTCACAGGTACTGAGCAGTCAAGTCCCCCTGCAACGTTATTCCAAGACCTGTTAATGAAGCGTTCAGGATTTTAATATGTGTCCAGAACTTTCAGAGTTGGTTGGTTTGAGATACTGTGGTATCAGAGTTTGGTCTGGTGGTGGGATCCCAGTTAAAAATGCATGGGTATGTTCAAGGGATGTTATTACAGTTAAAGCATACAAATTAAATGTCAGAATTCAGGTTGCATTAACGTGACCCTTTTTTGCGTCTTTTTGTCAGGCCAGTCTTAGAGGTGGAGGTGGTTTTCATTAGGACGGTGCAAAGAAGTGACAATTGACAGGAGATCCAATTTACTAGGTGTTGTCCAAACAGATAGCAAGTGACAGCTTCCTGCCCCAAAGAGTTGACAGCCAAACTGTAGAAAATTAACAGTAGCAGAGTATGAATCCATTATCAGTTTTAAATAAATTGATTTCATCAGTCCATCAGCCATTCCATGAGTTCCTGCCAAAGTGTTCCCCTGTTGCTGACCCAGCCAGCTCGACTCAGATTGGCTCTCTTTGTCATTCCTGACACCTCCTATGATTAACCCATTCTGTGTTATTGATTGCCACCATCTGTGGTTGTAATGCATTAATTGTTAATTGTTCTTCCACTTTCGCTTTGAGGAGACAATGGCATGTGAAGCGTTTAGTAAGGTGGGTTTTTTCCCAGCCTGTCCCACTAACACTGGCCAGCACATATTCTCACCAGTTACACATTGCAAGACCTCTTTCTCCAGACATTAGTTTGGGGTTTTATCTGCCCTGTCTTAACCCTGTGGTAGCGTTAATACCTTAATATTAGCCAAATCTTTCTCTCTCTTGCTTTGATTAGGTGAATTCTGTGTTATTTAATCATCTGCACACCCTGTCTCAGACTGAGCACTGTACAGGAACTGGTGACTTTGTGGTTACTCCTATGTAAGCAACACTTTGTACGTCATTTTGCTTGGAGAAGGAGGGCTCTCCATCCTACCATCATGACACCAACTTCATATCGATACTCAGGTGCCTTAATCATAGAAATCCAGTTGCCAAAGATGTTGGGGAGATAAGCTCCTCTTGGTTTCAGTGAGAACTTCTAAAAATCCATCCATCTTTGCTGAGAGGCACACACTTGGGTTAAGGGGACTGACACTAGGCATCATCTGGATCTGAATCATTTAGTCACATGGTAATTGGGAAACGTAAAGCATTTCCACTGCGTGTAATTTGCATACAGAGTAGAATTCATGATTTTTTGAAAAAACAAGGCTGGACTTGCCCCAGTATGGGCTGTTGGACTTGAATTCTAGATGGCTGCCGGGCACTATCAAAAAACCCCATCCCTGATACTTTGGGCAAATCAGTTTGGCCGCCAGCTAGAGCCTCAGTCCCAGGCTCCAGTGTTTTTCTTTACCAAATGGGGGAAGCAAACATAAGTGCTGGATGTAGAAATGTAGGTTGAAGGCACAGAGAAGCATGTCCTCAAACAGAGCTGCCATGGTTGTGTGGGTGCCACCACTCTCTGGGACCACTGTGAGGGTCATCTCCTAGATGTGGGAAGGGAGGAGGTGGTGGCAGGATGGGCTCTGTGTGGCCCGGAAGACTGGTTAAACCATGGGTTTGTAGAAGAGTGAGGATATTGGGACACCTGATATTTTCCAAGATGTGTAACTGTTCAGCAGGTTGTGAGCGAAGTTGGTGTCATTCAGGAATTTCTTGCTCTTCTCCCGTGTTCCTGGCGTGGGAGCCTGATGTGAAACTCCCCAAGGGTTGGGTGAGTTGTTGGAACACTTGAGAGATACCAGACACTGATGTAGGTCTAGGACCTATGACTGCTAGGTAAGTGTCCTGCATCCCATGACCTTAGATGTGTGCATAGGTGTGAACTGTGGGAGTGGAAAGGGTCATTAAGTGTTATTCAAAAGCCTTGGCTGGATAGCATGTTGGACCCAGTGCATTCAGCCTCACCTGACAGGCTGTTGCAGTTCAGGTTGATTTTTAGCATGCTTGATAGCAGTGGTTTGTGCCCCTAGTCTGTTTGGGAGAGGAACACAGCTGGAACAGATTTCTCGTCAGCAAATAAGTAAATACTGCAGTTCAGAAAAGGGATGCTTATTAGGAGAGTTAAATCTCAGTGGTATTTCTCCCTGCTTTTTCTCTTCAGCACCTCATTGTGAACATCTGGATTAACCTTGGGCAAATCCACTGAGTGTGTTGCCTCGGTTTCCCCACACGTCAAACTAGGATAATACTTAGCTACCTCACCAGGACATTTGTTACACTTAATTAATGTTGTAATGTGTCTTTGGTTCCTCTGATAAAGTGTGCTGTGCGAATGCTAAGTTGTTTTTACTGATTGGACTGTTAATTAAATGTGCACATATAAATGATATATTGGCATTACAGAACTAAGACTTAATAATTTAAAATATTAATGTCAAGGTGGTTGGGTCAATTTTAAGCCTGTATCATTCAGCTATTTAGAGACTGAAACTAATGGCATAGGGAGAGTAAGGGAAGGAGGAGCTGGACCAGCTAACGGCTTATTTTGTGGTATTTCTATGTGGGGACTGATTTAATAACAGAATATGAACTCCAGTGCCTGGCCCAGGGAAGCCACTGGCAACATCAACAGTGTGCTGAGCTTTATAGACCACAGGAGATATGTCACTTAGCAGTGATCCCTCTTAGCCCAATGTTTGTCAGCCTTTGGAGGCCTGTGCTCCGGTTCACCATAGCAGCTGATGTATGGTATTAGCTCTTGTGTATCAGGAAAAAGCATGAAAGAAAGGATATCTGGGGTATGCATGTGTCTGCAAGGCTGCTGATGTGGATCACGTTCTCCTGTTGAAAGCTCCTGGCCCAGCAGCAGTTTGTTCCCAGAAAATAACACAATGTTTCAGTCTCTAACCATAAGGCTTCTGCCTCCTTTTATTCTTCTATCCTCTGGTTTTTATCTAGGCAGATGTTTCTGAGGTGGGAATGAGCTGTAGTTGACAGCCCAGGCAGGGACCAGAGGAACAGAAGTGTCATCCTAGTGCAGTAATGAGTTCAGGGATCTAAAAGTATAGCTAAGAAGAGAAGGTGGCCTGTGGTGGCAGGTACAGTTGGCTGATTGGCTACTGGGACCAGAGAGAAAGGTTAGCCATCATCTATTACCTTTCTGAACCCAAGGAAGATGTGTATGCTGGTGTTGGTGCTACCATGCTGGAAGCAAAAGGGTTGCAAAGAAAAGGAGACTGTTCTGTAAGCAGGATTTTCAAAGGTGGGTTCACGAGGGGAGGGAGAAAGAGGTGGGAAGATGTACACGGTGCTTTAGAAGAGGCAGTTGAAACTCAAGAACGGAATGCTGAAAGTAGGGTTTTGATGAGAGATCTCTATGCGAGGGACAATGATCTCACAAATACAAAGCCCCAGAGGATATGGGACAGATGGTCTGTGAAAGATGAAAGTGTTCTTGCACAAACTAGGGAATTGCTGATTCAAGTGTGAAGAAGATTTGAAAGAGGGAACTGAGCAACTGAGGAGTGTCGGGTACAGTTGAGATGGAAGAGAAAGCACTGACTTGGCAAAAGGGAGAAGGAAGAAGAACAGAGAAGGTAAGAGGGATGGGAGAAACACATCATGAGTGTGAAAGAAAGGCATAAGAGAACTAACTAAACATAAAGCAGGGCTTAAACAAATTGGAGTTTGCCCTTCACCGAAGGGCAAGGAGTGTGTTGTAAATTAAAGAGGACCAAGGAGCTGGGAAGCATGGGAAAAGATGTCTTTTAACATCTGGCAGGAGTTTCCCACCAGCATCCATTCCTTCCCAGTGTAGCAGCTGGGAGTGGTGGTCCTTACTGTGCTGCAGGACTGGGCTGTGTAGCAGTCGTGGTAGGCTGTGCTGTGGAGTGCTCATCTGTCTAATTTGTGGTAGCTTGAACTGAAAAGGCCTTTCACATTCTACTGATTTTGGTTTATGGCTCCGATCCCTGATGGTTTGCCATTGGTCTGCACAAAATCAAAATCTAAACCTACCAGATTTAGATAATATTTCTGAATACTTTCCTGTAGATTGGTGTCCATTTCTTCAGATCCACATGTTGTTTCTGATTGGGGTTTGGAAGGGGAAGCATAAGCAACAGTGATAGCAATAGTAATGATAGCATCTCAGGGCTTGGATTTGCCAGATACAGCACTGACTGGCAGGGCAACATGGCCTTGCCTAGGGAGAGATTAAATTCATCACCTCCAGCATGATGTAATGACTGACTGCAACAAGAAAGGAGGAAAATGTATCGGCTGTAGGAATGCAGGTCTTGGACTGTGCAGTTGTCAAGTGGTGTACATTATGTAGAATTGCCAAATGAATATTTGGGAACTTTAAGTATTAAGAGAATAGATGCTAAAAGCTGTTTTTACTAAAATAATGCCTGTCCGCTTCCTCTGGGATCATCTGAAATCCCAGGATATACGACCATAGCAACAAGCTTTAGAGACCTTGTCACAAGTAGATGGACAGTGGAGCTCAATATTCCCACGTATAGAGGAGGAAAAGACTTGCTGTTTGGGAGAGGGGGTTTAATGCCACTATAATTTGGTTTAACATATGTCTCCCTACTTTGCCTGATGGGGAGTGTGCAACAGCTGTTAGAGCTGTGTACTTCACTTTGCAGTAGATGCAGAATAATAGGTGTCTGATGAGTTATTCTCATCTTGAATTCTAAATAAATTAGGTGCTCATCAAAACTAGTTTTCTTCCAGAACAACTGAATTACTGAGGCGGTCGCCTGTAATATATCAACAATTCCTGGGATGGGCTTTGTTGGCTTGCTTTCCTATCTTACCAGAGCTTTCTTTGCCTTCTTCCCATCAGTCTCACTGTCCTCTGTTTCCATCTTGAATTAAGAAGACAGTGTAGAAACAAGCAACTTGGTGCCTTTGTGCAGCACCGTACACATGCATACTTCTATTTTCCTCTAGCCTGGTCTTCAGTTACCTTGTTGATCTTGTTTTCTTGAGAGCTACATGCTGAAAAGAAAGGTCATACTAAGAAAAAGTGATTTCTCACTTGGCTGAGAGATAGCTTACTCCTTATTTGAGCATGTACATTGGAGCAAGGCTTGGACTGCTTTCCCCTGGGAATCCATGTGCTGTGAATACAGAGGCCTGGGTATATATGATAGCAAATAAGCTTCCAGTTATACAGCATCTTCTTGTGCTGAGTTTGGTCTGAATAGGAGTAGAAAAATGCATTAAGTGTAAAATCCAAAAATGAGAAGACTGCTTCTTCAGGGAGCAGGAAAGAGGGATATGTTAATGTATTGAGAGTCGCGGCTAAAAAATACCAGATGTGGAAGTTTCAAAAAAACTTGATAAAAGCATTCCTGGTACAGAGGTTAGAGTCTGGAATTGCAGGAAAAACGACGTGAGGGATTCAAGGAGATGTTGAATTTCTACCTGTGCACGTTGCCTAGCAAGACGCGCTTCATCTTGTGCAGAAGCTGCAAACTCTGTGTGATGTAGGACGATGAAAACACTAATTTGTTTGAAAGCGGTTTTCCCCTTTATAGTGTATCCATGAATTCCTACATGAGAAGAAACTATACACGTGTGTATGTGATTATAGGCAAGTCTTTCTACAGAAAGTGAGCCAAAGGAGTGCAGTCATCTGTAAATCCATGGGTTAATGTGTTAAGAAAATACCTTTATTATGCTGTGCAGGTGTAATTGTGTAGCATTTATAAACTTAAAAACCCAAAAGATTGTGTATTTGCAGCTGGATCTAGAAGGAAGCACAGAGAAGACCTTTTTCAGATATATTGAGTTGTTGCTTTTTTGTGGGGGGGGGGGGCAGATAAGCCTAAGGAGGCTTTATCTCTGCGTGTACAAAGGAATTACCTTCAGAATGAGATAAGAATCGAATTTCTAAGGATTAAAAGACACAGTTTAGGCATGCATGTGTTCCGTTCCAGGTTTAAAACCTAAAGAGTTGGGTGTTTTCAGTCCTGAAGTGTCTTGGTATGACACCTTTTGTATGTAAGACCTTGTTCTTTAAAGGAGTGCTCAGTTTAAAGGAGTAATTAATTTCTACTTGGACCTGATGTTCACAGTATAGATAATATTCCCTTAAAATTGTTTAGAAGGGATTAATGTTAGGTGAGCATGATGGCATATAAAGGAAATTCTGGCACACAGGGAGATAGTGGGGTTTGCACCACTTTAATCATCCCACTGTGCACCCCTTCATCAATAACAATTGTATCGCAACAACAGCAAAAAGAAAATAAAATACTGTGTGCAACACATAATCCTGCTCGGAAGAAATCTAATCTAGCAGTTTAGCTTTTGGAAACCTTGGGTTTTGTGCACTGGAGGTTCATCATGTTTCCTAGGTTAGAATTTGTAATTTTCTTTCAAAAACAAAGGCTGACTTGAGTGTTACACCAAGAAATAACCGGAGTTCTCAGGGGAATTAGAGTGAAAAGCCATTTGAATCTGCTAATTATGAGATGAAGAGCAGTCAAACAGTGGTGGTCTATTGGGGAACCACTTTCGCACATCTTGATGGATGAGAAGGCTTCGTGCGTGATGTCAGCGGGAAAAGTTTCGATGAAATATGTCTTGCAGATGGTCTGCAGCTCAGTCCTAAAAGCCAGCACCTGAGTAATAGTTGCATCTTCAGTAAGGACCGAGTAGGTTTACTCTTAAAGGGCTTTTTGTGCAAACAGCACTAGATTTAATTCAACTATATACTTTTATTCTGCCTATAAATAACATAAGACAATGGCCACTTGCATGCAAGCTTTCTCACCCAGTATATTTTCCCATTGTATCAATGACTTTAATTAGGTTCCAGTTCCTTTAAGTAAGTGTTCAGGGTTTGTTGGCTGTGAGTCTGTTTGCTTGAAAGAGAATTGCTGACGAACCAGCCCTTTGTTAGCAAAAATGTCTGCTGGGGTGAGAAGTTAATTTAAAATAAGATCTTTAAGAATCCTAACTGTGAATCCATAGAACAAACTTAGCTGAAAATCCAGAAAATTCATGCTTACCTCGATGACTACACTGTAAGCCTGAGGTGAATATGCTTTATTTGTGCAGAAAAGGGGAGATAACAGAGGCACAAACTTCATGGCCTGTAATTATTTATAATACCATGAAAGTCCAAGATATGATTTCTGGTCCATCGCAGGAACAAGTGCACATGCTATTTGACGAGACGCATCTTGCATCTTAATAATCCTCCTAACAAACAACGTCTTCAGCCCATTGTGTTATTGCTGGTACCGGTAGAGGGTAGGGGAGAGTGTAAAAGTAAGAAACAAGTTCCACGTTGTACCATTTCTCCTTTAGCCAAACTTTCCTCCTTCCCCAGCGTGAGCCTAGCAGGAAGTACAATTGGGTAAGTTTATTTCATGGTTAGTTTTGTTGGGCTAACAGCACAGAGTGCTGCTGCATCTTTTAATGTGTTGGCTTATGTGGTCAAAGCCATGGTTGTTAGCTATCCACTGTAATTCCCAGCCTTCAAGTATTCTGACTCTGTTCCTGGTAAGACTAGCTTTTGCAAACTACCACGTTGACAAACTATAAAAGTGTAGGTTATGTTCACACATAAATGTTCTGATTCACAGTTTCACTCCCAACAGGGGGACCAAGATGTTTCAAAGCCAGCATCCAGGCTCCTCCTCCTGTGTAGGCTACGTTCCAGCTTCACCTTCAGGGAAACTTGCACTGGATGGTGTGAACTTCTGAATTTGACTTTAAGGATTGATATATGTGGGATAAGAGAGGAGGAATGGTCTCACCAATTATAATATTAAAGCATTAAAAAAAAAAAAAGGATGTGAGTGATTTGTGTTCATCTTGACTATTTTGAGCCCCTTTGGGGATAGGCTCTCTATTTTGTGTCAGGAAAGGAAAATGATAAAATACTTGGCTGTGATTTTGCAGAAGCCTTCTGGTGAGAGGAGTGCTTAATTCCTGGAGTACTGCGGCTGCAGGTGGCCATCCACGGTGGCTCTTTATTAGTGAAGAGGGATGAGAGATAAACCTTGCAGTTACTGGGAGGATGGGTTTACTGCTTAGCTAGAGCGTCTGTCTGGAGCTTTTGCTTGCCCCATAGAGTTGAGTCCATATGAATATCAGTGTGTGTCCCTCCAAGGAGATGTGTGTGTCGTTTTAACAGCTGTCCATCTGGAGTGACTTTCATTTAACTCCCCCTCCCCCAAAGTTTTCTTGCACAAAGATGTAAAGAAAAAGTGGAAGAGCTACAACCTCAGCTGTCTTTTACTCCCTATCACACTGAAGCAGCTCTGAAAATTTTCAGTTGTTCAGCTGAGTATCCTCAAGCTTCGCATCCAGAGCATTTCTCATTCTCTTAATACCAACTGCTCTTGCATGAATACCAGCAGTCAGACAGACTTTCCTTCTCCTCCCTTCCTTCCTTGTACAAATTGCTTCCCCAGGGCCATCCAAATACAGAACTCATCTAGGAGGGAAGGAAATCAGTGTGCTTCAAAACCCAGCTGTCACCGGGTGAATAATTCTTTTGAATGATGAATGGAATGTAGCAGGTAGCTCATCTATTCAGGGAGGTCCTAAATTTGATTCAGTTTTTGTTTGCCATCAAGGATGTGTTGCAGAAATTTCTTCTTTTGGCACAATCAACAGAAGTCCCTTCAAATCCCAAGGGCAAATGCTCCTACGTTCCCGTGGGTGGGTGTTCATCCAGTGCCACATCCAGGAGATGGAAATGTGTCAGGTTCAGGATCGAGGTGCTTCTGTCCAGTCTGTCTTTGCTCTCAGGACTGATTTACAACTTCATTTTGCGTAATGCCTACCTCTATGTAGATATGCGTCCAGTCTGTAGGCAATAACAAAGATTTGTGGTGGAGTCAAGTCCTTCCCAATGTCAGGGAACTGTCCCTCAGACTTCCCATAATACTGTCTCTGCAGTTGAGGAAAAAGTTGGCATGTGTGGAAGCCTGTTCATAAGTCTTAGCACAGGATTTCAGCTCTGGAGCATCTTAGAGCTGTTCTGGACCTGCACACTCTGTTAATCTTGACAGAGTCCTGAGGTGCACCTATGTTTGTCAATTAATCTTTCTAAATTCATATGTAATGCCAAGAGACACAAAGATGCATACTTTTGACATCCTCAGAGCCTTGCTTTTTTTGTTGACTTAACAGGACCAAAACACTTAAGCTGTCTCCTGTCAATTTCATGGCTGTCCCTGGCTTGTTGAGATGCCATGTTATCTCATCACAGGGGACCCAACTGCGCCATGCCACGTCTCCACCAATCACTCCTTATCTGCCTTGATGTGCAGAGGAGAGGTTGCCACATTTCATCAGGTTACACAGTCTGTGGCTTTACACCAGGGTGCAGTAATACTTGAGATTAGCAGCCACACGGAACAAAATGCTGTTGCTCGCCAGGCAGTAAACCCTCATCTCTTGATTTTTGCTGTGTTTGTTCTTTTTTTTTTTTTTTTTTTTTCAACCT
>VYZM01019008.1:38366-56714 GCA_013398915.1 Dromas ardeola
TTTTTTTTTTTTTCTTCAATCTTGTTTCAGCAAAGGCAGCTGGGACCTTCTGCCTCTGCTGTCAAGAAGGGTTACAGGTGCTAACCACCTGTGGAAGGAGGTGTATGTGTAGAAGAGTCATTTCAATAACAGATTTCTTCAGAGCAGTTGGGGTGGGTCTCCAACATACCCCGTACCTTTGCTCTGGGAGTTTCTGGCTCCTGCAGACAACAAATTTGGGAAGCATAGAGTCATAGAATGGTTTAGGTTGGTAGGGACCCGAAAGACCATCTCATTCCAACCCCCTGCCATGGGCATGGACACCTCCCACTAGGTCAGGTTGCTTAAAGCCCCATCCGACACTTGAACACTTCCAGGGATGGGGCCTTAAGAACTTCTCTGGGCAACCTGTTCCAGCGTTTTGACCTTTTTGCCCTGCATAGAAACACCAAGGGATTATGTTAAAGTAAAACATGCAACCACAATGGATGCTGATACCCTGTTTTTCATGTCTGAGATATATCGATGCTTGTAGTGGTGCAGTAGAGGAAATAAGTATTCTGCCAGTTAAGTGGTTATAGTGGTTGTCTTTGAGGGAGTGCAGACTCCATTCACGCATGTTCTGGCAAAAGAATTGGTTCAACGTCCACACAGCTGTCATGAGTTACAAACCTACAGATCTAAGCAACTTCACAACTTGCTTAGGTGTTTAATGTGTTGAATATATTGGCTGTTATACAGGCAACACAAAAGGAAAAGAATTGTTTCTTTAGACAATTAAAAACAAGTTACTTAGCTGTGTTCCCGGGGAAGCAGTGCTAGAGCGCTTTAACAAGCAAGTCGGTGTTTGTTCGATGACAGATTTGGTGCTAATTTTGCTGCTGTCTGCTCCCATTTGCGTCTCATGGTTGTGGATGAAAGAAGCAGAGCGGTGATTAGCTCAGACCCTGCTGAAAAAAAAAAAACAGTAGTTTCTGAAGAACAAGGGAGTGAGAGTATATTACCCTCTGGCGTTTTTATTTTATTTAGCAGGTAAAACTGTTCATTGAACCGGAGTTCATTTACAGTAGTACCCCAGCAGACTGCAGCAGCGGGATGAACTACCAGTCACTCACAGTGCAAACAGGAATTATTCAAACCCTGGATCATATGTACTCAGGAGTTCAAGTCTCTCTTGTACTGCACAGTAGATAGCAGCCAGTGTCTCTCCCTTGCCTCCAAAATCCTATTGGGCATCCTGGTCCTTGTTTTAGTCCCCAGATCACATTTATATCTGCATTCCCCCCAGCAGGTTTCAATTCTAATGCTGTTAACCAGAAGCTGGGTGGTTCACAAGATTAGAATCTTTTAGCCACCAAATTAATGGAAATTGGAGCATATGCTTCCTTTGAGGATATACTTTCTTTTCAGGGAATTTGACTTGGAGGATCGTTGGTGAGATAGTATCGGCAGTCTTAACTAATCCCCTAAGGATTGTACCAGGGTGAACAAGTCTTATCTGTAACAATTAGCCCAGCAGTCCACCACAAGTCTATTCTTACCTGTTAAGTTGGTTTTTGCATTGAAAAGGACTTTTCTCCCTTTGCTTCAAAGCTGGTGGCTGTGCAAATTCCTGAACCTCGTGGCAAGGCAGCATGCGACCATGTTGGTGCTGGGTTGAGCTGGCTTTCTGCTCTCTTTGGAGCAGGTTGTATTCTAGTCACTGACTTTATTAAAAATGCATGTGTTAAGTGATGGGATAATTATGGCAAGTTTGTCTGGGGATAGATAGCAGCAGAGAGAAAAATTGAAAAATGTGTCTGAGAAAAGATATCAGCTGTCTTTAGAGAAAACTGTTTGCAGCGGGTGGTTTGGCGGCGTACACTACAACTGCTGGTGCGAGGACATGTTCAGGACACCAGTCTAGGAGAAGTGGTTTAACCTCAGCATCTCCAGGGTTGTTGCCAGGGCCCCCAGCACTTACGTGCTTTACGTTTATTGACATCATATCGTTCCTTTGGATTTTCCTCTGTCTGAATGATCTTGGTTTGGGAGGGTGCACCTGCACTTGCTGGTCACATCAGGAATGTGGTTTTGAAGGGTAGAGGCTGTCTCCTGTCTGCAGCTGGTACCCAGTTTTTGCCTGGGGGTTGCTTGACTGATGCAGCAGACGATTAATTTGCAGACGACCAGGGTATCTCCAAAGGCAACTTCATCAATTGGCAGGAGGTGAATAGGTGCTGCCTTTCTGAATAAAGCAGGGCTGGAACCCTCTCTGTTTATCTTCCCTTCCAAACTGGGTGTATCTGCTATTGCTCTCTAATCTCTTTTTTGTTTTACTTGGCTGAAACCTCTTGGCTGTAGGAGAGGTTCTGTGGCCTCTGAGCAGGAGAGGTTTTGTCATGGTGATTAGTCGGTTTAGAGTGCTGGAGACCATTGTCCATATGCTACCAAAAGATGAAAATGACAATTATTATTATTTGCCCACTTCACACGAGGACTGTGAGGATTAATTCATGTTTGTAAATTGCTTTGGAGATTGAGCTCTGTACAAGCATTAAGGATTATTGCTTTCTAATTCTGCAAGGTAATATAACTTCTATAAAGACTTTTAGCCTCTGAAGCGTCTTGGAATGGGAAGAGTTAAGTTCCTTTGAAATGAGGTATACTTCTAATGTTTAAGATAAAAACAACTGCTGCTTCTCTGCCACTCCTTCCAAAAAAGAAAAAAACAACAACAAACAACCAGTGGCAGATTGTGATAGTGCCTCTTCTTTTTTTTCCAGGAGTCCAACGTGCTGATTGCTGCTAACAGTCAGGGTACAATTAAGGTAAGTTATTTCATGCATCTCCTCTTTAAACATTTGAATCTGTTGTTAGTAAAGAGCAAGGTCAGAGAAACCGTACAGCCAGGAGAAACCATTAGAGGAGGTCATCCCAACTGTAGAACTTTGTAATTTAAATGATGTATTTGCCTCTGGCACACAGCGAAGCGAGCAGACAGCACACCAGCGATGAAACAGAGTTAAAGCAAGGTGTAGAAAAGCTGCTGCGGCCGTCCAGCACCTGCTGTCTCTCCACCGCTCCTCGGGGTCCCAGTAGCACAGAATCTGGCACAAGCATCTCCCAAGGCTCGTGGTGGTTGTTGTGGTAGTGGAGGCTGGGCAATAACTCACCAGCATTAACCAGAGCCCATCCTCTGGCTGCTGCTGCCAACATGGGGTGCAGCAGAGCTGAAAGCTGAGCTCCTGATGTGCAGCCAGCTGGAGCAATGTTTGAAATGTACAGGGATGCTCCCTCACTTTGCTTACTCCTGGTGCCTAGACTGGCTGTAACAGCCAGCAGCTGCCAGCGCAGGGTTTTGTGAAAGTAACAGTCTTCCTTGTGCACCAAGAAGCCAGCATTTTGCCACGTTTTCAATACTTGAATTAAAAGCCTTCCAGAGTGTTTGTTCAATGTATTTCTATACATGAAATGTCAAGTAATATGGAAAAGACTTTGTCTTTCTTTACATGGCTATCAGACAGCCAAGCAAAACCAGTACCCAGATCCAGGCTGGTGCTGATTCTCTGGAGAACCACAGGTCTGATGCCATCCCAAATTGTCCCCAGCAACATTGACCTCCACCGTGCTTTTGAGACTTGGTGGTTAACACTGCAAACTTGTAGCCAGAGCCTTGGCAGTTTTCTGTAGCTGCTGATAAAGGGGGTTACTTGCTGTTTGCAAAGTTATGCGCTGGATTGTCACTCTCATGAAGCTGAGGTCTTCATCCTGATTTCTTCTCGCATCCCTATGACAAAAACAACTCTCTGGGGCCAGACCGGAAAATCACAAAAAAAGCAGAAAACACAGGGAGACCGCAGTGATCTGTGTTTGACTGTGTGTCAAGTTTTATTTTTTTCGTCCTTTTTAGGCCATGAGTAGCCTGGTTACTCCTGCTCTTGCAGTGTGTGATGCTGTAGCCTCTCATTCATAGGCTATTTATTTAGCAGGCTGTGGAATTGGTTGCTCATTACTTTGGTCACTTCCTTCTTAGTAAAATGGGTAAAATGCACAGACGCTTTTGATATCTTGAAGTGAATCCAGCAGCAACAGAACAGTGATTAGAGAGGAGAGGTTTTGCTGATGCATGTTACTTGTTAATGAGAGAAGGTAGACAGAGAAATGTGCAAACAGCCAGGGCTGTTGGAACTCTGGTATTTCCATTTGTCTTTGTCAGCACGTAGGCGGAAGGTGGAATGGTCTGTGAAAGGACTGGGTTTGCACAAACCCACTCCAATCTAGGGGCAGATGCCATACCAGCCAGCACCCATGGGCTAAAGCTTTCCCCAGTAAAACCAGCCTGGGTTAAGACTGGCTGTGCAAATCACTCTGCAGGTGACAGCCCTCACGATTACTTTTCTTCTGCCATCTCTAGACCATGCCTTCAGAGGCTGCTGCACCATCTTAGCATGGACAAGGGAAATGTGACCACAGAGGGCTGAGAAGACAAAATCTCTGATCTCCATTATAAGATTTCCAAGAGATGGTTGATTGGGATGTGTGGAAATAAGACAACTGGGGATGGTTTTGCTTCATGCCATTATTTATTCTAGCACAAGCAGACATCAAAATCATGATTCTTGCCAAGTGCTTATCCCATTTGTGTGATATTATTGCATGCTGGTGAACAAAGGGTAAGGGGTGGAGACAGAAGGGTCAGTCCTGTCCTAGTGATCTATATGCTGATGTAGGAGATAATAAATGTCATAAATTGCTATTCTAAATGTCTCGTCTTCCCTACTAATCAGGTACTGGAGCTGGTATGAAGGGTTTTCTCTCAAGGCATGAGGTACTTGGTCCTGCTGATATGCTACAGTATTCATCTGGGATCCTCAGCGGGACAAGAAACCAAGACCACCTTGATGTTCCTCCCCAAAACCATCATGTTTGGTTTTTTTTTTCCATTTATGGAATTTCTGGGACGTTTTGAGACACTGGAAACACCAGTGAACTATCTGCCATCAACATTATCTCCACAGACTTTGCTGCTGCTGGTGGTGGTGGTATGGTTGTCTAATTTTTATGATAGGAAAACAAATTCTTTTAAATAAAAACAAAAAGGAATAATAAAATTTATTGAGCCACAATCTGAAGCTGGAAGATTCTCTCTTGTTGCATATGGGAACAGATTTACTTGGGAAGGGAGCTTACAGGACCACACAGGGCTGTCCTCAGTTGCACATATCTCGTTACCTTCATCTGGACTGTTCCTTCATCCCCACTGGAAAAAGAAAGTGTCTAAGCCTTACTTGGACATGCAGGCAGTCTGCTTTGAGATCCCGTAATGATATGGTTTAGTTGTTCCTTTGATTTATTTTTTTTTTTTTAGATGCATTAAATGTTGAGAAATGTCACCCAAGTTGACACCTCTGGAGACTGAAGTCCTCTGGTCATCAAGAAGAGCTTCCTCTTCCTCCTCTCCTTACACCCCTGCCTTGAATTGCAAGGGCAGCTCCAAAGGACAGAAGTATGTTGTCCTTCCTTCCACATAAGCCTGGGCCTCTGCCTGCCACCAGCAACATGCTGAGATGAGGGGACATGCGGTTGCCTGGGACCTGGACTGACCTTACCAAGATGTTGTGGGATAACAATCTCACGCGTACACACGCACTCTGACCTGGCTGTGTTTGACTATCTCAGCTAGAGGAGGAAGCTTCTAGATCCAGTTACCAAAGCCCTGCACCATTTAATCACCTGAGTGGTCTGGTTGCATTTGCCCCTCTCTGCACACCATGGAAGCCAAGCGTTTTGAATGTTGTAATAAGAGAGGGGATGTGGAGTTGGTTTGTAATGTGTTTCAGAGCCATGATATAAGTAGCCTTATTTTTAATGGTCATGCATACACTTAATTGTACATAAGGAGGGGGAATAAACCATGATGCTAAGAGTTGTTGTTGCTTTGTTGGCAGGATAGTGGGGATGGGTAAGAAGGTGCAGATGGTCTTCATGAGTAGCAGTCATGCTGAGCTGTCAGGATTGCTGCCAGAACTCATTAAGCTTGAAAGTGGAATTGGTGGGTGTAGCATCTTTTCCTAGCTGCCGGTGGCAAAGGTGCAATGTACACAGTGATACCTGTAGGAAGTGTTTCAGTTTGCAAACAGAATCTCTCTGTGTTCATTCATAGTACGCATAGTCTCCCTCACACCTGTGAGGCTGAGATTGCTGCTGAGATTGCACAGACCTCTCAGTGTGTCAGCAAAGCAAGGCCCTGCTGCAGTCTTGGGCCGCTCATCAAGGAGCTGTAACTGATGGTGGCATGTGAAAGGTGTCTCACATCTTCCAGGTGTTAAATGCCTGATTCTGTTCTTCCCAGAAAGGTTGTGAGGTCTTTTGACATCCTTGGGTCACAGGACAGAAAAGAAAAACAAAGATGCTCTCATGGGTATGAACAAAAGGAGCAGGGATGAAGCCTTACAGCAGAGTTGTGGCAGATACATTGGTGCCTGTTTCCAGTGGGGCCGCAGGGGACTTGTATGCTCCTTCAACCAACAGCTGTGGCTAGAAGGGTGTGGGACACACTGAAATTGCTGTTGGCTTCTGGAGAGTCTTGTCCAGTGGGGACTAATGGACTGCTCAAGAGAGGTGTGGATAGCCCCCAGATGCTGCGTGCTGGTTTTCTTCCATGGTTTCTGGCATGCCAGTGGCAGGGTGAGAGCAACCAGAGAAGAGACTGTGCTAGCATATGTCCTGCTCTGAGATGCTATCTGCAGGTCTTCGTCATATAAAATTGGTTCCTTCTGTCTGATGGCAGCTGATGCATCCCACTGAGCACTAGCTTGATTTCCATTTTGCTGAATTTTAAGAGAATATGGTGCTGGGTGACTGTGCTGGGCTGTGTGGAGCAGCATCCTTCTCAGCCAGCCACCTGTGAAGACAGGGCCGGCATGAGGAGCAATGACCATCGCTCTTGCTGCTTCCCCTGGTTTCAGGCATAGGTTTCCCTCAGCCTGTGGCTTATTTATCGATGCCTAATAATTTGGTTTTGCAAGCTGCTGTTGTACCCCTGCTCCGTGCTGTGCAGCCACTGCTTGGCAGGTGACCTCATTCTCTCCCCCCATTTGAAGGTCCTTTGTTTTAAATTTAAATCACTCTAATAAAGCTGAGATCTTAAAAACAGAAGAAAAAATGGCTATTTTGAATGCTGTAAGGTTAGTCCTTGAATTAAACAGGGAAAACAGTTTAACATCGGCCGCCTTTATTTTTTTTTGTTTTCATTCTGTTTCAATCAAGATAAAATGCAAATTTCGTGTCTGGCCCTAATTAGAAACACAGCAGCTCATAAACATAAGTTGATGGCATTTTTTGTCTTTGTCTCTTTGTCACAACTTGTACGCTTCTTATTTTAATCCCCTTAATTTTCTTTCCTTCAGGTAACTCTTTGCAGTTCACATATTAAGTCATATATAATTAACTGTGATCTTTTTTTTTAACAGTATTTGTTCTTTTTTTTTTTAATTAGTCACCTTCTCAACAAATGGTCCCTATCATGTTTTCAGCCTTTTTGGAGCCAGGTAGTGACTGAGTTTGGGAGGGACCTCCGGAGGTCTCCAGTCGAGCCCTCTGCCCAGAGCATGGCTTGCCTCAAAGTTGGATGAGGTTGCTCCAGGGCTTGGAGATGTTCACAACTCAACTGAGCAAGGATTGGAGATTCGTAAGTCCCTCTGGGAAACTTTTTCCAGGGCTTAATGTCTCTCCTTGCAAAAATTAATTCCAGATGGGCACTCACAGTCATTATTCTCATTTTCTTCCTTTGAAAGAACAGGGTTACAAAGCCCTTAGCTGGAAGCTGCCCCAGAATGGTTTTGCCTCCAGCCCTCATGTCCCTGTGAGAGGTGTTGGG
Source organism: Dromas ardeola (assembly GCA_013398915.1). NCBI lineage: Eukaryota > Metazoa > Chordata > Aves > Charadriiformes > Dromadidae > Dromas > Dromas ardeola. The sequence continues at coordinate 46,207 of VYZM01019008.1, forward strand.
TACTTCAGATTTTTCTTTGAGAAAGGGAATTTAAAACCCTGCTTGGCCAGCCAGCCTCTTTAATTAATTTTAAAGCATTTAATAGAAGAGTAGGAGGAAGATGCCTCAGTACTAAAAAGAAGTTCAGAGCTGGAGGGAATCAAAAATGATGGTCAAGGGGAAATTTAAATTAATATCAATATGTCAGGGCTCTTCAGCAGTGAGTGTGGACGGCTGCTAATGCCAGCATTCGACTCGAGCACTAGAGCCTTGTTTGTTTAGGGTAATTTTGTTTAACTATGGAAGGTCATAACGACAGCAGCGGATAATTGGAAAGCCAAATCTAACTCCTCCCTTGCTCGAAAGTCCTCTTTCCTTTCTCACAGCTTTTCCGAGGCTAAAAATACCCACCAAGAACCTGTACAGCAGTCCGAGGGCAAAGTAGAGCGTTCACTGCGGCATTTGCCTTGAAATCATCTTGTGTGTTGGCAGCATCCACACATGCAGGCACCCTGGGGTCCAGCAGAGGTCCAATTGCATCCTGCCTCATGGCAGTCCCCGCCGCTGCCCGCAAAGACCTTTTCTTGAGGCCATCCTCACCTCTTGAGGCTAACATTCTCCTTGCTTGCTCTCCAAGAGAGATTTGCCTTCCTCTCAGCAGTGCTGAGCCCGCGTGCTGTGCTTGGTCATGGATGTAGGGTTATTACAAAGCATCTGTAGGAGCTTGGGGACTAACACCTGTTGTAAATGTTGAGGAGCCAAAGGCTTTGGCTGGTGGGAAGGTGGGCTTAAGACCATGGGAAGCTGGGAACTGTAGCAGGATTCGTCAGATAAGAGCCTAAGAGTCAGATAAGATTCGTCAGAGCCTACATCTTCTGCCTTTCAGAAAAGCACTTGTAGCCCTAGTCCCCGCATAGTTTGCTTTAGTTTTGTTTTGAGAACGAACTGCAAATGGTTTCTTGAAGTGAGGGTCTTCTCATCCTTATCTCTGTTCAACAACAAGGCAGTATTTGGGTATTCTAGTCTTTAATGTCTTCATAAAGGAATTAAAATGTTTGGGTGGGTGAAAACAAGACTTCTTACTCTGCTCCACTTGTTACCAAGCCATTTGAGTTGAGTAGGTTTTGCCAACAACCTGTTTTAAATCTTTCCAGCTTAACTTTCACACCTTAAGTCTGGCTCTGGCTCATGGTTGGCCATCGTTACTTAGCAGGGGCAGGACAAGAATTCGTCCCATAACATCAAGCAGCAGGAAGAATGCTTGGGAGAGGGAAAAAATGAGTTTTTTGACATCTCTTAGAAATAAATTATGAGGAAAAAAAAACAAGCATGAACCTTCCTCAGCCAATCTGCAGTGCAGGGGGGGAAGGTCGTTCCAGCTCTTCCAGGACCGCAAGCATCTCGCAGGGCTCCACGAACCTTTCAGGTGAGGGAGGACTCTATACATCCATCATAGCCTCTTTTAATCTGCCTGGAATAGCAAGTGTGTGCAACGTGTCTGCTAGAGCCTGCGTTGGAAAACAGCTCACCGGGGAGTGGGAAGGAAGAACAATCTCATCTGTGATAGCTGCTTGCCCAAAGCCTCTGATCTGTGCACCAGCAAAGGCAGAGTGGCAGGTTAATTTTTTCCTCTCCCAGTTTTGCCTTCTATTAAAGGTATTGCTGTCTCCCCAGTCCATTCAGGGAGATGTATTAACCTTGATGCTCTTGTTTAACTGCCAAAATGTGGTGTTGGGGACCAATGGGACTGGCTTTCGCCTGGAGACTTGCGCGAATAGCAGAGGGGTGTGAGCTCCATGAGCATCTTTAACCCTGTCATCCTCCCCAAAATTTCTCCAGTGCCTCCGCCCCTCCGAGGGCTGGGGAGCGTTCTGTCACTTAGTATCTTAAAATCCTTTAAGGCAGCCAAGGAAAATAATTTGGAGAGTTTCAGAGAAAAAAAAAAAACAAATGTAAAGGCCGTCCTTAGGAGGCATGAGTAATAGCATATGACAGCTGAAACCAGGCCAGCAGCATGAGCTTAATGCAAATCCCAAACCAGCGAGTGCTGATGTGCCCTTCCAGCCTGCCTTCCCATTGCCCCTCTCAGGGCCGGGAACCTTGTCGGGAGGGAGAGCAGCCCCTGGAGCTTGTAATTCAGAAATTAAATGTGTTCATTTAAAGGTTACCTTGTCATAACCCCTTCGGCATCATGAGCCTCCCACAGGGGACTGGCCAGTGCCAGAGTGCTGCAAGGAGCCATGAGCACTATGCTGGGCTCCAGTGGACCAAGCCCTGAAGGTACGAAGGCACTGGACCATCCCATCTGTGTCCCCTTCTCCAGACCCGCAGTAAGGATGGTGACTGCCAGAGGATGAGCAACTCATGCTGCAGGTGTGACCCCATCCCACCCCCAACCCTCCACCCATGAGATGTGTGGGGTTGAGTAGGAAAAATGCTCAGCAGTTCTGATTGTCCTCAGGGACCTTATTTAAACAAGTTTGTCTTGATTACTGTGCTTAATCAGACTAGCCAAAATCCCCATAAAACCATTTAGGCATTTAAGAGGGAAAACACACTCCTTTCATCCTCCTAGAGCTGAGCAGGAGCTGGTCTGAAGCCACCAACCCAGCTGTTCTGTCCCATCGCCGGTGTCCCAGGTCAGAGGCACGTGCTGGGGTGCTGCCTCTAGGGACAAGCCCTTACCCCTCTAGCCCAGTGCCAGGGCTTATCTGCCCATAAAATACAGAGAGTTCTTTCATATAGAGTTATTTATTGCATATTATTTATTTTTTTAATTGTTATTAAAGTGGTTATCAAGAGCCAGCAGCTCTTCCCCAGTGCCGTGGTGACTGAAAAACATCCTGAAGCTGGCATTGATCTGTGGGGTGCAGAGCAACCCATGACTTAATGGGGTGGAGGGTGTAGAGAGGAAACAAAGCGGGGCTGACCCCTCAAAGTCATCATGCTTGAGCTGGCCCCAGATGGGCACCTGAGCCAGGGTGAAATGGGCCAAAGCCCAGCAGACCACGATGGCACTGCCCCAGGCATGGCCCTGGCAAGGGCGAGCGATGGGCTGGGGGCTGCGTATCCTGGGGGATGGGGGGACATGGTGTAGCACTACCCAGGGCTGGGGGGAAGGTGTGGCTGCATCCTAACCCACTCTCCTGCTCCCCAGCTCTGCGCGGAGGAGGAGAGCTAATTTCCAAGCTCTTTAAATGCGCTATGATGGGTCTATGTTGCTGGCAAAGGGTGGCAGGAAGAGCTGGGAGCACCGCATCTATTTTGCGAGATGTTAAGGAGCAGCTTATCTCTGGATGTTAGTGGAGAAAACACCCCTGTATGTCCCAGCTCACCCAAAACAAGGAGGAGGAGAAGAGGGTAGCACTGATTACAACCTGTGTCCCGTCTCCTCTTTTCTCCTGTTCAGTTTTTTCCCGTAGGAGATTAATGGGAACTCTTTGTCTTCTAACATAACTGCACCTTATGAATTCTCTGTCTTGCCCTCATCCTTTAAATTATCCACATACTAAAATATGTATTCAGCGATTTCAGGTCATAATTTGATCTGCTTAGGGAAGAAAAGGAATGATGGAGAAGGATTGCCAGCATGTTCCGCTCTCCTCCATTTATCTTTATTTATCTTCTTTTTTTCCTAACAACCTGTGCACAGCCAAGTGATGGAAATGCTGGTAGCCATGTTCTGGTTCCTTGCAGAACAAGTGCCCCCCAGCTTGGCAGGCCCAGGTGAGCTGTTGGCAAAGGTGATGTTCAGGGTGGTCAAAAGGCTGAGTCATCCCGGTAATTCCTGCCTCGCCCTTGCTACCTCTGTGCTCAGTATTACCCAGCTGTAAAATGGGCATGAATTTGCCTCCATGCAAACCCCAGGTATGTGGTGGTTCCTGCAGGAAAGCAGCCCTGCACGGATAAGGCAGATGGGCACATGAAGCACCTGGGATGTGCCCAACCAGCTCGTAAAGGTGGAATGGCACAGCCTTATCCCAAGGCTGAAACATGGGGTTAAAGATCCTTTCTTTGCCTCGTCTGTGAGGCAGCCATGAGGCTGCTGAACAGCACTGGAGCTGCCAGAGTTTCATTTTAATACCATATTTTAAGTCTGAACGTGGGTTTTAATTCCTTCAGTACATTCCTGTGACATCTAAAAGCCTTGTGTGTGGCAATAGCAGTGATAAAGGGCATTTTGCATTTTAAAAAAACCCTAGGAACCTGTAAGGTCCAACATTGCTGGGGGATGCTGCAATTCCCACCATGAAGCTGCCTCTGCCCCACAGGGCCAGGAGGAGGAAGGAGAGGGGGCCCAGCACCATGCAGCCAGTGAGGGATGTCCCCAGCACCGTGTGATCCAGGAAAAGTCCCACACCCACCCACCCCCCTCAAGGCACCAGCCTCCTGTGGTAGGAGTAAGGACACCATCTGGGGGGATTTTCGGCCTCTTCTGCACGGAGGGAAGGAGACCGTCCCAGCTTGGCTGTACCACCCCGGTGACCATGCCAAGAGCCCCTTACACTTGTTTGCAATAAAAATCAGGGTTTAAAATCCTCACATTTAGCACAGTCCTTTGACCAATGTCCCCCAGGTGCCTGTTTTCCCCGTGGCTGACAGAGCTATTTGTCTGTCTGCAAGCCTGCAAAGCCTCTCTTTACAGGGATGCAAAGCCATGAGTTTCAGCGGCACTGCCTGGTGTGTTGGTGCAGCTGCTTGGGGAGGTGGGAGATTTGGAGGAAGGTTTCCAGAAAGGGGGATTTGGTGCTCTCTCCTCCGAGGGCCCCTCCGCCCCCTCACAGATGCCCCCCAAACAGCCCCTGGAGGCTGTTTGCCTCTTGCCTCTACTTTTAAGGACTATCTGTTCCGGCAATAGAGACGCTCTCTGCATGACCAGCGCTGCTGACGGATGAGAAAGCAAGGGCTTATCGTGGTGATGATGCTTTAATGATGATGAAGTGTTAGTATCAGCATCACTTACCCCAGACAGGTGGAGAGAGGGAGAAAAACCAAATCAGTGCTATGCGCCTGGGGAGGGGACTGGGTGCCCCAGGGATTTCTGAGCAGCTAAGGGTGGCCATGCTGCTCCACCTTCTGCTGCGAGTAGGGGGCACTGAGAGGGAGAAAAAAAGTGAAGGTAATGCCCCAAAGCAGCCAGTGTGATTTGCAAAGCTGGGAACCATCGTGCTTTGCCAGGATGAGAGCAGCCTCTTTTTGGCACCTCTGCATTGGCCCTGGGAGCAGGGGGAGATTTCCAGCTTGCTTTGCATGGAAGAACCTCAGCACACCAAAGAGGCTGAGTTGTGTTTTGCCAGCAAAGGAGGTGCTCAAGCCAATGCCAGCTCTTGCTCTCTGCCTGCCTGAATCCCCTGTTGCTGCCTGCCAGGCAGGCTGATGTCCCTGTCCCAGTAAGCATGGGTGCCACTAGTTGCTTTCCAAGTTTGCAGCAAGTTTTGAGGCTGCAGGGTGACAGCACTGTGGCAAAGCCCCCTGCCATCAGCATAATGTGCTGCCCCACTGGGGTCTATGCGCCAAGAGGGGCTCTCGGAGAAGCCCTTGTGGGGTGGCACCTCTCCCTCAGCTCTCCCTGTGGCGCATGGGTCCAGGAACTGGCCATCCCAAATGGGATGGAGAGGTATTTGGGGATGGGTCTGAGCACAGGGCAGCAGCAAAGCGGCTCATCTACCTGTAGATCAGGGTAAAATGAAGAGCATGGCATCTTCCATAGCGGCAACGCTCCATGGTGCTTTACTGTCTTTAGGGGCCATTAAATGCCCTGAGGCACAGCTGATGCTGGGGAGGAGCAGGAAAATTACTGCCAGCAGGGCCCTGAAATCGCAGGATGGGGCACAGCTTTGCAGCTGCTTCCCCCTAGCAGTGGCAACCAAATTTGGAACTGCCCCATGGGCAACTATCTTCTCCTGGGGCTCTCCCAGGGATGCTTGCAGAGGACATGGGGATGGAGAACGGTGGACATGACCATCCAGCCAGGAGCTGGAGCCAGGAGGTGTCCCACCCCTGGGGACTTTCACAACAAGCAACAGATCTCCGTGCTCTCAGCAGCGAATCTGTGTCCTTCCTTAAAATGTGAAATGAAAAAATCCATTTGGTTTCTCATGTGCTGCCAGTGATCTGTAAGCACAGATTTATTGGATGCTTTCGGAAAGCTGTCCTCTCCTCATAAGTATTATATATACAGCCATGTCAGCTGCTACTCACCAGTTGCAGTAGTTGGACTTCACAGTGATGCCACACAATAATATTATTATTCACATATGAAAGGTTAGACAAACTATTTTGTCATCAAAAAAGACAAACTTCCTCCAGCTTTGCAGCAAGGCCGTTTGCTTCTTTCCAGCAAGGTGAAAGACAGAGACAAGCCTGTGCACAACACAGGTTGGAGCTGCCATTGCACCTCCCACCGACGCTTGCCTGCATTTCCCACCACTGGAGCATCTCCAGGTGTTTCTCCTCTCCCTCAGAAACACAAAACCCTACAATAAGGGAGGTCTTTGCAGTGAGCTGGGGACAGGCTTTCCCTGCCCATCACCAGGAGGACTGAGATCTTGGTGCTATGGGCCAATAAAGCATCTGGGCTGCCTTGCTGTAAAGCTCACGTCTATTTTGCAGGGCTGTTTTCTGACTCTGCTGCCTTTCTCCATGCCCCTGCCAGTGCTCACCTTCATTCAGCCGTTGCATGATAGCAGATAATTTGGGGGCTTTGGGGGTATTAGATGGATTTAAAGATTTGGGTTTATTGCTTTCATGATTACAGTCAAACCTTTTTAATATCGCTCCTGGTTTATGGTAGGCTCCCTCTTATTATCCACAGACCCGCAGCCCTGTGTGTGCTGCAAGTTCCTGGGGAAGAAACTCAGGGTGCGGTCAGCACCCTGGGGCCCTGAGCATCCCTCTGGTGCCTCAAGCATCCACCTCAGGGCTCTGCGCATCCTCTCCATGGCCCTGAGCATCTGCCCGCATGGCCCCAAGCAGACCCCACAGGGCTCCAGGCTTCTCCTCAGGGCCCCAAGCATCCCCCAGTGGCCCTGAGCATCCATCCTCCCAGGGCCCTAAGCATCCTTCCATGGCCCAGAGCATCCTCCCACAGCCATGAGCGCGCTCCTGGGGCCCTAAGCATCCCCTGCCATGGGTCTCACTGGGGCTGCAGGGCCCAGGACGCTCTCCTGCCCAGGAAAAGCACTGCGGGCTGGAGACCTCTCCAAGGTTATTCAGCCTTCCCGGGGTCTCTGTGCAGGAAAGGCAGCACCTGCCCTCAGCTGTAATTGAAGTAGATGGAATCAGGATGGATCAACATATAATTCCTCGCCTGGGTGAATGGGGACATATGTTTAATTTTCTGGTAATTCAGGCTGGGAACCTCGACTTGTTCCTCTGCGCACACGTAAGGATCACTGCTGCCAAGAGGCAGTTTCGCTTCATACGCATAGGTCTGTATAAAAGCCTCCCCCCCAGAGCTGCTTCCCCCTGAACACCAGTGATGGAAGAAGTAAAAGCCTTTCCACAAACTTCTGCAAGGGCAGAGTTACCATCACCCTGCACATCCAGGGGAAATAGAAGGGATGGTCAAAACCCAGGGATGCAGGTGGGTGACAGTGATTTGAGGGCTGTGTTGGGAGAGGAGCAGCAGGAGGAGTGGGATGGAAACAGTGGCAGCTCGCTGCCGGGTATCTCCTCAGTTGTGACTGCCCAGAGAAGGGATCCTGGGGTTTTCAGGCCAGCCCAGAAGGTCTTGTTCACTAGAGGGTGCTTGGAAATCCCTGGGGTGTCCAGCTGAAGCTCAGTTCCCGCTGGCATCAGCAAAGCAGGCTCAGGGAAAGTGAAGGTGCCTGGACTGCATGGGTGGTTATGGCCCAGAGCCACAGAGAGCTGTAAACAGTATGAGCAAAACTGAAGGGATTTGAAATGATCTCCCCAAAGACTTCTTCTAAATGAAGATCTCTAGTTTTTTCCAGAATGGTCCCCAGGGACCCCTTCAGATCATCCATGCTTTGTGCAAGCCACATGCTCTCCCCTCCAGAGGTGTACCTCGGAAAACTTCTTGTGTTGGCTGCAAAACAAGTGAGTTTCCCATTTTGAGAGTGTATTTTCCTCTGAAGTACATTTAAGAGCAAGGGACTTCATGTGTTGCTCCTCATCTTCACCACGGGTTTCATTAATGATCCTCTTAGGCAGGCGGTGACAGCTTTGGACCCCACTTGACCCTGCTTTTCCCTTGCACCTTTACTACTACAGGAATTAAAGCATGCCAGTTTTACACCCAGCCACCCTGTCCCAAGATACTTGGGCAAGAAATGTCTCCTTCATGCATGGTCATGGTCAAAAACGCCATGACTTTTGGGGATATTGCCCTTGACTTTGAGTTGCATGGCTGGAAGGTGAAGGTGAGCAGTGACCTCCTCTTCTCCACCTGCCATGATTTCAGCATCCAAGGCAGGATCCAGCCAGGTCCTTTTGCCCACCACAACAAGGAGCTTGGGTGGAGAAAGCCAGGAGGGATGCATCAGCTATTTCAATCTATTGCTTGAATATGGCTTCTTGGGGTTTTTTTCCACCAGTGTGGTCCAAGGAACATAATTTTTCTCTTGCTGGTACATCTGTAAAACCAAAAAGGGAGCTTCCTCATGGCTGAAATACCTCATTTCCAACTCAAGATTTTGCATTACAGTCAGGAAGGTTGCATGCCACCTCACTGGTGGTACACATTGGCTGTAGGTCAACCAGATTTAGTCAGCTCTGGTGTCTGAAGCCATCAAAAATCACTGCCTACTCCCTCGGAGGTATGGGTTTCACTCTATGTAGGACGTCTATGCACGTAGGTGCAGTTATATGACTCCCTATACATCTAAGTGAGCACTTATCTACAGAGCTGAAGTATCTCATCATTATTAATATGCTTTGCATCTCTCAATGAGCTTCCATTTTACATAGGTAGGAGGTAGATTAGGCAACTTCCCAAAGCGACATGGGGAAATTGGGAAATGAAATCATATCTGATGGATACTTTTAGGGCCACCTTGTGACCATGACTAAGGGAGGCCTGGTTTAACTCCTCAGGACGGGATTATCTCAGCTGATGGAGCAGCTTGCCAGGAAAATATTTGAGCCACCTGTGGAAAGTGTGTCTGAAGTTGTATGTTGAATTAGATTGAATTGCTCTTTTGAACTTCGGTTCACCAGCTCAGCTGGAGAAAAAGCCCTCTACCGTCAACAGTGCTACTTGTCATTGAGCAAAAAAGTTTGTGGAGGCTTATTACTTTGAATATTCAGGTAGGTTATGATGTTAAAAGGAATTAGAGCACTCCAAATATGTTAAAATATAATGTTACAGCCTCTTTGGCATCTTTCCCACATTATTTTGGCTGAGTGATGGTAATTGGGTGAATTTGTCGAGAATTCACAAATGGCTTCAATGGCTCTCAACCTGCAAAGAGAGAATTTGATTGAAAATTTTTCCCGGCTGTATTTGAGGCAGCGACCACTGGGGACTGAGGCTTGTTTCTCATGTTCTTGGTGAGGTTGGGCTCTGGCTGTATGGGAGCAGTGGGGAGTGCTGAACTCAGGTCTTTTTAACCAAGTTAAGTAAGGACAGGTGTAAAAATACCTACTGCCAGCTTGACCATTTATCCTTCTCCAAGGTCTGACAGCTGGTTGGAGGCAAGGTATAATGCCAGCGTGGCTCTCATTCTCCATCCTGCTTGGAAAGGGAGCTGGGTGTGACCCTCAAAGAGGGACCAAAGTGTGGAGGATCCTCAGACCCCATGTTGTTGGGGCTGAAGCTGCTGCCCTCTCCGCCCCAAGCAGCTCCATTCCCAATCCAGTGATGTGTGATTTGATACCCCAACCTCCCGGCTGGGTAGGAAATCCCCTACAGACCAGTGATTGTTAATTAACCTTCAGAGAGGGTGCAAGACCCAAACTTTGTTGTCTGGGGTTATAGAATCACAGAATGGTTTGGGTTGGAAAGGGCCTTTAAAGGTCACCTAGTCCAACCGCCCCTGCAATAAGCAGGGACATCTTCAACTGGATCAGGTTGCTCAGAGCCCCATACAGCCTGACCTTGAACGTTTCCAGGGACGGGGCATTTACAACCTCTCTGGGCAACCTGTGACAGTGTTTCACCACCCTCATCATAAAAAATTTCTTCCTTATACCTAGTCTAAATCTACCCTCCTTTAGTTTAAAAGAAGTACCCCTTGTCCTATCACTACAGGCTCTACTAAGCAGTCTGTCCAATTTTTCTTACAAGCCCTGTTTAAGTACTGAAAGGCCACAATGAGATCTCCTCGGAGCCTTCTGTTCTCCAGGCTGAACAACCCCAACTCTCTCAGCCTGTCCTCATAGCAGAGGTGTTCCAGCCCTCTGATGATTTTTGTGGCCACGCTGGTTTGCATTCACAGCCCAGTAAGGCTGAGGCCAAACTCAGTTGGCTCTCATTTTGTTTTGCATCCCATTTTGTTGCGTGGTCCCTTCCCCACCCCACCTCCCTTTCCCCCACCCTCTCTTCTTTTCCAATCGCTTCGCTCCTT
>VYZM01019008.1:56946-86042 GCA_013398915.1 Dromas ardeola
GAGAGCAAAAGAGAAAAAAAAAAGAAAAACGAGGGGAAAAAAAACCAACCCAAGCTGCTGAAATTTAAGCAGGGGAGGGAGCGGCAGCGAGGCAGTCCCGGGGTCACTCCTCTCCGGCGCAACAGCCAGCAGGGCTGCCGGAGCCAGGCAGGGCGCCAGGCCGAGCCCGGGCACCCCGCCGGAGCGGGGCCGCCCCACTTTCCTCCCGACGGCGGCAGGAGGAGCTGGCCCGGCCCGGCCCGGCCCGGCCCGGCCCGGTGAGTGTCCTCAGCACCGCGGACAGCTCCGCGCTCCGCGGGCGGCCGCGCTCCGGGCTCCGAGCTCCGCGTTCCGAGCTCTGCGACTCCACGCTTCGGGCTCCCCGCTCCGCTGCTTCCCGCTCCGCGGGCAGCCGGCCGCGCTCCTGGCTCCGCGCTCCGTTTCTCCGCGCTCCGCGGGTGGCCGCATTCCACTGTTCCGCACATCCCAGCCCCGCTGGCGGCCGCGCCCCGGCCCCTGGCTGTCTGTGCTGCGTGTGCGTGTGCGTGTGTGTGTGTGTTCCTCTCCCTCCACCCCCGCGGCCGGGCAGCAAGGTGCGGAGTTGGGCGCGGAGGGAGGTGGCGATGGGAAGGGACCCGCGGTTCCCCTGCCGCGATGCGGCGTCTCTCCGCTCCGGCCTCGGGGGAGTGTGTGTGGGGGAAGAAGGGGTGGGTTGGTTTTTTGGGGTGGACGGTGGGGAGGGCAAAGGCTGCCTGTACTTTCTGCAAGTTCCTTTTGTTGCTGGAATGAGGTTAAAGAAATTTGGCTCTTGGCACCTGCGTCATACACAGAGAGGAGACAGTTCGGGGAGGGGAGGAGGTTTCTTGCTGCGTACTTGCAGGCAGTGCTGGGCGGGGGCGGGGGTGGGGGGGTTCCTTCACACCCTCTCCCCATCGAGGCCATGCTTCGTATCTGCATCTCACCCTGTTCCCTCCCTCCTGCTACCCTCGGATCCTCTCTACCAAGGCTGAGCACAGCCGGATTCCCCGCAGGGCTGTGCTGGCAGCCGCTGGGAAGCGGCATCCCTAACCCCAGGCGGGATGGAAACAGCCCTGAACAGCCTTTCCTCCCGCACACGGCTGCCGTCTGCCTCTAGATGCTGCTGACGGACAACGAAGACCACCCAGGCCCTCTGCTGAGCCTTAACCCAAGCTTTCTGCTTCAATTCACCAAAGTTTGAATGTGATTTTTGCCTCATCTCCTGCCTGCTCACAAATACCTTGCAGGCAGTGATGGTGCCTTTCTCTAGGAGAGCCAACCCCTTGGGCTGCCCTGGAAGGGGCCATCTGAGAGCTTTGGGCTGAAATATGCTCCCTGAGCCTTTGCTGAGCTGCAACTTGTGAAGCCAGGGAGCAGAGCACTTGTTTGATGAGGTTACTGAGGAGTGGAGGGGTGGTCAAGCATCTGGAGGAAGGGGCAGCAAGGGTGTTTCCAAGGAGCACGTTAATCAGGCGTGCTTCATTAGCAGTTACCTGTTACGGCTTCTGGCAGAATTCATCTGTCTGGAGAGGAGAAGGAGAGTGAACAGTCGGGGGGGATGCTTTCTGGAGAGGCAGAGGGTTTGCCAAGGTGCTGCAGAGCCTGGGGGTAAGAATATCTGTATCCTGTCCTCCTGGCTGGAATTGGGGAGCACCTCACCACCATAAGTTCTCCTCTCCCTGTGTTGGCTGAGACTAGACATCCCCTCCTGTGGTCTCAAGGAAGGGCCAGATTTGGAAGTTGTTTTCTGGCAGATGCATTCCTGTGGCTGTCCCCCCCACCATTGCACCGCCATGGGACTTGTGTCTGCAGGCAGGGAAACTGCGGCGTGGGGAATGGGAGGGAGCAGGAGGCCAGGCAGCCAGGCAGAGGGGTCAGAGGAGGTTTTTCCTGTACCTTTGGTGGAGCATGAGCCTGGCTGTTCATTTGACTCTCAGGTCCATGCTCACAGCGATGGGGTGTGAACCCCCAGGATGGGATGACAGACAGGTGGGCTTGGTGGGGAGAGAGGGGCCACAGAGCATCTCCGGCTCTGCCAACCTGCCAGGCAGGTCCCCCCCCAGGGTACCTGGGAAGCAAGAGGTGGTGACTCCTCGGGGGATGGGGCTTTTACTGGGGCCATAGGGCAGATTCAGGCCCCCAGGGTGGTATGGGTCTATATGTAGATCCATACTGCGAGGACTGGAAGATACAGTGTCAGCTGCCAGGGTTTACCATGCTGATGCTTGGGGAGTGGAGGGGGGGGGATTTGGCTGCAAATCCTAGCAAACCAAGGCTGAGGAGAAGGTCTGTTTTGGGCTGAGGTTGGAGTTTCGTCTGGGCTCAGCTCCTGGTGAGTGGAGGTGGCTCTGTGGGCAAGGACAGGCTGTGCTCTGCTGTGTCTGGGGGGCTGCTTGTGAGGTACAGGAGGGCTTAAGCAACCCCAGTGGAGACCTCTCTGCCCTGCCCCCCAAATCCACTCAGAGGGGGTCAGAGGGTGGCTTTGAGCATCACCAGGGGGAGGACAGAAGGCTGCAGGGATGGTTTGTCACCACAGGGCAGCAGCCATGGGGGAGAACATGGATATCTTCTTGTTCCCCTGACAGTGATGCTCCAGCCTACCCAGTCCACCCTAAAGTGTCTCAAGGACCACATTAGGAGGCAGAAATAAATTTATGGGGAGCCCTTCCCTGACACAGCTGCAGCTCTGGCTGCCAACAGCTTCTTCTGCAGCTTTGGGGGCAGGGACAGGTACCTAAACTTGCTGGGCTGGCATGAACTGGGGGCTGTGGCTCCTGCCCTCAGTGCAGGGTGTCTATGGGGCTCCCAGCCCTCTCCCTGCTCCCATTCATCTTGCCAGAGCACACAGCGAATGCAATAAAAGTGGAGAAAAATACTAATTAGCAAATACAAGCGTGCAGGGTGTAAAGTAGATGTTTAACCATATTATATAAACAAACATAAAGGAGCCATAAATTAGGCGGGGGAAGAAGTCAATCCATTGACAGAACGGCCCAGGCAGAAGAGATAAAGGCAGCGCACAGTGACCAAGGGACAGGGACATGATGTGGCCATTGCCTGTAATCCTCTCTCCTTTTAATTGTGCCTGTAATGAGAAATGACATGTCAATGTCATTGGATGCTGCTTCTCCTGTAGGGTGGTCCTGGACAGGGGAGCAGCAGCCTATGGCCAGGCCAGGGTTAAAATCCCAGCAAGGCCAAAGCCTCTCGGATCCTCCCGGCTCTCTGGAACTGGTCTCTAACTGTGCCCAGTTTGCTGGCTGGAGTTACTGGGAGGTGGCTACTAAATTTGATGGCATTATATGCTTGAAGCTCAAGGTCTCTATGGGACATGCTCTGTGATTAGTTCCCGGTCTCCCCTAACCCACATCACTGCTCTCTGCTGAGTGCCACCCTTGCTGTGCAAGAAATAAAATAAGGAAATAAGAAGGGATAGGAATAGGAATTTAAAAAATAAAATCAAAAATATGAGGCAGGTTTGGCAGTGCTGTTCATCTTGTTCTGGGTCTTCACCCTTGTTCTGGGTCTCTCGTATGTCTCCTAAGGCAGGTCAAGCCTTCCTTACCGATGTACCTGAAATAAATCCCAGGGTGCAGAGCATGATTTTATCTGACCTTTAGTTAAAGATTGTCCCCATCAACTGCCTCCACTCCTGCAGCCCTCAAAGGGAGCAGCTTCAATTGGGTTTCATGGGGATTGAAAGGGCCCCTCTACTCCATCCCTCCCCACTATTCTCTAGCCAAAGGAGGGGATCAGAGCGTGGGCACTGGGGCAGCATCATCCCTGCACTAATGAATTGATGATGGTATTCCCTGAAATAGCCCCAAAGTTTGGAGTAGTTGGACTGCTCCAGCCCAGGGACGGGCAGCTGGAGCCGGCAGCTGGCTCAGCGCTGCCTGTTGAGACACCACATCCCCACCCACCTCTTGGCCTCCAGACCTGCTCAGGGAGTTTTTCAACCAAATTGATATTCAAAGGAAAAAATCCTTCCTCACCAAAATCTTGGCACCAAGCCTCCCACCCACAGTATGATGCAGGGTGCTGTGAGCCTCTCTTCTCCTGCACCTTCCCCGTCCCCCCCAGCTTGTCATCCTCATCTTGGAGCTTGATTTTATTTTCCCTTTATAATTACCCATCGCAATCTCTCCTGACAGCTCCTTGATGAAATCCGGGTAATTGTTTGGTTCTTCCACCACCCCCCCACCCCCCCCCCTTTTCCCTGATGCTTTGCAATGTCAAAGCCTTGTATTTCCATAAACTGGTACATTTCTCCTTGCAAAGCATCCGCAGGGCAGTGAGTGTGAAACAGGGAGCTGAAAAGCCAGAGCAGGCGCCGGCGAGGCACATGCAGATGCCTTGCTTGTGTTCCCTGCTTCAACCAGCTGCCTTCAGTAAAGCACAATGCTTTTAATAAGCTGGCATGGTGAGCTCATCCTGACAGCATGTAAGCATCCAGGCAGCAGGGGTTGGGAAAACACAGGGCAGGTGGAGGTGTCACGTCTGCGGGTTGTCGCATGTCCCCTCTCCTCCTCCCCATGCTGGGCACCCTCACAGGCAGCGATTTGATACCCCATGGCCAGTTGCTGCCGAATTTGCTGTTGGGGTGGAAATCCCAGGGACATTAAATTATTCCCCCACGCTTCCTAGGGTGGCTGGTGGTAGGAAGGGGTCTGGGTCCCCCCAGAGTCCCCAGCAAAAAGAACAGCAGAGGTGGTATGGGCTCGCTGAGGTCCTTGTCTCTAGGAGATCTGGTGAGCACAGATTTCCATCTGAATATTTTTCTTCTAAAAGCTCTTGGCTTTTGGAGGCAGTGTGTCCCAGAACAAGCTATGACCAATTCCAGCTACCACCTCCCTGCACCTCTCTTGGCTTTTTTGCTAAGCAAGGGCTTTTTGGCAGGCATTTCTGTTCACCATCTGTTTTCCCAGAGTGAGCAGAGATACAGTGCTTGTCCCTCTATGGCAAGCCACCATAGGAGGATGAGGTTTGAAGTCTCCTGCTGTTACAGGAATTATTCAGGGGTGTTTAATTGGTATCTGGGTGGCTGGTGGGTCTGGGATGTTAATGACCCACCTCATTTCCCTTAGCCTAGCTGACACTCCTTCTCTTTTTTGGGGACACCTCAAGATCTCCTTCCTCTCCACTGATGAGAGGCATCATAGGGGGGAAGAAGTTATTTCAGCTTTCTGTCCTTCATGCCCAGGGCAGCTCCCTCCTATTCCTCTCACTTGTCTGGGGAGAAGATCCCACTTGGGATAGTGTGGGGCTGGGGGCTGTGGATGGGGCTGGAGAGGTGCCTTGGGAGCAGAGATGCTCCAGTGGATGCTGTCTCTCCCTCCAAAGTGCAAATATCCTCCCTGGAGGAAGGAAAACAGCCTTAACTCTGCCCACCCAGCACCGCTCTCTTTTTCAGAGCCCTCCATCATGGGATGTGAGACAATGTCCCAGGGGAAAGCTGATGCATTTGCATTAGCTGGAGCACACAGCAGCTCAGTCTAATTACTGTTGCTTGGCCCAGCTGCCTGGGGTTTGAAAATTGATTGCCGAGTCGATATCAATGTGTTTGGACCATGCCACAGCTGCCCGCAGCAGGAAGCAGGAACTCAGGGATGGCAGCTGCTCCCCAGCAGCCGGCATGGGGAAAGGCTGGGCTTCGGCTTTCTGAGCTCATGGCTACCAGGGGAGGTGACCTCTGAGTCCTGCCTGCACCGAGCCCTGCCTGCACCGAGCCCTGCCTTCACTGCACTGGAGCGGGGTGGTAGGTGCAGGACAGGCGAGCCAGCAGGCGGAACAGTGTATTGTCCTGGGTCACCCAGCCCCTCGTGGTCCACACCCTTGGGGGGCAAGTCCCACCACTGTGGTCCTAGAGCACCACCTCCAACAGGGAAATGTTTCCCAGCAGAGCTCTTGAGCTGCTTCATGCTGGCTTCCTTCTTTTCGGCTGAAATTACGTTAGTCAGCAGAAATCGCTGAAAACATGGATTCCTAAAGTGCATTTTTCATTTTCCTTATTTTTTTGGTGGATGAGTCCTCTAATCCCTGTGGGGTTTTGCAGCCTTGCCCTGCTGAGTGCCACGGCCAGGAATAGGTCCCATTGATGGAGCACATCCACGTCCCTGATAAAAAACATGGGGGACAGGAGCAGGGAGCCACACTGGAGGCGATTTTGGCTGCTGGCGGCTGAGCTAGCATAGCAGACAGCCCAGCATCCCCACAGCCAGTAATTAAAACACGGATTGATTTGGTTCGATCTGGTTGTTGTCCCCCCGGCGGGGGCAAAGGGGCTTCCCAAGGGGACACGCTGGTGCTAATGGGACCTGATGTTTCTCATGGGGGGATTAGTACACAGCCTGGCCCTGCCTGCAGCTGCAGCTGTGGGTGCAGGGTTCGTCCCTCCTTATGCAATGTTCATGTGCATGTGTTTTTGTAAAGGATGCTTATACTTGCACAGAGACTTAAAAGAAAATCCCTCTGCAAAGCACTAGCATTAACTTACCTTTAATTACACAGTTAATTTATTATGTAGCACTAGTAACAAAGTAAACTGGGCAAACAGCTCTGAGACAGCACTCTGACAGCCTCATTTAGTAAATAATTTTAACTTAAGTAATTATTTCCTGCAAAGGGAACAATGCTGAAGCGCCTTGGGGGACTCTTCACTCCTGGCCACAGGAGGGATGAACCCTCCGTGTAATTCCTCACTAATTACTCGATGCCATTGTCACCTCCTCCCTGTGCCAGTCACTCACCGCCCCATGCACCCCAGGACTGATGGGGTCTCAGCGGGTGCTTTGGGTGCTGCCCACAGGTCCCGCTGGCCCCAGGCTGGCAACATCCCTGAGCAGAGGTTGGTTAGCTTTCCTTTGGGTTGGGTTGGTTTTTTTTTTTACTCCCCAATTTTAACTCATCTGCTTGTCATTTTGCTAAAGCAGCATCTCATTTTGCTAGCCTTGCATAATGAAGTCTAATTGCAGCAGGACATTGATTAACATGCCGGGTGCTTTCCTGATGGGTGGGTGGCAGTAGACAATGGCCAAGGTGGAGGCAGGTAATGTTACCAGCATCCCTGGTACCCGGTGCTCGTGGCACTGCTGTCTGCATCCTGAGGTCCTCCAGCTGCCCTGTTTTCGGTAGGAAAGACACTTTATACAGAACTACTTCATTTCTGTTTTCCCCCCTCATCTTCCTTTCCAGCTCATGCTTCACTCCACACTCCTCCCTGGCTCTGTCCCTGTCCCCGCATCCCTCTCCGGCTTCACTCACTCGCTCTTCCCCACTCGGCCTTTTGTTTCCCCCTGGGGCTTCATTTAAAAGCGCTATTGATGCTGTTAGGAGCTAATATGAAGAGAGTCTCTCTCTGGCTGCCCACTGCAGATGGAGACCTCGGCTCAATCCACGTCCTGTTCTTGACTGGGGAATAACAATGAACTCCGGTGCTGTGGAGAGACCGAAAAAGAGCAGCTCTGTGCTCTGGGAGACAGCCCGGTCCCCAGGGCCAAAATAACTCCACTTGTTTTATTTATCAACTCTGGGGGGATGGGGAGTGACTGGCATACAGATGTTGCCACAGCTGGCTCTGCTGACCTGATGTGCCTGGGACCGGCCCCACAGCAGGGTCCCGTGCAGAGATGGGATGCGCTGGGGTGTCTGGGTCTCAGCATCCCATCCAGAGCTGGAAAAACATCTGTGACGTGTTTTAAAATAAAAAGCAAGATTTGGGCTACGGGCATCCCTGGAGGTAAAGATGGATGTTGCCGGCTGAGCCCCAGGCAGCCTTCAGCTGCCAGCATCTGACCTGCCACAAATTTCCACCCTCCCCCAGGTTGGTGTGATACTCCCCCAGTGGTACCCCAGCCCAAGAGTGCTCAGCATTTACCCAGCAGCTCCAGTGCTTGGAAGGGGAAAAGAAAACAGGGAAGAAAAGTCTTTCATCGTTTATGCACGCACACAAAATGAAATGAAGGGCGATAGCAGCTGAGTTGTTTTTTCCCCACCCCCTGCTCCCTCCCCACCGTTAGCCCCTGCACGCACGCAGGCTCCCTCCCTCCCACAAGTGAATTGGATTAGTTACCTTCTTAATTAACTGTGCCGGTGTGAGCTCTATTAAGTATTAAATGTTTGTCAAAATCCAATTAAAAAAATCCATCCCAGAAGGGCAGGGATTCGGACACACTGGGGATTTGCAGTCCTCGCACCAGGGGCTTAGAGGTATGAAGTCGTGTGGGACTGTGAGGGTCTTGGTGGGGTGTAAACCCCCCCTCAATTCCTGGATACCCCAGGGGCTTTTTTTTGCCTTTGGAAAAGGTCATTCTCATCCTCTCAGCAAGGGGTAGACCCAAAGCTGGTGCCCTGAGGAGAGGCACAGATGTCCCCACGGCACCTCCAAAGCACCTCCCAAGCCAATGCGAGTTGAAAATCAGGATGGAGCTGGCTGAAAATCCACAATGGAACTGTGGTATGTGGTGGGCTCTGACGTGGTGGGCAGCAGAGTGCCTGGCAGTATGGGTAAGGCTGAGCCAGGGTAAACAGCCTTTTGGGGGGAGTTTAAGGGCTGTGTTGTTAATGTGCAGGCTGGATGCTGTCAAGAGGGAGGTGGCATCAGCATCTTCAGCATCGAAGGCAGCTTTCATTTTTGAAAGAACACCAGGAATGAACATGGTTTAGCCTCTGCTTTGAAACCAGCCCAGCTCCTGAGGATGGGCATGGTGCAGCGGTCCCCTGCGCAGTCCCCCGCACGATCCAGCCAGTCCAGCTCCCTCTCTGGGGCATGTGCCCCACAGGAGATGTCCCACGCTCTCCACCCCATTGGATGCCTTCATCACCGCTCATCTCTTTTATCTTTTTTCTCTGTCTTTTAGACCATTTCTGATCTGTAACAAACTTTCACCTCTTGTCTTAGTTCCCTTAATAGCCTCTGCAGAAGGACTTTATTAAAGCCTGGTGGAAACTCTAAATTCATTACAGCTCCTTATGCTCCGCCACGTAGGACTTTGCTGGCTCCCTTGGGTCAGGGCTCTGGTAGTTTATAGACGCCATACAAAGCACATGGGATAGTTTTTCACAGCCCAAAGTATTATTTATCATTTTAATGTAGTTATTATTTATTTATAATTAACTATTTATTATTATAATTCAATTTGTTTTCTCCCCACACCAAATGGTGGCACTCACTGGGCTGTGATGCTTCCCAGCAGCCTCCTGTGTGTGTTTTGCTGTAGAGGAGGTGAACCATTCACCGGACAGGTGGGTGAAGCGTCGTTTTGCACAGTAGGTTATATGCCAGTCAGCATTTTTAGTCTAAAAAAAGCCTCTCGAGGGAACCCTGCAGGTACCCGGGGGTCTCAGTGGGTACCCACAACCATACGTCTCACCCACAAGGTCTCACAGCAGCTGATGTGGTCCGGGAACAGAGGCCCTGATGGGTAGCATCTTGTTGGCAGCAGAGGCAGAGAGCTTAATCCCTTTAAATTTCCCTTTATTGATTGTGGCTTTATGACTAAATCACTCACTGTAGCGATGCATGAGCTTCCCCATCACAAGTGCATTAGCTGCCTGCGGGACTCCAGCCATTGCATGGTGGTGCCCTGCCTGCCGTCCCCATCTGTGGGGCTTGGTGGAGGAGCTCTGGCAGTGCCCGAGCATTCTTGTTTTCAACATTAAATGGGAATGCTTGGGCAAGCCTAGGGAAGAAGAGTAGTATGTTATGGCTTGCATCCAGGGACATGGCTGCAAATGCTGATGCACTGGAGCGCTTGCCTGGGGAAGCAGCTGGAGGTGGTTTGTCACCCATGGGTGCAGCACGGGGGGGGTCAGCCCTTCAGACCCTGCTCTCAGTCTCCCAAATGGATTTATAGGTGAATTATATCATATATCTTCTTCAGGTGTCATATCTTATGTCCCATACCTGCAGGAGGGGTTCCCTTCTGCCTCCACTCTAAGAGCATCACCAAAACGTATCCTCCTCACCAGGATGGAGGGCTGGGGGTGGGATAAGAGGGATCTTGAGGTGTTAGCAGTCCCTAGAGCAAAGAATATGCTGCTCTGGAGGATTTTTCTTTCCAGCAATCAATGGAAATGTGTTTATCAGGTAGCTATGTTTGACGTGGACACGTGTTTTACTGATGTAAACAAAGCTGGAAAGAGGGCCGGGGGGGGGAGAGATAAGGAGGGTTGGGAGAAAAGAGACGGCCACAGAAAGGACCAGGAGGAAGGAGAGGAGATGAAAGGGCCAGAAATAAGAAGGGATCCTGCCCTTCCCTGCCCAAGCCGCCAGAGAGCAGAAATAAGGGTACACACCCACCCCAAGCTTTGCACAGACCCCTATCAGTGCTTGGCAGGGGCTGCCAGGTACCAGCAGGCAGGGCGACATCACTGCCTGCCCCGGTGGCATGTCTCCAGCCAGTCCAGGCAACTCCCCAGGGAGCAGAAAGCAACTGGTTTCCTTAAATTAGCAGGAGTGCAGGCAGGGGAAGGAGCGAGGAGGGCCAGTTTCCATGGAAATAGGAGCTGGAAAGAGAGGTGACAAAGGCAGAACAGGCAGCCTTGAGCCCTGGCAGAGGTGATGCTCTGCCCGCCTGCCCCTCACTGCCTGAGGGAGGGTTTTAGGATATTAAGTGGAGCAAAAAATTAATCTCTCTGTGATGGAGATATACTTATGCGTGATGCTTTGATAGTGTCATTCTTCTTCCTCCATAGCATCCTTTATGCTAGAAGATCCTCAGGAAAGACAAGACAATGACCAGCCTCGAAATGTTGCGTTGGGAAGTGAGAGTAGGCAGTGGGTTTGGAAAAAAGAGCAGTTTCAAATATCAGGGGAATTTGTGTGATGAGGATGTGGTTAGCGGAGGGCAGCCAGGCCAGCAGATTAATGTGCCTACCCTTTGCAGAATGAACCCGGGGACATTTAATGACTGTAAGTAGCAAGGACTTGGGTTTCACATTTGGTCTTAAAAATACCTGTTAAATCCCAGGTGAACTCTCGCTCATCCATATTTCGGCCTCAGTCCATATTTTGGCTCCTGGGTAGGAGCCTTTCGGTCCTGCTCTTTCACATCCCCTTTGGGTCCCAGCATAACTGAAGGAGAAATCCTCATATGGGATTCCATGAAGCTAATGGCAGAGCAAGTTCCAGCTAGGAAAATCGGATTTCTTACATCACGGGGGCATTGCGCATGTGGATTCTGTATAAGCAGCAGGATGAGCATCCCGAAGAGCATCACTTGTGAGCTGCGGGAGGTGTGTGCCTCCCTTCAGCCAGGAACGAACCTCTTCTCTTCTGCCCCAAGCTGAGTAAAGCAGAGCAGAGATGGGGCTGATCATGCCACAGAGAAGGCATCAAGAATAAGGCATTATCTTGATTTTAAATACAGCTGGAGGTGGGGATGTGTGCACCATTGCTGCATCCTGCACATATGCATGTCCCTGGCAGGCTTGCTCATATCTGGGTCCTGTGCAGCCTGGCTGGGCACAGGGGGAGTTTAGGAGCCCAGTCAGCAGCCCGTGGGTGATGATCCTGTGCCTGTGCAAGCCCCATCCTGGCACCAGCAAAGTGCTCTTCTCCTAGATGCAGCAGGATTTGAGGCAGGGTGGTGATGCCACTACAGCATGCCGTCAGGGGCCATGCTGCAGCGCGATGCCCCCTACTGCAGTGCTGGTCCTCACCCTCCCCAGTGCAGATTTGAAGCCATCCAGCCCTGTGCAGACCCCCAAGTGCCCCCACCCCGGAGAAGGGTTTGACCCACACCACCAGTGGGACAGGCAGAGGGGCCCCCCCAAACCATGCCCAGATGGTGCTGGCTCAGACATCTATCTGTTCCCCAAGCATATGGCCTGCAGCAGCCTGGCCACTGACAGATTTTTAATAAGCTGTTGCCTAACATGAGGCCACCGAGCACAGCGGGTTGGCACCAGTGGCTTTTATTTCTGCTTCTCCCTGGACTTTGAGTTCCACTATGCCCAGTGCAGACAGACGTCTCATCGCGTTGCGGCGCATGGTCCACCTCACTCACCCAAGTGGGACAACCCTCCAGCAGCTGGGACAAGGTGGGACAGACCCCAGATTGGCTCCCAGAGGCAGAGGGTGCTGGGGCAAGCAGCACATCCCTCTGCCTGTGTCCAGAATTCCCACTCATCCTGCCTGTCCCTGCTGGGAGGATGCACATGTGGGACCTGCGGGAACCAGCATGGAGGATGCTGCTGAGATGCACTCCAACGTGGCCTCCCCTACTCCTAAAATAAGTGTATTTGGGGAACGTCACCGCAGAAACCAGTGGGAATCATCAGTTACCTGGTCAATGCCAATGTTCAGACTCCTATTAAACAGGACACCAAGGGAATTAGAACAGATCTAAGTCTTTGGGGTATAAACGGAACCATTAACCAATGCTTAGCTGGAGAGGCTTTCTTCAAACCTATTTTTACTCAGGAATATTTTTTCCACTTGAACATCCATGCCTCACTACCCAAACTGGGGGGAACCTTGGCTTTGCTTCTAGGGAATGGCACTGGCTGAGGGATGTGGTCACACCAATGTGCTGACAGCAACGCACCTGCAGCTATAAATCACCCTCCTGGAGGGAAACTGCCTCCCTGACCCCGGACAATTAGTATTTGCCTCATGCCCCAGTGCACCAGGGGCTTTTATCCCCTCTAAGATTTTATCTTCTCTTGTTATCCCCTTCGGTGTCTGATCCTCCCTTGAATCCCACTAAGCCACTGACGTGGTTGTGCTCAAATCCTGACAGCCATCCAGGATAATTCCTGCATCTAAGGGTGGGATGCTTCAGGATGCTCTGGACCAAAATCAGAGCAGAGTTAGGAGGGACCACTGGGCACCCTCAGCAAGCTACAAATTAAATTGGAATGAAAAATTAGCTTTTTAAGGGGGGTTCCTCCCAAATCCTGTAGAAAGCTACAGAAATAGATTCCCTGCCATTTTACCTTGATAAAAGCATTCACTCCAAATGAGATCAGAGGTACAAATGCAGTTAACTGGTGGCTCGGGCTCTGCTGCTGACTTGTAGGGATCCCTAGGGCTCAGTGGGTCATTGCACATGGGGCACCCCAGTTACATCTCTAGTGCTGGGTACTCCCAAGCGAGGGAGTTTCTTGTCTTGCTGCATCACCTCCAGAGCTTTGCGGAGGGCAAAGCTCTCATCTCTTTGGTCTCCCAGGGAGATGTAGCTTACCCAGCCCTGGGCTCAGCCTGGCAGAGGTGTTGCAAATTTGTGACACCTGTAGGTATCACCAGCCCTTCGCAGACCATCTTCTCCAGGGACCTGCATCCCTTCTCCTCCCTTCCTTTTTCCCTCGCTGTCACTTGGAAAAAAATGTTTTAATGCAAAGTGGGGGGGAGGATAGGGACGACGACCCCTTCCATTTATGCCCTGCCATTTATTGCACCTGGGACAAGTCCAGAGGGCACAAGCCCAGAGCCAGATCTCCAGCTCCCGGCCTCCAGTGGGAGCTGGTCCCAGTAAATAGCTCCTGCTCACACCAGGAAAAGCTTTAACTGCCGGGGTGGAGGCAGCCTGGCAGCTGCCCACATACTCCCATGCCACACTCAGTCCCCAGGGTGGCCACGTTGGTACCCTGTGGTGTCCCAAGCCCATGGCTGCAAGTGCCTCCCCACTACATCACAGGCCAGGAGCGTTAATCACCCCTCATTACTTTGTAACTACCCAGTAATTACGATCTTCTCATTCCCCTGCCTGCCTCCCTGCATCCCGCATCTTCCTCCCAGTTAGGGGTGCCTCTTGATTATCCCTAGCGATGGCATTGCGGCTGAATGCCAAAATCTCCATTTCCCTGTCATTTGCACTGCGGCAGAGCAGACAGAGCTAAAGCCACCCTGACTTTGTGTCTGCGGGGCTTGTTACTTGCTAATTATCCTCTAGGGTCATCAGGATGATGGAGGAAAAGGAAGATGTCCCCCAGGATGGCCATGGGGACCACAGGGGACAAAGACCTGTGCTGATCCCATCCCAAACTGAGCATGGGGGCAGGGGACAGGCAGCCTTTGCTGGCAAGAGAGCAGCAGGGGAGCACAACAGTGTGGCTGAGACCTTCCAAACTCATTCCACCCTACAAGGGCTCCCTGCTTACAGGGGTGCACAAGGTGCATCAGAGCTCCCCTCCCCCAGCCAGGAGAGGGTTTATCCAGGGCAGCTGTGTGGGTGTCTCCCGTTGCTGTAGCAAATGGGAAGGCAAAGTGCCAAAGTGAAGAATTTCACATTTTAGTCTATTCAGGGAATTCCTTGTCCTGTTTATTCCTCATCCTGCTTAGGGAAACCGAGGCACAGGCAACAAGCCAGGGGCTTTGGCTGCAGGGATGTGCCACCATCCCAGCACAAGGCAAGGATGGGCTGCATCCTGCTATCCCCTGCCCAGGAGTGGGAATATGCGTATGCGCTTCTCCCTTGTCCCCATCCTGCTGTGATCCAGGTGCCCATCATTCATTCCTCTGCAATATGGGATTTGGATAGACATTCCCAAGGTGACTGCAGGGGAGCAGTGGCACTCCTGATCTGATTACAAGAGCCAGTGTATCCCTTTGCAGAGCGGGAATTGCTCAGAATTGCTTGGAATTGCTTCCCAGGCAGCGAGGTCTTGCATGGTCCCACTATATCTCGCCGGTGGGAGGCGAGATTACTGCTAGGCAAGGGGAGTTGACAGGGATGCTGAAGTTAATGGAGTCTGGGAAAGAGGTAGCTTGGGTCGGATGCTTCTTAAGCCTTTTTAATAGCAAAAAATAAAAGGAAGCCTCCCAGGATAGAAAATAAATGTCAAAGTTCATTGAAAGTGTCTGTGATGTTCTTTTTGGCAGACCCATCCTTGGGTCACTGCTGATCCCACTGGACAAGAGACCCCTCTGCAGGGGATGGACCTAGCTGAGGTGTGAGGTGGAGGGAGGTGGGAGGAAACAGAGAGGAGAGGGAAATCCCCAGCAATGATTATCACAAGGAGGAATTGGAGGAAAAATGCCAATCCAGCTGTTGAACTCCCCCAAAAAGGTGCCTGTGACAGGATCTGGATGCTCCCCCTCCCAAAATCCCTTCCAGGGCTGCAAACAGCTCCATCACACCAGGGATGTGGGTGATGCCTGCGGGGCTGTGACTAACCGCTCAACCTTTTTATTGCCACCTTAATGGCCAAGATGGAAGAGCCAGGGAATTTTTATACTAAAAAAAAAGCTCTTTTTTGATGTTTGAGGTGTGCTGTTCCCGGCATAGAGACTTGGTTGGGAGCACTGGGTTTGGATAGGGCAATGGGGGGGAAAAGGAACCCCAGAAATTTCCCTTATTTGACCCCAATGGTGCGAGACTTTTCAGTTTGCTCAGCACAGGTGCAGGTTTTTGGCTGAGTTGGCAGCACGTGGCTGGCAGAGGGCCAGTCCCCGAAGCAGCAGCTTGGGGTTTTTAGCCTTTCCCTGCCATGAGCACAGTCAGCATCAGTGGTTTAAAAAAAAAAAAAAAAGTGACGCAAAGGAGGCATGAATCAGCATGAGGAAAATTCCCACCCTCTGGGGAAGGAGAGGAGGCATAAAAATTACAGGCAGGGCTGTGCTGGACTCTCTGAGGCAACTCTGTGGAATGCAGAGTGATGTCATAGGAATAGGGAGTCCAAGGAAAGGCATGGAGCTCTGGTGCCGGGGCAGCAAGCAGGGTGGAGCAACAGGGCAATGTATTGAGGATGTTCAGCTGATGGTCCTTCTGACTTGAATTTTGGCTGCTGGGAAGCTTGGTAAAGCTGAGTCAGGTACCAGTCTCACAGCATTGTTGAAATGTGAGCTTTCTCCCCAAACCACTGTCCTCTGTCATGTAACCAGGTCCCAAGCATCCCAGGGTGAAGAGATGCAGGATGTTGGGTACCCTGCACGTGTTCACCAGCTGCAGGTTTCTTGATGCCCATGTGCAGAGCAAAGCCTAACCCCAAAAATGGGGCGAAAAGTGCGTCAGGTAGGGGAAGCATCCCTGGGATGGGATGTTGAGCTCCCGCACCTCATGGTCCTGTGTTGAAGGGTCTTCTTCCACCACACTTTACTGTGTGGAGGAGATAGAGCTAAGGATGGTTTAGGAGAGAGAGCACAGATATGGGACTGTATGCACCCGAGATGAGCAGCACGATGGAGGCCATAAACAAGATTGATGCATGGATTGAAGAGACAAGAGGAAAGAGGGGCAAAGGTGAAGAATATAAATAGGTAAAGCTCTAACCAGGAGTGCAAGGTAGAGGCTGGGTGAATAAAGTAGGGACTGAGTGGCCGGAGGGCTAGATAAACGTGCAAGGGATGGGGGAATGGAGAGAAAAGCAAGGTGGATAGATAAGCAGCAAGATGAGAGCAGTACTGGAGAGCTGGGTGTTAGGGAGAGCTGGGGGTACAGGGCAGAGGGATAGGGATGTGGTAACCACCGTGCCAGGGCACTTGGCACCTCCAGAGAGGAAAGAAATGCAATCAAAACCCAGCATCTCCCAAATGCAGATGATCCCAATTCCTCTGCCAAGCACGGAGTTACTTTATATGGCTTCCTATTTTCCCAGCTATCTGCTCAGACATAAATTTTATGGCCCAAGTCAAAAGAGCTATTCAAAACAAAGGGGGTGGCACCTTGATGCTAATTCCCGGCAGCAGCCAGGCACCATAAACCAGCACCACGCTGCCTTCCTGTGACCCTTAATGAGCCCCCGACCTGGCTGCGCTGTTAATTGCATCACCTTGCACCCCAAAAGGATAGTCCGAAATATATATGCATACATGCATAGCATGCACACTGCTCCTATTAACACTCATAGTGGTGTTTTCTGCTGGTTTTATGGTGCCAGTGCTTTGGGGAAGATGCAGGGATGTCCCAGTGTTGGAAAGTTACAGAAGGCAGAGCAAAAAGCAGAAAATCTTGCCCATACATGTAAGCATTTTTGACAGCTATACATCTCATGGAGGGACAAGCCTCCCCTTAAGAGGATTAAATGCTCTTTTTATGGCATGGCTCTAAAAATGAGCTGGGGTGGAGAAAAATCCCCCCCGGTGATGCTTCGCTCTCCACTGCAGCTGTCAGGTCCCCATGTATCCCATGGGGTTGGATGCTGAGGGGGGACAGGGGACAGTCATCTTTCCCTGGGAGCTGGATCCAGCAGAGATGCTTGCATCCTGGGGCACCTTCCCCCAGCAGTCATGCTCTCCTCATCATTGGAGACAAGTTTTTACAATTGCTTGGACAGAGAGTAGGTTTTACAACAGCTTTTACAACTTCTAGAAGCACTGAGTTGCAATTTTGGTGTCTCAAAATAGGCTGTCATTAAAGTGTCAGGATGGCAGGTTCCTTTGATTGTCAATTATTCTTTATTATATCAAAGGCACTCAGTGAAGGCCAAAAAATAAAATAATCTAGGTGATTTACTCCTCCTTGTAATTAGAGTTAGTAATTAGACTCTCCTTTGTAACATGGTGGGTTTGTGTCTGAGAAGTGTTGGCAACATGGATTTTTCAGCAGCCCTACACCAAGACCCAAAACTTTCTGTCTCATTTATGTGGGGAGGACCATGGGGACACCACAGCAATGTCACCAGCATAGCTTCAGTGGAGGAAGCCCCTCGTGTTTTTGGGATCTTTCTCTTTCATGAGTCCAGCTCCAGGACAGCCATCTGTGTCTGGGATGCGTCTTGTTCAACCCCAAGATGGGGAGGACCTAGGAGCACCTGCTGATGAGACCCAACAATTGCTACACAATTATTGGCAAAATTATTGAGAAAATGGAAACAACTGAAAAAATAAGTAGCATGAGAAGGAATATTTGAGGCCTTTCCATTACTTGGAGATTTTCCTTGGAAGCTTGCCCCAATGGGGAAGGGAGGTGCCTGTACAGAGTACCAAATGCAGGGTTTGTCCACTGTTTCCCTCTCCTCGGTGCTTGCCAGTGATGCTTCTGGGCATGTTTTCTCTGGAAACACACTAGGATGGTGTTTCCTCCATGAAAAAGGGCATCTCCCATTGGCGTTCAATACTCAAGCATGCTCCCATTGGGACGGATTTATCCGGTCGAAGCTCCAGATCTGTGACTTTGCACTTTCCTTCAGGGTCTGATGGGCTTCCTAAAAATAAAACAAAAATGAGAGAGATGTTAAAAACTCACTTTTGCTGATTCTAGCACTTCAAAAAAGGGGTCTGTTCAAGAGGGGAAGGACTGGGTAGCTCATTTGGGTTATTTTAATTAATCCATATCAGCATTCTCTTATGACCCTTACACATGGTTCTGCCACCTCTCTGTGGGGTGATCGTCATCAAGTCCCTCCATCCCATCCCATCACAGGTCCCCATCACCTGTTTCATCCTCAGGCTGTGGTAACTTAGGGCTGTGTTTACTCCTGGGTCTTACAGGATTTATTATTATTTTTATTTTGGCCTTGAATTGGAAAGGAAACATGATGTTTTGGGATTTGTTTTCCATTTGTTTAATTCATTTTTAATCAGCTGATGGTAATGATTTGATACAGACAATTTTCCCCAACTGAGGTTAATCAGAATGGAGCAAGCCTTTCACTTGGTGTTATTTAGAGAGGCATTTTATAGAAATACTGTTAGAGAGGTTATTTAACCATATATTTGTTTTCATTGTGTACACAGCTTTTTCATGGCCTTCCCGGTATTTAGTGCTGAGAGATTTTATTTATTTTCATCATTTAGAGGGAATTCAGGTCTGCCAAAGTGCCTGGGATGTATGGCCCCAGAGGCTGCAGTAATCCGTTCAGACCATCTGGGCTCCAGTTCCTGGAGCAGCCCTGGAGGGGGCCAGAAAGCTTTAACGGGCCCCATCCCCATCAACCTGGAAAGCTGGGATTTTTTAGAGATACAGTGATGGAGAGATAACCCAATGGGGATGGGCCGGCTCCTGTTGGTCCCTGCAATGCAACGCTGCTCCCAGTGCAGCATCTCCCCAGTGTGAGCAAGCTTTAGTCCCTGGGGTGCTGAATTTTGCTCTGGTGGTTTGGTAATGGACTGGGGGCAAAATTAGGCCAGGAGATGGTACCAACCCCACGAAACTTGAAATTTAAACCATGACGCAGATGAATGGTCCAGCAGCCAAGCTCCAGAGCAAAGCTTTCCAGCAGCAAGCATCCATGCTGCCTCGAAAAACACCCTTCCTGGGGCAGCAGGGAGCAAACCCAAGCCCTAGATGGCAGCTGTGCTCTTGCAACTATTAATTTACTCCTACAGGTAGGATTGTAGATGGATATTTCTATGCCAGGCACACGTAGAAACCTGCGTGCCAGCAAAGCCCCTGGGGCCAATGCTTTGCAAAGAAACACTATAGGCAGTGGTTCCTGACCTGTCAGAGATGCTCAGAGATGGGAGAGTCCCACAGCACGGGCGGTCCCTGCATGGAGCTGCGCTTACTTTTGTTTTCTTCTTGTTGCAAGGAGTAAAACATCTGTCTGGAGATGGTAAATTTTCCCCTTGGCTGGTGTATAGCTAATGTAATTAAGCTGCATTTAAAGACTCCCCAGGGTGCTCCCTCCTTAGCCTGGTGGTTTGCAGAATGTTTGCTCCTAACTGCAGCTCGCCTAGCCCAGTGCATCGCTCTTGGGTTAGCAGCATCCCCGGCTGCTGTTTGCAACTGGTTTGCAATGGAAAGGGGGTGATAAAAGCCATTCTGCCCTGTCCAGGTCCCAGGCAGGAGATGATGGATTATTTTCAGTTCACAGTTGTCCATGCATAGTGGAAAATTGCCCACTGTTAGGGAATGTGGGCTACCAAGCAGCAGGATCTCTATGGAAAATGGGGCCACCCCAGTTCAACCCCAGAATTATTTACTGACCTTACCAAAAATTTCCAGCACCTCGAAGCCTGTAAAAACCTCCGTGCTCTACCACATATCGTAATTATGCATTTTACATCAGGGAAACCTGTGTTTCCTTTTAATTTATAAAAACTCCCAGATGTTCTGGCTCCAGCTGTTCATTGAGCAGCCTGGGCACACAAAACCTCTAGCAAAAGCTTACTGGGGGCGTTATTTTAATCCCGAAGGTGTTTGACACCACACTACCCACTTTCTGCCAGCTCCTTGCTTTTATTTAGTAAAAAAAAACAAGGTATTTTTTTGAGCTGGCAGCAGGTCGTGGCAGCAAGGCAACTCTCTGGCTGCTTGCTCAAGTAATCCCAGTTTATGCTTTTTAAGAGGCAACCTGTGGCTATAGACTAAAATCAAAAGCCAGGATAGCGAGTCTCCATCCTGGTGCTGCTTTAAATACATCTGTCTGTACCTTCCCAATTCTTCAGTCAAGTCCTTCCCCTTGACCCCAAAAGAGCTGCAATGCCCTGCCATCCTGTGTTATATTCAGTCTTCCCACATGATTACCAAGGTGTGGACAGGGCATCACTGGCTGCTTAAGTACTCTCCCAAAATCCCCACGGGAAATGGCATGGCTGAACAAGAATGCCAGCTGCCCCCGTACCCCTCGGGGACGGCACTGCCCTGTGGTTTGCACCGAGCTCAGCTCCAAAATGTGCCTTTACAAGCAGCAAAGCAAAGAAATAATAGGAGAGGGATGCTAACTGCTTTGCCTCCCTCTCTCTGGTCTGCTTTAACCATCCAGAATTAGGAAAATCTCCCCCAAAATCTGCAGCATGGCCCTAGGGGCTGGCATCTGCCCTGGACACAGCATGGCTGGATGGCAGCTCACTCCCGCTTTGTTAGCTTTTAATCAGTTTTCCCCTCCCAGTGCTCCTCAGTGGCATCTCAGGGGGCTTGCAGTAGCACGGGGTCACCCCCCTTACCCCTTTACATCTTTTATTATTCCCTCTGAGCTATATTCCCTCTTAGCATTGCTAAACCAAACAGAGTACAAAATCTGATAAGAGCAAGGTAGCATTTTTTTCCCCCTGCAGGATACATTATTTACAAAGCTTATCGATTGTGGGAAATAACCCAGAGGCATTCAAACACGAGCTACATCCTCTGTTACACCAAAGATGTTAATTACCTGCAAGCTGTTACTGGCTCATCTGCTGCTGAGCATTGCCTGCAGACTGGTACAGTTTTGGGACATGAGAAAATACCACTCACAAGCTGTTGCATCACACCCTTTCCAACCGCCTCCTGGGCTGCTGGGAATGGGCATCATTCTCACTTTAAACCCCATGTGCTGGTCATCCAAATTTACCTGCCTTAGTGCCCAGACATTGCTCCCGCTCTGCCTTTCCCTGATGCTGTAAAGAGCTCTTTAGTACCTTCTTTAGTATTTCCCTGCCTTGACAGTTCTTATAGGAAGTCATGAAGTCACCTCTCAGTCTTCGTGATAAACTAAGCAGACCAGGGTCTCTAAATCTGTCAGTTTCCACATCCTTGGGGAGTGTTGCAACTCTCTCTGTAACCACTCCAATCTCTCAATGTCCTCTCGAGGAACATGGGCACACCAGACCCACTGACACAGCACTTGTCCTCAGATGCATCAGTGCTCCACAGGGGATAAAATGGTATCCTACTCCTCCATGGCACCCTAAATTATACCCTGCTCCTCCCTGGCATCCTAAATGATATCCTGCTCCTCCATGGTACCCTAAATGATGCCTTGCTCCTCCATGTGTGCATTGAGACTCTCCCTGTCCTTTTATCACCACGTAGCTCTGTTGCTGCCCCAGGGACAGAAGACCCCATCTCAGCACCAGTTTTAGATGCACAGTTTGCATATTTAGTCCATGATATTTCATGCACAGAGGAAGGGCTGTGATTAGCCAATAAGAAGTGGTCTATGATGTCCTGAGCATGCTGGATGAGCCAGGCAGGTTCCTTCAGGAACCACGCTGTACCTTGCAACACTTCCATCAGATCGGGAGCAATGCAATGCTGCCAGACCCCAATAACCATGGAGAGGGGGGTGCAGCACTGGTGCAAACCACCCTATGCTGGCCAAGAGGCTTTCTCCCTCCTCTATGTGCTGATAAAAGAG
Organism: Dromas ardeola; assembly: GCA_013398915.1. Taxonomy (NCBI): domain Eukaryota; kingdom Metazoa; phylum Chordata; class Aves; order Charadriiformes; family Dromadidae; genus Dromas; species Dromas ardeola. Next base: position 78,886 of record VYZM01019008.1, read on the forward strand.
CTGCCAAACACCACTCCTGAGTTTCTCAGGGTGGTTTCTGGAAGATGAAAGTGTTTTGGGGGGAGTACAGGCAGGTTTAGCAGCACAGCTGAAACCTTAACCCAGCAGACAAGGGGAGAGCAATAGCAACAGGATGCGGTGCTCAGGGCTGGACCACAAGAATTTATGAAAGTCGGTACCTTTGCAACAAAACCACTTCTTCCACTAGTATCACACAGATATTCTTTTTATTAAAAAGAATAAATGGTCCCTAGACCTGCTGTCCAGGAAAATCAGAGAGGGTCAGAGATGCTGCTCCATCCATATAGGAGGAGAAGAGGCACCACCAGCTGGAGGAGGTGGTCATGCCCATCAGGGAACCTGCAACAGAGGTGAGGTGAGTGATAACATAGAGATAACATCAGTAATTAGGGCTGCAACAGAGATTAAATGCTAGAATTGTAACGGAGGACAGCAATGGGGTGAAGGTACCTGCTCAGTGTTGGTTGGTGCACATCAGTGTACTATCACTGATTTGAGTCTCAGCTCACACCCCACTACCCATTCCAACCATGTTACTTCAGGGAAAAGAGAATGGCCGATAAAGGAAGCAATAACAGCAAAAGACTATAAAACTGTAATGAAAAATAATTAAAATATGACTATTGGTACGGGGATAATTACGAATGCAGGTAAGGTGGCAGTAACTGCACTAGATGATGAAGGCAATGAGTAGCACCAAGCGAGAAAGGTATGCTTCTGGTGATGGGGTGATGGAGACACCGACTTGTGTGGATGGAGGTGCAGATCTCAAAATTGTGATGGAAATAGTTATGACTGTAATGGGGTGGTAATAAACATAATGGAATCATAATTGAGGAGGGGATGGCTGTAAAGGAGGAGGTGCAGATAACAGCCTTATAAAGAAGATGATAAGAAAGACAATGGATGGTAATGGAGTAGTTGTTAAAGGTAATGGAGTTATAATGAGGTGACAACTGCGGCAGGTAGAAGGGATGGTTGGTTTAACAAGGGCTATGATGCAGAGAGGACTCTATTTCTAATTCATCATGACAGGCAGTGCTGGAGGTGACCATGAGGCTAATATGTCAATGGTTAAGGGGTCAATCGTTTAGACAAATGCAGCCACACAATGAGCACAGCAGGACTGCAGTCCCTGGAGATGCAAGGTGGAGGTGCAGATCCTGGGGAGGGGGGATGCTGTGCTGCAGCACAAGGTACAAGGCAGAGAAGACCATAAAAAGCATAGTGACAAATGACCTGTGCAAGTCCTGCTAGGTTTGCTTTAGGGCAGGGCTGCCCAGGAGACAGAGATGGGGCAGGGGAAAGCAGTGATTGCTGGCCACATGTCCCCAGTGGTGGCAGCACATGGGCAGAGATGATGGTGATGGGGACCAGCTGATGAGCATGGGGGGAATTAGCAAAGGCAGCACTGGTCCTTGCAGCACTGGGACAGAGACACAAGCAAGCACATCAGCTTGCACTACCATAGGGGGACAATTCAGAAAGCAGTTGTTGGTATCATGTACAGAGGTTCTAATTTTCATTCCTGTGCAATGCATCTGTGCTCTTCACCTCCCCATGAAGCTCAGCCCAAGGTCCTCAACCCTCCCTGCAGAGCAGGTAACCCTCCTACAGCTGCTTACCACAAAACACCAGCCAAGCCCTCACCTGCCTGCCATTGCTCCCCTATCCACAAACCCAGTTATCCTGTCAGAGGGGAAGATTAAATTGGTTTCATGTGACTTGTTCTGGACAAACCCGTGTCGGTTGTTCTTTCTAATCTCATTATCCTCCAGGTTCTTACAAATTAATTGCTTAATAACTACTTCTTGCATCACGCCCTGTTTTGAAGTCTCTAACTCCTGGGGTTGCCCCGCTGCAGCTCTCAGCCTGCCCTGGGCTCCTGCAGCTCTTGGAGAAACCCTGAACACTTCTACAGTTGGGTTAGTATGCCCAGGGGTGATTTCGGCAGTGGGCTCCACTATTTTGTAACTTATTTCCTGAAATTACCCTTCTACTTTTTTCAGCCCGTTCTGCTCTATTAGTCCAAATCAAGTACAAAATAAGCAGCTTCTCCAGTAGCTTTTGCCATCATTGGAAATGAGATGTTGTGCTAACGCACACAGAGAACTCAATGGCTCTGTCCTGCTGTATCGCTCTCCCAAGAGTTGTCGGCACGCTTTAAGATACTGTTACCACCATGTTGTACCATGTGGAGGTAGCCTGGATTTGAAGAGCCCCTCACACTCACTCACCCTCTTCTCATAACTCACGAGGTCTGTCCCACCACAGTTTCATCCCTCTTAATTCACCCATGTTTAAGTAGCCTGTTCCCAGCCCCTTGTTAACCTTCAGGACAAGTATGCACAGCTCTTGGTGCGCTTCTTTCCTTCATTGCCAGCTTGCTCTTCCCCAACAAGCCATGCTGGGTCCTATTTATCCCATCAGGTCCCTGTAATGCTACTTAAGTTCTAGTCTGAGCAAGGTACAAAGATCATCAGCCTTTTTATTTGACATGATCAGCCACCGGTGTATAGACACATTCACCCTGTTATTTGCTTTATCATCCCTTTTCTGACCTTACTGCCTATTTTTTTCCTGCCATTCATTGGTGTTTCTTCTGTTCCTGCTGATATGTGGCACCTCCTCACTTTGATGGCAAGCTGGCATGACCAGGTGCCTTTCCTTATTAAGGAGATGCCAACCTCAAGGGCTCCCTGTACATGTCAAGGGCCTCTGGTTCTGCTGAACCCCAGCTCAACAGCAGATGAGAGCATTTCTCAACTCCTCACCCAAAAGCCACCAAGACTGTGAGTGTGTCTCCACCAGCCACCTCTCAGCCTGTTTCACCCATAGATCACCAGAACCTTTGCAATTCTGCCCCTGCTTTCAGGAGACAGGTTATAATGCATTTAAAGTATGATTTGCACATGCCCGAGAAGAAGGGGAGAACTGTCCTTGAGATGCTCAAGCGCATGTGAAATAAACAGAAAAGCTAACAACAAAAAAATATTTAGAGTAAAAAAAACCTGGAAAATGAAGAATGCAGGAGACTGCACCAGCCTCAGAGATGACCTAGTGACATTTTTTTTTTTATCACCAAAAGTCTCTTTTCAGTCACAGATGGGACTTCTTAATCGCTTCCCAACAGAAAACCATGAAGTCACAATAACCTCACCCACCAAAGGACAAAGCAATTGAAAGCTCTTTCTCACCTGGCCAGTGACCAAATCAACCTCTGCTAGATACAGGGGGGAAAAAATACACTACAACGAGTCTCCCAAAGGGAAAACAGGGAAGGAGGGTGAAGGATAGGAGGGGAAATTGGAAGAGAAGCTTGGCCCAACTTCAGGATGAACTTGTGCACAGAGCCCTTAATGACGAACCAGCCATGGCTGCCTGGGGAAGTTGGTAGAAAAACCTCCCATTTTTGTCATCACCAGAGTTTCCAGCCCTGATAAATAATGAGTTGGAAAATAATGTGAGCACTGTCATGTAACTGAAATCAAGGAAGGCAATAGAGCCTTGAAGAGAAACTGTGACAGTAGGTTTTCACGTGCCATTGCTTGGGAGGTTTGTACTGGGAAGATGTGCCTCATCTCTAGTAAAGCTGTCCAGGAAGCTCAGGAGGAGTTTGCATGAGGATTTCACTGGCTTAGGGTATTTGCTGGTCATTTTGAAACAGAGCTGCTTACAGCTGCCTGATGTGGGAGGAAAACCTGAAAAAAGCCAGAGCAGAGGAAAAATATGCAAAACCCATATTAGGGCATGGGAAGGCACCAGTGACACGGAGCTGTAAAGAATCAATGCCTTGTCTACCAGCCTTAATGTAAAGCATTTAAGCCATTTGGAGCCTGCTTTCCTGCAGAGCGCTCTGCTCAGACAGTCTTTAAGTGCTGCAACAATATTATCCACACTGAGAAACGCCTAGGGTTGAGGTCTCCCCCCAGTCCAGGCCCCTACGTTTGCAGATGAGTGGCTGTGATTTCCTCTGGGGATGGCAAGATAGAGACAAGGAACAAAAGTAAAGGCTGAGGGAATAAAAAAAAAAAAAAAGGAGATGACGATGCTGACTGCCAGAGGGAAACTTAGAACAGGACTTCCCTTCCTAGTTAAGGGAAATCCAACGGAGTTAGAGCTGAACTCTCCTTTTGCTCTCTGACACCTGCTTTTCACTAAGTTCCCAGTCTGACGTCTTCAGAGCAGCTGGGCATCAGGCAAAGCCCCTCCAGGCTCCATGGTAACCCAGGTGACTTTGGCCAGGGGGACGAATTTGAGTGCTGGGGTGAGCCCTGTAGCAAGGCTTGGTGCTATGGGGCAAGGTGATGTGCTGGGACCCAGAGGCACTGGCATTTCTGCAGCTCCTGTTGCTGATGGCATCATCTGCATCCTCATACCTCATCACAGGGACATATCCTGTCACCATCGAGGGATTAATCAGCCTTGAAATACAGTGGGAGGGTAGAAAACCAGTAATAGGCACATGGTGATCCCCCAAGAAGCTGGCTATGGCCACAGCTGACTGTCCCAAGCTTACACAGATTACATTAACATGGAAAGGAATGGCAAAAAATAATAAAAATAATTTTAAAAGAAAATATAAGATCAACTTTTTCAGGCATTGTGTGCTTGCTTTGATCATGCCCTGTGCTCAGCAAGCAGCCTTACCTCACGTAAGTCCACCCACCCGGGCTAGCAGCCCTGCTGTCGAAGGGGAAAGCCCACACATGCACCACATGCCCTATTGCATCTCTTCCCAGGCTTGCGAGGGTATCAGCATCTGGGCATAGCCCCAGGACATTTCTGAAATAGCTAGAGAGAGCAGAAAATAAAAAGGGAGATAAAAATCCCCATTATGCAAAAGAAATGGTGTTATTTTGGCTTTTGTAGATGCCTAATTGTCAGTGTACACGGCTCAAGCTCCCTGAGAAACTGTACCCTGTGGGAAAATCCTACAGGATGCAATAGGAATGCAGCTAACGGAGTTACCCTGAAAACTGCAGGAATTAACAGCTCAGGATACTCTTTCTAATAGTGGTTTTATACCATCCAATGCGAGGCGGGGGGAAGGGTTGTATGGCAGGGAGAATTATTCCTGCCCTTTCATAGAGCATGATCCACAGAAACCTGCAAGAGAGACATTTTCTATTAATTTCTGTATTGCTTTCAAGGGCATAAAAACACCAGGAAATGTAATGCAAATCATGTTTCTCCAAAGTTATAGTTTCTCTTTAGTTCTTAGTTTAAGTCTTGCAAGGATTTGAGAGTTGGACTCTCCACTTCTGGCATCCATGGTTGTTTAGTTTGGAATTAAATTTAGGTTATGTCATGGCCAAGGAGCAGGAGCTCACAGGTTTCGCTGTGACCCAGATTTGGGCTGAACCCAAATGTGCAGGTTTCAGTCCAGGGTTTGCCAGACAAACTAACAGAGTGGGGTTTTATGGCCATTGTTGTGGTATCCAAGTCGTGAGAGATCCCAGCTGGGTGTTTTAATACAAAGTGTCATAAGCAGTTGGCAAAAATCAATTGGCATCCATGTCAAAATTGGGAGCCAAACCATCTCCTATGGGAACAGGCTGCTGCAAGCCCTGGTGTGCCTTTCCCCTCACCTTCAGGTACAACTGTGCCAACAGTGACAATGTTGCCTCCCCGCCAATTTGTTGCTGGTGGTGTAGAAATTAAAGATTTGCACTTTCGACCTGGAGGAGGTAGCTCACCAACAGTAGTTTCCATGATGGGCATTGCTCAGTCTGTATGTGCATGAATGTGTGCGTTCACTCTTCTCCCAGGACATAAGTTTTCACTTCATCTATGCATCCAAAATGTTGAAGTTTGATTTCTTGTGAACTCTTGTGCCATTCAGAGATGTGGAATCTGCCTGGGAGAGCTGGGGTGAAGTGCTTAAAGGAGGAAGAGGAAAAGAGAGTCTCCTCTGATCCAAAGGGATCGTCCTGCAGAGATGGGGTTGCCTTGTCCAGGTTCTGCAGCATCACAGGTCCCCTTATGGGGGGTGGCACAGTGGCAGATGTAGGGCAAAAGACACTTGGCTATTGTGTTTGACATCTCTCACTTGAAGCTGTTCAGTTAGATTAAAGCTGAGCACACACACACAGCCTGCCAGGGGATGCTCCTTTGTAGCCTCCTCACTTAGGAACATAAAACAGATGTCACAGCAAGGTCCTGGGGACTTGACACCAACACCAGGACCATCCTGCAGCACCAAGCACCCTGCCCACAACTGGTGTGAGCAGGGTGGACACACCACAGAAGCTGGTTTTGGTGCAGTCGAGACATCCATGCTGCCCTTGGCCACCTCTGCCTTCAGGGAGCATGATTTTCCCCACCTGAATGGTGCAGAGCACTAGTGAGACACAGGGGTTGCATAGCACCCATCGCTGCCAGGAGGAACACTACGTGCAACTGGGGGAACAAGTTGTCTTCTACAAACACTGCTTTTGAGCCCAGGGCCACGACATCATCTCCGACAGCAGACTGAAACACCAGGACAGCTCAGCCTTAGATTCATGAGATGTTTCACCTGGGCATCAGCCCAGTCTGAGTCAGTCTCTTCAGGCAAGTGGCAGCATCTCTGACATTGCACTATCAGGGTTCAGTCTAAAAATGAAATTGGAAAGAAAAAAAATAAATATAAGGATATTCTCAGGCCCAACCATGTCCCAGAGCCTCCCAGAGCATGCAGCTATCTCTTCTCCCCTCAATCCCAAAATTCAGGAGACTGGGAATGCAGCTCTGGATTGAACACGCTGGGCATGCAGCAACATCAGCTGCCTCCCACAGCAGACCAGGAGCTCCCCACAATGCTGTCTCTTTCCCTCATATTTTGGGGGAAAAAGAAATTAAGCAGAGGAAGCATCCAAAAGACCAGGTAACCAGTGTACAGGGCTGCAACTGCCATGCTATAAATCCTCACCCACGTCCCTGCTTTCATGTCACCTGCTGCCTCCTTCACAGGCTTGGCCGTGCTCTCTGGAGCAGTACATTTGGTCAATTTAATCTTCCCCCAGCAAGCTCAGATCATGGGCAGCAGCTGGCTCTCTGCGAAAGTCACTCTGCTTTCTTGGCATTAGCCCTCCAGCCAGATTTGGCAGCAGGACACTGAGACCCACCAAAATCCCATCTTTGCAGCAGTTTCT
>VYZM01019008.1:86051-99148 GCA_013398915.1 Dromas ardeola
CCCCCCCCGACCTTAGACAGTGTAAGGTTACTTGGGAAACAAGTTATCCTGAAACACTGCTTGACAGATTTCCTTACAAATAAACATTCAGGCTTGTGGTACGTTTTCCAACTACAACCATACAAAGTTACCTTCATACAGGTTTGCAAGCTGATTTGATACGTCCCAGTTTGCCTTCGTCAACCAGCACATTACTCCGGCAGCCAGACCCAAACCAAAGCCAGGAGCTGGAGAAGCGCCCACAAGATGCTCCCCTGCCCTCTACATAGCTCGCAAACCTGCTGCTCATGAGCAGATTTCCTCCATCTCTGTCTTACCTTGTCCTAGTTCCCATTTTTGCAATATCAGATGGTCTCTTACAGCAGCCACAGTACTGCCTCCCAGCCCCAGGAAACAAGGACTTCCACAACCAATACACTTTTGTCATTGAATCATAGAATGTGTTGGGTTGGAAGGGACCTTTAAAGGTTATGGTTATTTAAGATTTTATTTAAGCTCCTGCTGTTACAGCAAGTATAAAAATAATATATTTTAATATGCCAAGGAAGGCTGACAGGAAACGCAGGTGAGTTTCCACCAACTATCCCCAAAAACTGCCATGCTAACAAGAACATAACTACAGACCTGAAGCAGACAGCCAGAGGTGTGCGAGCCCAGTGGAGCCACTGGATAAGCATCAGATGAACAGATCCCATCAGCATCTGCACTTTTTACTTGAGTATTTCAAGCTTCCCAAACTGGCAAAGACACTTTTTTTTAAACCCAGCTCAACATGAACTCGCATTTTCTTATGGTGGAAAGTTCCCGGTAAGACCACACGCAGGTCTGCCACAGAATGGATGGACCCACTATGGGTGCACCAGTGGTGATGGTCCAATGTTGAAGCATTTCCAGAGTCATCACCTCTCCCATATCTCTGAAGCCTGTATGTGCCTCACATAGCCATAAATCAATTTTCAGGCTTTTTCAGAATTGGATTCATAACACTGAAGCCTCAGGTCACACTTACTCAAGTGCTCCATAGGAATTCAAAGGTCACTAGGGTGCTTTTCAAAAGATATTACTTAAGCTCTTCGGAAAGGCAGGTGCTTCAGTGGGGGTTCTATCAGGTTTATAATCACGTAGCAGAAGCATTATCCCATGGTTTAAGTGTTGCAGAAAATGTAAAACATGACATGCAGCAAGGGAAAACAGAGCTTGTTATGTTGCTGATGTGGTTTTAAATTAACCCAGGGAGAGAGAGCATTGCAGCTTGGGGAATGAAGCTGGGGGGAGGGGGGGAGGGGAGGCAGGGACAGTTCCCTGTCTGTGTGTCCGGCAGCTTCTCCCCCATCCAGATGGGGTTCCCTCACCACTTCCCAGGGCAATCATCCAGGCAAAGCACCCAGAAGAAGCCCGAGGGCACAGGGATTATACTTGCCTAATTTGCTTCGGGCAGAAGTTTCCAGCATCTCCCGTAACCCCAGCTGAGGACAGCCCTGCTGCACTGGGAGCAGGGCAGCACCAGGCACAGAGCACCAATTGACTCGCCACTGCCTGTAGGACATCCATTGTCCCCATCCCCATGATTGCACTGCATCCTGAGATGCTTTTCAGAGATGCTCGCACCCCAGCTGGCTCCCACTTTCACTGCCTGGCCAGTTCTTATGGGAGGAGTTCTCATTCAAACCCAGCAAACACATAACAGAGCAGCTTTATCTAAAAATAAATAAAATAAAAAGCCTCAGAAGGCCATGATAAAAACCTCACACCCTCTGGGTAACCCTGGCTGCATTTGTGCCAGCTCAGGACTGTGTGCTCTATTGACTTTGGAAATTACTGGTTTACCTGAATTCTCAAAACCAGAACAAATCTTTGATTTATTTTTATTTTAATAAAAACATAAATGTTTTGCCTCCTGGCTTTGGCAAACAAAGAGCATCTTACTGCATTCAACTGTTCCTCTAAATTTGGTTTATATCATATCAAAGTCAGTATACTCCAGAGCATCCATGTTTAGGGGGACAGAAAGACTCTGAGGTGACCCAAGAAGGGCAGAAAAGCCCACAATAGGCACTGGCATGCTCAGAGCTGTGGGAGCAGTACAGAGGAGATATAAAAGCAGCTCCAAGAAACAAAGCATTAGCCAGGCATGCGATGAGGTCCTGGCATGAACCAAGCCCACCTCGAAACCACCAACAGGAAACACGGGGTGGAGAGATGGGTGAAGTGATGACACGTTCCCACCCTATCTTCTCCCATCCCACGCTCCACAGACAGCTCTGAGGAGCTTAAGAATAGATGGTTTTTTAAATGTCATCCTTCTCAGGGTGTGAAGAATTAAAGAAAATACTTGAATCCCCTCTAAACAGGTCTTTCCTTAAGAATAACTGCAATGCCCTTTTAGCATCCCAACCTTGCATAGAACCACACATCAAAAAGTAGAGCACATATATATATATCTTTACATCTATCTCTATATATGTAAACATTTTATATTTATGTAATATAAAAAAGAGATATACAGAAGACAACACAGGGCACAGCATTGTAAAGAAGGAGGTGCAGCAGAAACCCTGCACAACAATCACACCTGAACACCAAAGCACAGGACACAGCAGATGGATGAGCTTCCTCCTCCAAGGCTCCTAGCAAGGCCACAGTCACACTTCTCAGAGGCCATCAGATGGCAGACCAGCAGCACACTAACACATACACTGGAACAAGACAGAAACAGCACTGTAGGGTCCTCTGGCCTTTCTTCTGTGCAGTACAAAAAGGCAGCACTCCCATAGTTACCCCACCAAACTTGAGATGCTCCCTGTGGAAGCCCAGTCCTTATAAAAAAAGTTAGCTCCCTTTCTTTTCCCTCTTACCCACATCTCCTATCTGTCCAGAGCATCACCACCCACAAACACTCATTATCCTCCCAACACCACAAAAATACACCAGCCTTTACAATAAGTGCTCTGCTCCTGACCTGATCTCAGCTGACATAAATAAGTACAGAAATCAGTAGAGCCACATGGACTTAAAGGAGCTTATCAGCCAGCCTAATTACTTATGCCTGGCAGCACCCCTTGCAATTAGCCATCTCACCTGCAACAGCTGCAGCAGCTTTAAGAAGGAAAAGCAGAGGGTGAAGAAGATGGAATTTCAAAATAATTATAGCCAATAAAGCCTTTCTTTGGTTTCTCCAGACCAGCCAAGGCAGGCATGTATCTAGCAGACCAGATCTCCTGCAAGGAAATGTAATCATATATGAGAATGATTATAACAACTTGCAATTAGAAAACCTTGATCAGAGCATCTTGCGTCAAGAAAACCTTGATCAGAGCATCTTGCGTCACGGTACAAGCAGGAATGAGCAAAAGCCCCTCTGCAAGTCATGCTATGTTTCATGGCTAGGACACCATAGGCTGAACACCTGCTGTGCCCTGGCTTTAGAGTGCCCATCTATTTGGGCAGAGTACTCCTGCAAGAGAAGGTCTGAGGTGAGTATGGTCAGTCCTGGCTTGTTGCCTGCCTTGGACACGTGGGCTTGGCCTCAATGGCTCAGGCCAAGGAGGCAATTTGTGATAAAAGCCCAGGACCTGGCAGCAGAGCTCATCACATCCATGTGCTGCATGAAAAGCAATGGGTTTTTTCCCCACAGCCCTACAAAACCAAATATTAGACAAAAATACATGTGAAGGTGCTATTGATCTTCCAGCCAAGATTTGCGTTAAAAGAACATCCTTTTTCACTCACTTAACTTAGAGAAAAAAAAAAAAAAAATTAGGTATCAGGGACACCACAGCTCAGTTTTAACTCCTAGAGACCAGCCAAACACCACGATAGAGGTGGGCAAGGCCAGCCAGGATAGGAAGAGAAGCCACCCAAATTTGTGACCAGATTGTAAAATTCATCTTTTTCCATAGTTTTGGCAATGGAGTCATCCCTGTCACCCACACAGCTAAGCATGTGTCTGAGGGGTCACTTACAAGGCTTTCTGTTTTCCTTTCTCACATGCACCTTAGTATTTTGGACTTTGTGGAAGAAAAGTGTTCTGTAGATAATCTCACTGGAGTAAGAGGACTTTGGGTTATTAAATATCTATCTATACAGGAAAATTAGATTGGCACCCCTGCACAGAAGTGGATTTCCACCAGCTCATGGTACTATTCATTAGGCTGTCGTCTCAGCATTTCGGAGGGAGATAGCCCCATATTATCCCCGTTTTTCAAAGGGGATAAGTAGCAGTGCCAGCAGCGAGAGGTATCCACAGCAAAACAGCATAGCCAAGGTCAGGATGGGTGTTAAATGCCTGACTGCTGTTGTCCACCCTACCTGCTCAGGCACACCAAACAAATGAAATCCCAAAAGGGTCAATCGGAAGTAAAAAAAAAGTCATCCCAAAAGGGTCGATCGAAAGTAAAAAAAACATTCCAAAATTGAAATAGCTGTGCCAGACTATAAGCTGCTTGAAAGACCCATGGTGACCCCCTCCAGAAGGATCCCCTAACGCGCTGCAAAATCCAACTGGAGACATTGAACATGTGTGCAAGGGTTGGGATGTTACCTTGTCATCATCCCCCTCTCAAGTAGGGTCACTCTGAAATGTCACTGTATCTGTCCCTTGCAGCGAGGAACCATCCAAGGCTGTTCTCAGGTGGAATCCTGCCTTGCCAGTTAAGGTGAACAGAGTTTCTTCTGCCATTTCCCACTCATTTTCCCATGCAGATCTTCTTGCACAAATCTCCTGGAGGCTTCAACCCCAGCGTGTTTCTCCTGCTGCAACACTTTGAACTCCAGCAGAACCACAGAGGTCCGACCAGTCCTACCATAATGCATCTCAAGCCTTCCCAGCTGGTGGCCTCACCAGCAGTTTTCCAGGGACTCCCGTCTTCCACACCTGGTAAAACAGCCCCATCCTCTGCACTGCCATCCTCCCTGTCCTACTCAGCAGTCACATCTTGGCCTTACAGGTAGCAGAGACACTGCATTGCCTAATGCTTCTGATTTTAAAGGGAAAATTGCAATTGTATACCCCTCATTGCATGGCCTATTGGAGGCTGGTGGTGGGTGGAGAAGCCAGGGAGTGACCAGGTGCAGCTATATACCAAGATATCTCTCTGAACACAGTCCTAATTGCTCTATTTAAGGTGTGTGAGAAGCAGTACATGTCCGTCTCGATTAACAGGTTGAATTTGCCTAATTTGACAGGGCTGTCCTGCTCCCAGCAGGCATCAAGGGGCGTTTGCTCCTCACTTTCTGCAGGAATAGAATGTAGCCAATAATCCTTCATTTTCAAATTTCTGCGCTCCAAATTTGCAAATATTTTTGGCTGTTTCCCATCTTCCCACAGTGCTGCAATTGCTGCCCAAGTGATCTCGTTTCTTAGTTCAGCAAGCCCTACTTGGATGGCTGCAGTGTGTTATTTATCATTATTTATCCATGAGTTTGATCACAAGTGAAGGAGGGCAGAAAAGGCAGGCAAAAAAGTGTTTCAATTGACTGTGGTTAATTTTGGTTTAGAAATTATAAGAGTCTTGGAAATAAAAGGTACTGAGCCAGCCTTTTGGGACACTGGGTATCACAGGAGTCAACCTAAAGATGAATTTTGACCCGTTCATGAAAGGGATTACATCACATCCCTGTCTGTCACAGGACTGAAAGGATCTCCTTCATCCTGAGTCTTACATCTCCACGCATCTTCAGCATAAAAAAAATGGCCTTAAAACTGATTTTAAGTGCTTGCTTGTGAACTGTCTAACCCCAACACTTACAATACTAGTGGGAGAACTAAAGTGAGCAAAACCAAGTTCTAGCTTAAAAAACGTCACAAAGCAGTGGTCTTGCTTCCAAGCTTCCTTGCCCTGCACCGGCTCCAGGCTCAATGAAATTGTGTTACGCATTTATATCCACTCCTTAATGAGGTACTTACCTATTATAGGGTAGTAAAAACCCAACCTGACTCAGATCTTCAGCTGGTGCAAACCCACGCTGACTACAGCTATTTTCCCTTCCCAAGGATCTTGTTCTTCCCTGCAATAAAAGCACACATCCCAGCTCTCACACAGGGATGTAAAATGAGGAGAGATATGGGTTTTCCCACTCACCCTCATTAATATGGTAGCCCAGGTCTTCCTCGAAAGTCCAACAGAAGCGAATCTATTTTTAACCAAATTGCTCCAGCAGAAGCATTCAAAGTCTGACATAAAAAATTATTAAAGAGCATTACCTCTGGTGTGCCTTGATTAAAGCCATTTTATATACCTCCAATGGCACTGGGGGGTCTGTGCAGGCACCCAGCCAGCTCCTCAGCCCCAGAAGTGTCCGTGGCAGCTCTCCCAGCAGGAAGGTATAAACTAAGGGAATCTGGGATTTTGAACGCAGCGTGACTTATTGTAGAGGACCCATCCTAAAAGCCCAGACTAGCTCTGTCCTACCCCTGTGACCCTTCTCACTACATGGGGTCGGCCAGGCTCTTGCAGGTTAGGAGAGCCCTCAGCCACCCTATCCCCCCTTGCCTTTCTTCAGGAGCCCAAAACTGAGCCCCCGAAAAATTAAGGGATCTGGAGTCTCAGCTTGTTCTTTGGGAAGGTGCACATTTTTTCTTATTTGTTGTGAAAGCAGTTTTTAAGGGCATCGGGGCAGAGTGACGGGAGAATTTCTCCCCTTTTTTTTTTGGCTTCCTAAAGAGACCCACTTTAAGCCCGCATTTTCGCACCTCCACGTCTTGACATGTCAGAAGAGGGAGGATGAGGGCCAAACCTGCCAGTTGGGTTGCCCCACTGCAATGGCTGTTAAGGTCAAAGGGACAGCAAATTGGGAGGTTAGGCAATCTGACCACCTCACTTCACACTGTTGTAACAGCAGCATGAGATTGCAAAGGGAAATCCTTGCTCCCAGCACTGTGCAGGGATAACCAGGTATGATGTAGCTGGTCATCTCCAAAATCCCATCTTTCCTGGGGGAGCCCACCCGTAGGCAATGCCACATGCTCCTTGGTAAGCATGTTTGAAGCCAAAAATGAAATTTTAGAGGAGGACACCCGTCCCTTTACCAGGGGAAGGAGGAGGGAGACGGTCCTGGGGTGGGGAAGCAGCATCTCCAGCATCAGTCTGGGCCAGGGCTGGCAGGCAGATCAGGGTGCAGCCATCCTGGTGTTGGGGTAGCCAGTACCCACCTGCCCACCCAGGGCTATACATGTCCTCTTGGCCATGTATCTGTGGCATGCATTATCCTCAGGAGTTTTCCTAAACGCTGTGCCCCCAGTGCATCTCTTTCCTCCCACGGTGCCTGAAAATACCACACCCTCTGTGTACACACACACGGCTCGTCAGAAGAGAGAAAACCCACAGATTAACCTATCTGACACAACAGAGCCTGTCACTGCCTGCCCTGCCTTCCCCATCATGTGAGCGAGCGCCCATCATCCTGTTCACCACCTGGAAGGAGAATATGTCCAGGATGTGTCAAACCCAGCCCAGCGGCCTGGGTCAGAAAAAAGCGGTTATTTCTGCAAACTCTATATACATTATTTATCAAATGAAGTCTCTGCAGCAGGACAATTCATTTCTCTCCTCCAGCTTGTTCGCGCTCTCTTTGTCTGTCTTTTTGATGAGACATGACAGAAAACATTTGCAGGCTCTTTGTGGTCTCTGCCACAAGGCTGTCCCCTCCCAAGGAGACCCTGCGGGTCCCCAAAATGGATCTGGGACAAGCTTTGCCCAAGAAAAAACATCCTCTAGCAAGAGCCAGCTCCACCACAGCGGCTTTGCTTGAACGCCAAATCTATTGCACAAGTAGCTGCTGCTGCTCTGAATATTCAGGGTAAATTACAATGAGAAGGCGAGTAGAAAATATCAATTATTGTAGGGTTCACAGCGCAATCCCTGCTGCTACCTGCCAGGTTGCATATGCATGTAAATCAGCTGTATTGTGCAGTTTAGTTTGAGCAATATATTAAAAAAAGGAGAAAAATGAGAATTTTCCAGTACAGAGGTTATAAAGCAGGTGGGGGAAAGCCACAGCGTGCACGACCTCACAATCACATCAGCTCTGCTTCATCTCCACACTGTAAAAATACACAGGTGTGGGGAAAACGAATGCAAAACCGCACCAGATAAGCATTTCTTGTCCATTCCCCTGACTTCAGGTCAGGGTGTATATGACTAGGCAAACCAAAAGCAAGTTTAAAAAAAGTGCTCATTTGACTTCAGCAGGTGGTTTTGCTTTTACTGAAAGAAAACTGAATTCCTGGGTGCCCCTGCTCAGGGTTCACAGGGAAAAAAATGCCACAATTCCCTAATTATGGTTTAAAAAAGCCATGACAATAGCATGGATTTTCCTCTCCTGGTCTGGAGTGCTGTTATCCATTTCACAGTCACACTGTCGGCAAGTGGTGATTATATGGGGCAACAGAGGTCTCGGCACATGCAATTTCTTCAACATGACTTTACACTTCATCACACGCTCCTTCATCTTCACCAAGCCATACGCTCAATCTGTGACAGGAGTAACGGGTGGCGGCATTTTGGCAACAGAGCATCCCAGGCTGGGTTGTTTGCATCCGCTTTGGCTAAGCCCTGAGGAGGTCTGGGTTGACTTGTAGACTCTAACGCAACATGACAGCCAGCATCAGCTACAAGAGCACAAGGACTTGCTGCTGGCACCCAAGCTGTGTGCTGGGAGCAAACGAGGGGAAAAAACCTCATGCCTGTGGCCAAGAGTGATCTGAATCCCACCAGTTATGGACCAGGGGTTAGCAGTATAATTGAGGTGGGATGAATTAGCTGTGGAGGCTCTCACTCTTGGTTTTCTCCATGCTGGAGGATGAGTGGGTACTCCACCGCTGGGTCCTACCTTACCCTGACATCCACAAGTCTATGCCTGTGCATGGATGTACAGAAAGAGGAATGCCACCGAGGGGGGAGTGGGAAGGTATGGCAAAGCTGTGGCTGTTGGAGAGCGAGAAGGGAGGTTTGATCATCCCAGGTGGCAGCACCTCTGCAGTGCTGTGCATGTGGGATCCACACCATGCCCGTGTTCAGCTGGGTCCTATGTTACCCTCCAAAATTAATTAACAGTGCCCCTGCTGAAGATAAAACTGAAATCATATTTATTTTTGCGCTTACATTCCAGTTGCCAAGTAATTAAGTGCTACCACGTAATTAAAGAGCATTTAGAGGGTGTTTACACCCTGCAATGCTCCATAATTATGGTTAATTCCTCCTTTACAACTTCCCAACATCGCCGGCAGAGCTCTGGGAGCCAGCAGGGCAGGCAGAGCCACCACCATGGGGCTCAGAAAGATGGCACACAGCTTTAGCACTGAAGGGTGGCCCCGTCCCAAAATTTTTCTTTAGAAATACAGTCTCTCCCCATGCATGGGCCAGGAGAGATGCCCCCAGAAGCATCGCTATGGGCAAATGGCGAGGCACAGGAGAGAAGCCGGAGCCATTCCAGCCTCTGCCCCCAGGCTCTCCCTGGTAAGACTGCTTAAACGGAGATGCTGCATAAGGGTAAAATAAAGCCTTCTGCAACATACAGGCCAACTGCAGGGGAATTATTTCTTAACTGACCATGAATAAATATATGGTGTGAAGCACTGGATGTGATGCCCTTTCATGGGCAGGGAGTCCCGAGGGATGGAGTTGTTCCAGCAGCAGAGCAGCCAAGGCCATCTCCAACAGACATCAAATCTTAGTGCTCAAAGGGCCAGGCACCAAATACTCACCTGCCACAACTCAGATCACATGTCTGGCCTCACAAGTAGGTATGGAAGACTTCAGTTTTAGCAGCCTGTGACTCTCATTAGGAGCTGGGAGTTCAGGCACTGCCGGACCAGGGTATCACATATGGACACAGGAGGGAGCAGGTCACCCTTCTGCAGCCCATGGGACACCATGGGTCTTTATATTGGTGTTAGAGGCCAGAGGAAAGTATCTAACTGTGAGCCATGATGTGCTGCACCACGGGCTTGCCGCCTGTGCCTGCATCTCAGCATCTCCCACGGAGCACTGGGGCCGGTCACAGCAAAGAGGTATGCACAGTGCCAGGCCAATGCTCAAGCCCACTGCTAACGGCTTTTATTACGAAATTAGGTGTCCACCTTGGCTTTCATTGCAAAATTAGGTGCCCGCTTTTGCAAGTTGGTCACACAAGTGAATTTTGCACCAAGCAAGCATTTTTCGTGGCATGTGGTTGAGCACAGTGGCTTTGAAGGGGGAGCTGATAATGTACCTGCTGCTGCCTGTAGATATATATAAATGAAGACAATCAAGACCACAATTTGCTCAGCAAAATGCTAGGATGTGTACCTTTGCAAAAATGAGACTTACCCCAGCAACTCCCCAGTTTTTGCAGGGGAACAGGTGAATGAGACAACATGAAGTCAGACATGCCGGATCTGGGCTTTACCTGTTAATGGGAAAATGAAAGGAGATTCCCCTCGAAACCTTTGTGCTGAGCCACTGCCTGCTTTCCTGGGGGAACTTATAAAGGCTATTGATATATGCCGTGGCAACTCAATAAAACAATACGTAATGAAAGCAAGATATAATGTACCCCGCAATCACAGAGGCGTGCATGAATTATTAAGCCGGCAGACTTTACAGTCAGTTGGGGGAACTATAGATTTCTTCCTCCACATACAGTTAGGGAACACTGGTAAAAGCATCAAAGTATTTCATCCTTAAATATGCAATTAGTCGGCGGGGTGAAAATAATTCCTTCTCCAAGGGCTGCTTGCTGGTGGAGTGAAACGACTCAGTCAGGTTTCTCCAGAATGGTGCAGGTATCGATGTTGATCCTCAGCTCTGGCCCCATGAGTCCTCAGGGCCTGGCTTTGGACTAACCAACCTCAGGCTGAGGTCCAGTGTTACAGGGAACATGGTGCTTTGCTCCTCTAAGCTTTCCACCTCCTTTAATTCCTCCAAAAGCCCACAGCAGGTTGTGTTTAGAGGGGAGACAAAGATTGCAATTAGGCAGAGGGTGCAGAAGGACTTGATGAAGGACGAGACTATGTTTGCTTGCACATAGAAAGAACCTTCATTCTGCCATGATGCCCAGGGAACTAACGAAATGAAAACCTTTTTAATGGACAAATTGCATATCTTCAAGTTAGTAACAACTGGGATCCAGTGCCCTTCACCCTCCTGGAAAACTGGAGGAGGGAATCAGGTCTACAGGATGTGCTGCATCTCTATATCTGCTCATGAGGGTCCTACAGGTGCAAATCAGCCTCATGATGCCAAAGTTTCAGCAGTTTCAGGCTGCCAAGGAGCTGACCTAAGTTTTTCCACTAATTCTCAGTTAGCAGCTGATGCGACACAAGTGCTTTCTGGTGAGATGGGCAAATCACAAGAGTTTCTCACCAGATCATGAAGCAAAGCACAAGCAAGGCGTATGCCTTCCATGCACACATCCTCACCTGCCATGGCTGGAAGACTGTGGCACCCAACAGCAATTTCAATGCAGGGCCAATAACAATGCTGATGCACGGGAGCGATGGGTTGCTCTGAACCAGTGAGTGCTGTAACCTCTCTTGAGAGAACTAAAAAAACCACATGATTGGGCTTCAGAGCTTTCAGTCCTCTTCATTTTCCCAGCTATGTGATCACCTTGGAGTGGAAAGTACATGGCTGGGAAGCTGATCAGGGACTCCACGGAGCTGAATTTCCTTCCCCACAAGCCCAGCAAGTGGGAGAAAAGCTTGCACAGGCTCCATCTCGCTGTAACATGGAGCAGGCATCATCTGCACTGAGCACTCAAGTATCTCCAGGGCAGTCTGGGGAGCCTTGAAAACCATACAGTGTGGGGGTTTTTTTTGGCTTATGGGAAACCTCCAACACACTTTTCAACATAAAAGCCCAAATAATACAGTGGAGGCTTCCTGCCTGCTTCACACACCACCATGCACTGGGCTCACTCCCACCATTAACAGCAGCCGGGAGCAAATCCGTTGCGGCGGTCTGGCTCCTGCCAGCCAAGTTCTGGCAGGGAACACATCACAGCTCCATTCAGCCAGCCCCGACATGGCTCGCGGACTGCTGGGGGTTAGCCAATATCTGGCTGCTCCTGCCACGCCAAGGAGGCAGACAGCAAATTCTGTTTCTTGATGGTTTGTTTGTTGGCATTAAGGATGTGTCCCAGTCCAAACTCCAAATAAATCTGATTATTCCAGTTTGCCACCCACACCAAAAAGCAGGACAATAAATGCATATAAATATGTATATATACACATGTATATCTATAAGCTCTGCGTAGATTTAAGTGTTTCTCAACCAGAACAAAACGTTCACTTCATTTTCACATCTTTAGCAATTTTAAAAATATTTTAATACACAATATCTGGCTGCAGAAACAAATACTATAATTTTTCAAGCATCTTTCCAGGCAGCATTGGTGGGGTTTTTTTTAACCAAAGCAATCCACCAAAACTGGCATGAAAACAGAAATATTGTTGGACTATCCAAATATTAAATTGCTGGCATTATCCCTGTTGTGCAGATTTGATGTTCCTGTGCACGGTTTGCATTTGCTATGTTCATATTGCTACGCAATGAAAAAGGGGGTGCAGATGCTGCTGGGGGACATGGCGCTGCATTTCTGGATGATGCCCCCCCCAAAAACTGCTGCCACACTATTAGCGACTTTCTCAGTGCAGCTGCCCTGAGCATCACCACACGCAGGTTCCCTTTTGCAACCCCAATACCATTCACTTGCAAAGATACAGCCCATCAGTAAAATGTAAAATTAGCCAAAAACATATAATTAGGGTGGATGGATTGTGGATTTAACAGGGTTTTTCTATTTCTTCGTTCGCTGGTCCATAAGACACAAGCCCTAGATGGAGAGAGGCCATTCAGGAGGGAAAGAGAGTGCTTTGCTGTGGTATATGTTTGGCAAAAAGCCCTCAAATATTTTTCCCAATTTTATATTGTGTAGGTTTTTTTATTGAGCACCACACATAAATTGCAGCAGATTGATTCTTTCACAGCTCCCTAAGTGCTTCGGAGCTGAGTGCTCAGTGACTGCCAAACTTCATAATTAACTTTAATAACTCTTTAATTTGAACTTTAATTCAAACACCCATGTTTCTGGGTACCATAGTGGGGGGGGGGGGGGGG
>VYZM01019008.1:100823-146319 GCA_013398915.1 Dromas ardeola
GGGGTGGAGTGGGGAGAGGGCAGATTTCATCTCCCCATATCTAAGATGCACCTGTAATCCTGCAAGGAGGTTGCTGTGAAGCTTTGGCCCAGCTTGGCACAGCTGGCTCACAGCCACAATTACTTCCACTCCAAGCATACACAAAAGAAATCTGAGCAAGAAGCCAAGGAGCAGGCAGTTAGTCTCAAATGCCAGCGAGTCAATCAAAGGCAGCCAACACTAATTAGTCCCTGTGCCTCCCCCCATCACAGTTGCCCCGTTACACAGAAGTCTCTCTGTGGGTCAGCCGAGGCCAACCAGGAGCTGCTGGTGAGCCCAGAAGGCAGAGGAGGATTTGGAGGGTTCAGGGTCTGAGAGTACAGCCCCAAATCGCCACTTACAGAGCATCAATCCCACCACCTCATTCTGTCCCATTGTCATCTCCGGTGCCCTCCTTTCCCTATTCTGCAAGTATGGTCAGAGTCATCATGGAAGCTAAGGGGAAGGAGGAGGCCACCCCACTGTGGAGTTATTTCCATTTTTCTTGCTTTTCCTAAAACCAGGGAAGAAAAGAGAGAGTATACCAAAGGAGTCCCAGGTGCCTGCTCATGAGAAGCTGGCATTAAGCAGGGAGCCGAAAAGAAAAGTGCAGCAGAAACATTGCAGTAATATGGGATAATAATCCTGTGAATGCTGCGAGGCAGCTGAATAGTGATATTTTCTGGAGTAGCATGGTATTGTAGGAGAGAAACCAGTAAATAAATATTTTCATTCAGCAGCAGGGGAAGGGGGGAGGCACAGCCATTCCCCAGGCAGCTGGAGAGGAGCTCCAGAGCAGGATTGTCATTAGAGTAAGGGAAGGTAATTGCTCAAGATTATGGCACTGGCAGATACCAGCAAAGTCAGACTCAACAAGAGGCCCTGAGAACAGCTTAGCTGTGGATCGCAGCTGAGCATCACACCACCCCGACCTCCCAAAACCTGAACCGCCTGGGTATCACACCCACCCTGCCAGGCAAGCTCCCATTGCTTGGAGAAGACCTCACATGGGTAGGTTAGAAGCATCCACCAAAAGCCATCAGGACATCTTCCCCACCTCATGTTCACCATGGCCAGCATTCCCTATTGTGGACCAGCTGTGAAACCCCAAGTACAGACCCTATGCACTAAATGCATCTTGGGAGATTCATGTTTAAGCAGCTTGTTGGAAACACTCAACTACTACTCCTTCTCACCTCCATTTCCCGGTTATAGGAACCAGTATGAGAGCTACTGCAATAGGCAGCTGAGTCAGACCAGGTTGATGCCAATTCTTCTCTTGCCACCAAATGTCCCAGAAGGAGCATGTTGTAGCTGGCAGATGTGGCAATTTGCTACTCTCCATGTAGTGGTCCTTCAAGGCAGGTCCCATCCAAGCATGACACCCCAGCTCTCAGGGGTTTAAGTCCTTGAGGTTTTCAGTCCTTCTTAACCCACGTAGTCCCGTGTACTTTTTCATAGTCTTCAAACCTGTATGAATGGCTAAGCCCTCTTAGAATCCGAATACAGATTTATTAATGGTACTAAATACAGAGTTATTAAAGTTAATTATGAATTAAGGCTGGACACTGCAAGACCTATGTCCTGGCTTTGAATAATACCTAAAACCCATGACTTCTTGGAGCTTTGGTAGTTTCTAGTGATGCAGGGAGGAGCCTTCAGCTCTTTGTATCTTTTTACCAGCACTGTAAAAAGCCTGTTGACCAGATTTAATGTGCCTGCTGCATCTTTTGCACTGCTGGTGCAGAAAGAACCACAAAGCACATCTCCAGCGTTCATCGGTCCAGGTCCTACAAACCCAACACAGGTAGGAAGCTGCAAACATGGCTATTTACATCACCTCCTAAAATGCTGGAAGAAATCCAATCAGACATTTCAAGGTATAAGCTGGAAATATTTAATTATAAATAATTGTATTTAATTAGGTGTCCTGATACTGAAGCAATGCCAGGGCTCAGCTGAGAGCCTTTGACCATGGCACAATGTGCTCTCCAAGCAGCCACACTCCAGCAATCCCACTTGGACTGCACATAAACTACCTCCTGCAAAGAAAACACAAGGCAAGCCATATCTTTGGGCGCAATGACATTGCAGACACAGCCTCCCCTGCCCATTAGCCCTATCCTCTGATGGACCAGGCTGCAATTCCTCATGGCAAACCAGTTGGCGTTAAGTATTGGTCAGCACACAACAGTCCTGACGAGTAATGGGGGAGAATCCATCCCCAGAGCAACTGGGCTGGCACCAGTGATTTTAAGCTGGAGATAAATGAGGTTCTCAGAGGCTGGATTACCACCCAGTGTTCACGATCGATACGAGAAGTTGTGTTATTCCAAATCAAGGCAAGGTCAATCTGTAGTCCAGAGTGTGTGAAGGGCGTGAAGCCACTTTAATGGGAGGGACTTTTCTGCTCTGAGCATCAACCTGAACAAGCAGGAGCCTGTGTGGTGTAATTTAATGGTGTTTAACAACAAAGCTGCCGTTCCCATAGCTACTGGAGGAAGCTTAGCAACCCCAGGCACAGCTCCTGGGGCACAGGAGACAACCAGAGAGCTCAGGGATGCGTCACCATCACCCATGTGTTAACCCTTTGGACCCTACACGCCATATTGATGTGGCACTGAAAGTAGATCCCATACAGGGTGTTTCTCCTGAAAACATGTGTATTCTGTGCTTTGTTAGTACCAGATTAACTTTCCTTTAAAAAAAAAAAATAATAATAGCAACAAGTATCTGCCTCTGTCACTGTTCAAGGTCTATGGCAGGGTCTCCCCACCAGCCATGGGCTCTGCTCAGGGCTGATTTGGGCTCCATGAAAGCCAGAAGGACTGTGCATGGATCAAGTCAGCCCCACATCTCTTCGGGTGACTTTGCCCAGCAGGACTTGCCTCTCTAAATTGAGTACAGTTTCAGGGCTAGCACCAACCATGCTCTTCTCCTTCTGTGTCCTCAGGTCCTCCCTGCGTTTGGCTGACCAGCGCTGGCTTAGAAGACTCCTCCCTCTCCCAAGAAAATGGGGACTGACAGTGAAAACCCAGTCCTGAGGAACGTGCTCATTAGCTTCAGCTTGCTTCTGCTGGGTGCTATCTTCAAGCCTTTTGAGTGCCGGCTGGAGCTGACAACAGAGCCGACCAAGAGGGCATCTGTGGATGAGGTGGGTGGCCTTGCCAATTGCAGCCCATCCATCAAAGAGCAGCCCATGGTCTTCCACCACATCTACAACATCCACATCCCCCTGGACAGCTGCTGCTCGTCCACGTTCAAGTCTTCAGCAGAGGAGGTGAGTTCAGAAGACGACCAACTGGCAGAGTACGAGGAGCAGACCTCTGACAGCGAGAGCCAGGTCACCTTCACCCACAGGATAAACTTGCCCAAGCAGGCCTGCAAGTGCTCCACCTCCTTCCCATCCCTGCAGGAGCTGCTGAGCAGGATTGAGATGCTGGAGAGAGAGGTCTCCATACTCCGGGATCAATGCAACTCCAATTGCTGCCAAGAAAATGCAGCCACAGGTAGTAATGCCATCCTGTTAGTTCTTGCTGGGGACCGAGGGCTCAATCAAAAGGCAGGAGAAATAAATACAAGATCAGTGATGCCACTCAGGGTGGCAAAGGAGAATGTTCACCCATGGTGTTGCTGTGGCTTTAGGGAAAAGCCTGGCTTAGGTCCTCCCAGGCAGGAAAACCCCTGGGAGGGATTTCGTCACTTGAGCCCCCATGCCCCTCTCATGCAGAAACTCTGTAATGGCCAAAGCTAAAGCTCCACGACAGATAAAATTACTGCTCGTAAGGGGTGGTCTCCCAACCCTACACTCCAGGTAACACTGTTAGAGATCTTCCACTGCATGTGGGACAGGGAAGAGAGACATAGCTGCTGCTCTCCTAAGCTATCCCTGGGCTGAAGGCAGCACCATGGGAGCCGGCAATAAACCCCTTCATCTTCTCTATAGAAGGAGTGAGTATGTATGAAAAGTTGAATTTAAAAGAAAAAGAATAAAAAATATAGGGAATAACTTCCGTTGCCATGAAAGATGAAAAAAAAACCCTATAACAAAGGCACAAAACCATCAACAGGATACTTAATCTGAATAACAATATGTGCAGTTTGTGAAGCTCTCTGAGGGCCCCCATTAGGGTTACCCCATCAAAGAGAGCCCCTCGTTTCACTGCAGCCATTCCTCAGAGCCAGGGAAGCAGCATGAAGTTGAAATGAGGTGGGTTAAGAAAGGTTTAGGCTAGAGGCTGCATTTCAACAGTGTAGGAGCTAGCACACTGATGGTTTTCCTTACATCTTGGGGAGGTTGGTAAGAGGGGCTGTCCCAAAGAGAATCCATCCCTTGCGCAGCCCAGGCCATCTCAGGGCTCTGATGGACCAGGGCTCTTCGTGGGGAAAAGCCACCAAACAAGGAGAGCCACTCAAGGCATCTTCCCATGGGAAAACTGCTTTTCAGGCCAAGAACAACAGCAGGGAGGAAGAAAAATTAAAAGCAACCCTTTTCCCCCCAGTGCCCGCTGTCTATTTTTAAGTTTTTGCAGCTATTCATGTGATTTTTTCCAGTGGTACCCCAACTCCTCTATATTGAGGACACATTAAAATGAAATGGGAGTGACCCACACTCAGGTCAACAGAGTTGGACCAAGGGTATGTGGGTTGGGGCGGGATGTTGCAGGCATGCAGGGTGACTCGGGCTGACACATCCCTTGCAGCTAGGGGAAGTCAGTGTGTTTCCAGCCATGGGGTCAGCCCACATCCTGCCGCGATGTGACAGTCATCAGCTGCATTAAAAAAAGACAAAACAGAAAAAAGCCACGTGTCACCAGTGTGTGCAAAGCAAGGGTTAAAATCATGTAGGAAATGCAATGGAAAAAAACTGCTTTAAAGGAATTAATTTGAAACTCTGATGGGCCTATTTGGATTGCTTGCAACATATACTGACGGTCCCATTAAACATTCATCACTCAGTGGAATCTCCATTCCGATCGCAGATGCACGCTGAGCTAAAACTAGAGTAACTTCATTTATTTTTACTGGAGTTGCTTTCAATTCACTGCACCACAGAGGAGATCAGGATCCCTACCCCACTGCCTGAGGCATTTCCTCAAGGAAAGCCGCTCTCTTCCAGCACACTTACAAGCATCCTCTCTCCTCTTTTGATAACTTAACTAGAGGCTGCAAGATCTGAAGAGAACCTGATCGCCATTCCCAGTATTCACAGTTTAGATGGGAAACATCTTGTAAAGTAACCCAAATGGGTCTGTCTGGTACAGCCTGTAACTGAACCCCTTTTACACAAGCATCTGCTGTACCCACCATGGGAAGAGCTGCTCAGATAGCTCAGCTAGGATGGAAAACTTAGTTGGGGGATCAAAAAGTCTTGTGGCTTGTGGTCTTCCTGGCACAGAGGCTTCCCAAGGGTCAGAGGAAGCAACGAAAGGGTTTCTGCTCTTCATTGGTTCATATGAGGAAGAAAAGCAGTAACAATTATCAAGGAAAAATTAGCCTGGCTGGGGGAAACCCTTAGCTGGGACAATGGGTCCATGTTGAGGGGCAAAAGAGATGTCAGTTGGCAATGTCAGAGTGATTGGTGCCTTCGTTCCCATGCTTCCCTCCTCATCCCAGTGTGATGTGTAAGGCTGATGAGAAAGGGGGGACATTGGAGGTGGTGGCCATGTGCTTTCCCTGCTTTCCGACAATGCCAGCACACACAAATACTTTGTGCAAAGCCAATGGCTCTGTCTTAATCAGGCTCACCAGGACAGGGATGAAGATCATGTCTTTGGGTACATACCTGTTTCTTGTAGGAGAGACAGCAAGTACACCAAGATCCCTCACCTGTAAAAAGGAACAGCGGGTGGAGAGGAAACAACAGAAGCCTGCTAATTCATGGCTGGTGCAGACGGGTTAGCTAGGGAAGGCTTTTTCCCAGTAAGAGGTCTAGGGAGATTTCCATCAACTGAGCCCTGAGCTGAAGAGAAACCAAAGGTAGCACTTGAACCCCACAAAGCTGATGGCACCCATGGTCATGGTTGCCAGAGCTGCAAGGGGACAAACAGACTCCTGGGGACCCACCCAAGCCCCACCATGAGTCTGTATCACCAATTTTTCCCCTGCCAGCCCTAAGGCCACCAGATCCCCAAAGCTGGGCATGGTCAACCTGAGGAAGGATCATCCCCTACTTGCCCCACATCTTGTCCCCCTTCCCCACAGCCCATCGACGGGCTGACACATGGCTAATGCTGCCCTTTTCCACCTCCCACCCAGTGGGCTCTGACCCTTGTCCCGCGTCCTTGCAGGGCAGCTGGATTACACCCTGCAGTGCAGCGGCCACGGGAACTTCAGCCTGGAGTCATGCAGCTGTGTGTGCATGGAGGGCTGGGCAGGGAGCAACTGCTCCGAGCCCCGCTGTCCCCGGGGCTGCTCCAGCCGCGGCGTCTGCCTGGAGGGCCAGTGCATCTGCGACAATGACTATGGGGGTGAGGACTGCTCCCAGCTCCGCTGCCCCTCTGGCTGCAGCTCCCATGGGCTCTGCGTGGATGGCGAGTGCATCTGCGAGGAGGGTTTTGCTGGGGAGGATTGTTCCCAGCTGCAATGTCCCCGCGACTGCTCGGGGAAGGGCCACTGCGTCAACGGCACGTGCATCTGCCAGGAGGGCTACACCAGGGAGGACTGTGGGTGGCTGCACTGCCCCAATGCCTGCAGTGGCCGTGGAGTCTGCCAGGATGGTCTCTGCATCTGCAAGGATGGCTACGAAGGGCAGGACTGCTCAGCAGGTAGCGGGGGCATGCATGGGGAAAGACAGACCCAAATGTATGAGTAAGGGCTTCAAGGTGCCCAGAACCCTGTAGGAGCACCATGAAGCCTGGGAGAAACCCATACACATAGGTCACACAGGACCTGCTCAGGCCCTGCAGTCTGACTGCCTCCCTGTTGTCCCTGTCCCCAGAGATGCCACGGACAAAAGTCTGAGGGGCGAGCAAAAAGCCAGCAAGGTTTGTCCCAACATCAGCGGTAAAACAGAAGCTGCAGTCAGGTTCTCCTGAGCCTTTGCCTTGCTATGGCATTTAATAGAACCACAGATAGCATGTATCCCCCAGCCCAAAGCCCATACCCAAGTCACACCAGAAGACTCATGCACCCTTACCCATGGCGGGGTGGGAAGATAAGCCATGAACACCCTGATACTCTCCTTACCTCTGCCCTTCCCAACAGTGTCTCCTCCCAAAAACCTGCGAGTGACAGGGATCAGCGACAGCTCCATTAAGCTGACATGGGACAGCCCCAGAGCAGCCACCGAGTACATCATCTCGTACCAACCGGCAGGACCAGGGGGCACCCACCTTCAGCAGCGGGTGCCTGGGGACTGGAGCAGCATCACCATCACAGAGCTGGAGCCAGGTGTTGCCTACAACATCAGCATCTACACAGTCATCAGCGACGTCTTGAGCACCCCTGTTACCTCCAAGGTGATGACCAGTAAGTATCATACTGCACTTGTCGCTTGGTACCTGGACAAACAGAGGTGAAACTCAAGCTAGCTCACATTTTCCATAAAAACCTTCTAGCAGCAGTTGAGCCTTCAAAAAAAAAAACATTGTGGATATTTTTATCCCTGTTTATATCTGTATGGGGATATAGGATAGGGGGAAATGTGTCCACCCTCTGCAGAAAGACTCAGTCTGGATGAAAACCCAAATGACTGAAAATCAAAGAAACATTCAGTGTTTGATTTGGGCCCCCAGAACATGGCCCAAAATATTACGCTTTTTTCATCACAGAAGTCACAGGTTGTCCTCCCACTCCTGGATGGGTTCCCCATGACCAATCCCCATGAAATGGGTGATAGCACAGCAAGGGGGGATGCTGCTGTGCATCAAGACATATGTAGTCCTGACCAGGACCACGATGCGCAGAGGAAAATGGGAGTATCAAGCTGTAATGGCAACATCCAGAAAGGATCCTCGGAGACTAAAGATACAGAGGGCAAGGGGAAAACATAAACTACCCAGACACCCCTTTTGCAATCCCCTCACTCATTCTGTTTACACGGTAATGCAGTGGGATGCTTTGGCGTCCAGCAGCCCAGGCATTTCCCTCTTCTCCCTCCAACCTTCCCAGAGTGGGGACAAAGGAACTCTGGTAACAGCTACCAAAAGGTTCCCCATTTTCATTGCCCAGATAAAAAATAGCCACAGGGAGTGGGGTGGGGGCAGCAGCACCCACACACCCATCCCAATCTGCTCACCACCCCCTGCTCCCTTCCAGACCTCGCCACACCACAGGGGCTGAAGTTCAAGACCATCACAGAGACGACAGCAGAGGTGCAGTGGGAGCCCTTCTCCTTCCCCTTCGATGGCTGGGAGATCAGCTTTATCCCGAAGGTACTGCTGCTGCATGCATAGCATCATGGGGTACACCTGGTCACCCTAAAAAACACTGAGCAAGCGAGCCCCAAATTAGCTTCCAATTAACCTCGAAAAAACTCCAACCTCTGTTTGCAATTATGTGCCTCATGTCTGATGACAACCCCAAACACCTCAACCTGCATTTCCCCAGTAGTCTTTGGTGTCAAGACATACATGTCCTCAAAGAAATTTCCCAATAAAATCAAGAGACAAGCACATAAATAAATAAACCTTCCAGCCTCACTGCCTCTTGCTGTCAACCCCTCCTTCTCCCTTCCACCTCCTTTGTTGTGACCCTTCCTCCTCCTCCTGTTCCTCACCCCTGCTCTCTGCACTCTAAGCTACCCAAAGCAGCCTCGATCAAACTGAGCAGCCACCAGCTCTCAGACAACAACCTTCAGCATCCCCAAGTCACATGCACAGCTAATTCCTGCCACAGGATTTTAATCACAGTGATGAACAGGTAGAATTTGTGCCAGAAAAGATGAAAGGATGAAAATGTTGCCCTAAATATTGCATATTTTCTATGTGCAGCAACAAAAATTGTACATCAAGTATTTAATCTATATTCATAATTTCTACACCATTTAGCCATAAGTATAGCTTCAATTGTATATGGAGCCTCTTTACAAGAACATTCAAGTCCCAGCAGTAAAAGAAATGCTGATTAAGGGCTCAATTATGCCATTTTCAGTTGTACAAAAACCCTTGCTGGAGTCAAAGGCAGCTCTGGGCAGTGGAGAACTGCAGAACTTGGCCCCAAAGTTTTAAATGTTCTTAACTGTAAAGTATCATTATACAGCATAAAGCAAGGGCCCAATTTCTTTAAATAACTCATTCCCTCATTTCCAAAAAGGCTGGAAGGATCTGGGTGCAATTTTGGGTACATCCACATGCAAATTTTGTCAGAAGTCAAAGTCCAGGTACCACAAGCATAAAGCCCAGGGTAATTTTCATCCACTGTTGGGATAAAAAACAAAACAATAAGACAACATCAGGGGAGATCTTTCGGTCTAGTAGCAAAAACCCAGCTATCTTTCAAACATTTCACTCAGGATGTTACTCGGGAATTAAGCTCAACAGCATCCCCCTGATGCAGATAAATGGGGATATATCCATTTTAGGGTAAGGAATTGCTGGGATAGAAGCAAACGTCTCCCCACAGGGTCATCATCTCAAGCCATCGCATAAATATGAACTGTTGGTCCATCTTCCCATTTTTAAGCTTAAAAGTTAAAACCACGCAGAAATATTTCAGGATTTAAAGGAAGAGATAAAGCACTAAAGGATGGCTGGTTTTCGATGCAGATCTTTGGGGTGGGGAAGGGATGTAACTCGCTGGGCTTCGAAGTTCTCACATCCATTGGTCAAGCACATGGTCCTATGTCGTAAAGACACAGTTGTGCTCCTGCCCATCAGCTTCCAAAATCAGACTCTCTCGAGCTTTTCTCAGAAAAGAAGGAGCTTTTCTCAAGCATCACCAGCTTTTCTCAGAAAATAAGGCAGTCTCCTTCACTGCCTGGAAGCTACACTTGCTTAGGCAAACGCTAAACCACTGCCACACCCCAAATCAACCCAAAACCTAGTCCCAGAGGCTAAAAACCCCCAAAATTATAATAGCAGCATCACAAATAATCTCTACAAACAAAGTTGAGCTTGCTCTGTCTTCCTGAAAACTGGGCAAGAGGATGCTAGTTTGGTCCTCGGTGTCTCCACAAGGATGCTCATACTGTCCTGCAGAGCAATCCTTCTTCTGTGGTCCCCACGATGCTCTTGCCCGCCAAAAGCCAGGTCAGGGAGAATGCTGCATGCACTGGGGATGGGGGGAGGCAGAGGGGTGGGAAGGCAAAGCAAAGACAGATTTAGAAAAGAAAATTAGGGAAGGTAAGCTGGCAACTTATGGCTAAAATGGAGGATTTCCTGTTTAATAAGAAAAGAGATGAATATGAATTGAGAGCTATGTGCAAAGATTTGTTTAGCGTGTTATTAGTGAAGACAGCAGCAAGAAAAGATCTTTTGTCCAAACACTGCCAAGAAAGGTGACATTTGCAGTTGCTTAAAGCCTTTCAGTTTTTCAGAGCAAAACCGCTAAGTATAATGAGTTTAATAAAGATACTTAAAAAGAAGGTGATGGCAAAATAAAGACCTTACAGTTTCATACCTATATATGAACAACAGAAGGCTCTTGGCACCTAAAGAGCACAGGAAAGGAGTCTAGCCCAGGCTTTGGTTTTATTATCTTTTCTCTTCTGGAGAACAGCAGACACACAGATGGCAAAATACAGAAGTTGTTGGCAGGGGAAGAAGGGATGGGGGAGGATTTCTCAGCCCAACAACGTGGGTGCTCCACACTTGATGGGTGATTCCACCCTGGGTTTCTGGACCTCCACAGTGGGACACACCTGGGAGAGGATGCAATTTGGAGGTGCAGGCCTGGGTGTGGAAGGATGCAATGTGGGGGACACCTCCTCTCCATGCATCAGTTCCCTCAAAACACCTTTTTTTGTTTGTTTGATTTTTTTTAACGGTTATTTCTGCTCCCCGGCAGAATAATGAGGGCGGCGTGATTGCCCAGCTCCCCAGCACCGTCACCACCTTCAACCAGACAGGGCTGAAGCCGGGGGAAGAGTACACTGTCACCGTCGTGGCCCTGAAGGAACAAGCCAGGAGCCCTCCCACCTCTGCCAGCATTTCAACCCGTGAGTGAGCCTGACCCCCGGCAGCACAGCAGGATTTGGTCCTCAAAATAAGGTCCCATGAGCGAGAACAGCCTGGCACTGAATGGGCAGGGATAAAACTACTGCCACCCAACTGCCCCAGATACAGATGCAGCACAACAACATCTTCTTCATGCGGTATTTTGTCCCTCTCCCTCCCGAATTGCTGCAAGCACAGAAACTGTGGTGAGGTTAATGGGGGTGGGAGTGAAGGCTCAGGTCCACTTTTATTATTTTACAGCTGGATAAATTCCTCTTCTCCACTAATCTCACATTTCAGAGGCTGGATGCCCCCAAGAAACATCTCTATAAATGTATTGCCTACTCATATGTAGCAGATTAAAACTCCCACTTGCTTTTGTGCCACTAAATGCACTCCACTCCCACCAATTCAGGCAAATCAGGCAGGGGGACAGGGAGCCAGAAGCGATGGCACATCCCCTACTAACCAATTTATTTGGCTGGTCACTGGTCCATCCTGTGGGCTAGAGGAAATTTAGCGAGTGTGAAAGAACTAGGTGTTCTCCTTACTGAAGGAGAAGTGGCAATGGGCAGAGCTCCATGCCAGATCTGTTGCAGCCTGCCTTGGCAGCCAGGCAGATGTTTACCTCCATCCAAGCTGTTGCAAATGGAAACAGCATTTAAATAACTGCCGGAGGGTTATAATGAGGTGATGCTCTCTCCAGGCTGCTAATTTGAGGTAACAGTGAGAGTGAAGGGAGGCTCTCTCCGCCAGCTGCAGCTTGCTGAAGCTCTGAGCCTCCTCAGCAGCCCTCTCCTCCTGCTTTGCCTCCGCGCTCAGCTCAACATGGCTTAACAGAGACATCTCCTGGTCAAGACCAAATCTTCCTTTCCCTTGAAAGTCAGCAAAAAATAGAGAGGCTGGTACTTCAAACTCAGTGGTTGATCTTTGCAGGGGAACACAAATGCAGTGGTGGGCTCCCAGCTCTCTGCTCCATGAAGGCACCCCCGTGCTGGTGTGTCTGTCTTCCTCTGTGGCTCCCCCGTAGCTTTGCCCCCATCTTCCTCATTCTGCATTGTGCCAGGATTGAGCAGCAAAGGCATGGTTTCATGCTGCACAGCTAAATAGAACTTGATGCTGCTCAGCATCACCTGGATGACTGGTTAACATGAGGTAGTTGGAGATTCAGGATTTGGATAAGCATGACCTGGCCCTGGCCAAGCTGAACACCTAGCTCCTACCTAAACACACTGCTTCCCAGCTGTCCCTCCCTTCTCTGTTGCTGTTTTACCCCCAGACCTCACCCCACAGTTCCCAGTTCTCCCACATCTTTTTACAACCCTCTCTGATCCCTCCCACCCCTGCCCACACACATCTCCCTGAGAACTTCCCACCCTGGGTGCAGCATTCGGCACATGCTTATTATATAGTGCCATTTTCTGATATATACAATATATTAGATGTACTTGCATGCAGTATAGCCTGAATTACAGAAACAGCATGGGGTGTTTCACGCACCTTGTGATCATGTAAGTGATAAAATGGGCTGCCCAGCAGGCTCTGTGCATCAATGCTGCCATGGCACAGGAGCGATGGCAGGCTTGGCACATCCATCCATCCATGCAGCAGTTAGGTCCTGCTGGACTCAAAGCATCCATCATCGAGGCTTGAGCCCATGATTTCCAGAGGTCGAGTATTGGGGGATGCAGAGGAGGGAAGGGCCCAATTCTCTCCAAAAGAAAGCAGAAACGTCCAAAATGGTCTCCCAGTAGATCCTCAGTATGAATTTAGCTAAAACCCCTTTATCTGAGAGGGTTTGGTGGACACCCACCATAACCCCACTCCCAGGTAGTTACGAAGACTCTCGAGAGCAATTGCATTTTCTCCTCTCTCCCCACTGCTAAGATATCAACAGCTTTACAAGCTGATCCCTCAACTTAACAACAAACCAGGAGCTGGCACCAAAGCAGGAACATTTCTAGAGATGTTCCTCAGTTCTCAATGCTTGGATCGGTCCTTGGCTGCCTGTTATTTAACACATTGACAACGTCTTTCAAAAGACATAATATCGTTGCTGATAAATTTTGCCAGTGACAGAAAGGCTCAGAAAAGAGTAAATTGAATGGAAGAAGATCATCGATAAAAGCCGTTTGAATGGCTCAAAGAGCTGGGCACAAAGGAAAACTGTATGGTTATCTAGGAGCAAAGAAAGCGGACCACAATTAGATGTGGAAGGT
The DNA here is from genome assembly GCA_013398915.1 of Dromas ardeola. Taxonomy (NCBI): domain Eukaryota; kingdom Metazoa; phylum Chordata; class Aves; order Charadriiformes; family Dromadidae; genus Dromas; species Dromas ardeola. The sequence goes on from VYZM01019008.1 coordinate 114,157, forward strand.
TTTATCCTGGGAGATGCCACCTGAAGAAGCCAGGGAGAAATTGTTGCCAATAACCAGCTCGAGAGAAGGCCATGAGTTGCTTTATAGCTGCAACGAGCATCAATGGGAGAGCTGTTGGGTCCTGCTCTGGTATCCACAGCTCAGGAGAGACACTGGTGAAGTGGAGAGGGTTCAGAAAAGAGATGGGAGACCGGGACAAGGGACTGGGAACCCAACAGAATCAAATCCCCTGGGTACCTTGGGCCAGAGGATCATGTCTCTTGCCCATGCCACCTCTCTGCCTTGTCCCCACCTCCTGATTTGGGCCACTCTGAAGGTGAGGTTGAAGAATCCCTGAAGCTTTGTGCCCCCAAAGCTGACACCTTTCCCCATCCAGCTCTCTCAAAATAACAAGTGCTTGTTTTCCCCCTTCCTCCGCAGTCATCGACGGACCGACGCAGATCCTGGTGCGGGACATCTCCGACACAGTAGCCTTCGTGGAGTGGACGCCACCACGTGCCAAGGTGGACACCATCCTGCTGAAGTACGGGCTGGCGGATGGGGAGGGGGGGAGGACCACCTTCCGCCTGCAGCCCCCCCTCAGCCAGTACTCCCTGCAGGCCCTTCGCCCTGGTGCTCGCTACCACCTCGCCGTCAGCGCCCTCCGGGGTGTCAACGAGAGCCAGCCAGCCCTCGCCCAGTTCACCACAGGTAGCTAGCTGGCTTTGCTGGGAGAACTGGCACGAATTTTTAAAGCCTCCGGCAAGCATAGGCAAATGGCTTGCTGCAATCTGTAGCTGTCCTGCAACGAACACGGGGTTTACATATCCAGAGCTGAATCTAGGTTTTTTTGCATCTGTGATTTAGTGGTACCTGGTTTTCCCCGGGCATGAGTGAGCTGAAGTTTAATCTGGTGTACTGGGAGGAAGTGGCACAATGAAAACATGATGCTTAAGATGAAAGTCTGAATGAAGACACCTGAATGCAGGTGTCTCGCATCCTGTCATGGTCGTGGTGCAAAGCAAGGCAGAGCAAATGATTCAGCTCACCCTAAAACACACATGCACAGCTCAAACCACCCTCTGACCCCCCTCCATTAGTGCCTACATTTCTGTTTAGTCCCTAAACCTCCAGTGCCCATGCCCCTTGTGGATGCTTGCATGGCACCCCAGGTGACCCCAGACGCCAGTGACCAGGCAGATGACTCAAAAACCCACATTTAGATGACAACCTCTGAGCAAACCCCACCTTGACCAAGTCATGCTGCAGCATCAAGGCTGAACCTGCTGCTGCCTGTGACACACATTCCCACCACCTTCAGCGCCCATTCAGACCCACAGCTTAGCTTGAGACCACGACTAAAACTTTAAAGCCCAGCAGTTTACACCCTTAATAGCACCCATAAATCAACATGCAATTCTTAAAAGCACCAAAACAGCAAGCACAGGTCTGAAATTAAGATGATGCTTGCTCCCATTCAGCATCAAGAGCCAAGGCAGATGCATTGCCCGAGGAATCAGCAGTCAAGCAGCTGAAAGCAGCCCAGTGAGAAACGTGGTTATCTTATTTTATATCTTCTCTGCATACCCTAACTGGTCGGTAAAACTTTTATTAATGTTAAGCCTGCAGATAGCTAACAGGTTTAATTTACCATGCCATAAAGGAGGAGATAGAACATGTATTTCAGTTCTGGTTTATGGTATATAAATGATTTGTCATGTACGTTACTGGTGAATACTAGGCTCCTATTACAATAACTGCAGTGAGTGAGTAGTGTGTGTGTATATCTCTATAGATAAATATTTCGGATGAGATGTTTACCCCGACTGATTTGCTGCGCTGCCCTTCCTTGCTCTATTTCTAAAAGAATAAAAAATCCCCCCCTAAACTCAGATCCATCAAGGAGCAGTAATTACCCGCCACTTGCTAGCACCCAGCCCCTGCCCAGCATCAACCCATTGCTCACGGGAGATGTTTATCATGCAAATCCAAGCAGATTTGGTGCACAGCCCCAGCAGCACTAATAAACAAACCTTTTGGGCAATGTCTAAGCATGAATCAGCCTGTAAAGATGCCCAAGGTTCTTCTAAGCGCAGTTCAGGCCAATGCGTGACTGCTACAGAGCCCTTTTTCTCTTATACATGCTGCCTCAGTTTCCCTTACTGTAATATGGGGGGAAAACACCTTCCTTTTTCAAATAACATGCAATTGGGTCCCGAAGCAACTTACTGAGGGATGCTGTGAATGCCCCAGCACTTGCGTCAGCCTCGTGGGTGGCATCTCCAGGTCTGTACTGAGCAGGAGGTGAGAGCAGATGTCCCAGCCCCTGCTGCAGGGAGATGCCCTAGGGAAGAGGGTCTTCATGTGGGACCTCACGGACATCACAGCCGGGTACCCCTCCACTTCCATTTAGCCATGCCAAGGCTACAGGGTGTGTTCCTAGTGCCCGGCGGTAACACAGAGCCTCTCTTCCTTGTGTCATATAGAGATTGATGCCCCCAAGAACCTACGGGTGGGCTCGCGGACGCCCACCAGCCTTGAGCTCGCCTGGGACAATAGTGAGGCTGAGGCACACAGCTACAGGGTGGTCTACAGCACCCTGGCCGGAGAGCACTACCACGAAGTCCTGGTGCCACGGGACACTGGTCCCACCACCTGGGCCACTCTCGCAGGTATGTGTGCAAGCAAGTAGGGTGATGGAGATTCTAAATCAGCGCCAATGCTTGGTTACCCTCATCCTGGCACATATTTGAGGCTGTTTTGGAGTTTACTAGTTACCAGAGAGAAGGCTATCCTTGGGATGAAGATTATTTTCCCCACTGTGGGTCTGGATTTGGGCGCGGCTTATCCACAAGCTGAGTGATGCACCTCCGAGTGATGCAGCACTGAGTGATGCAGCTCCAGCAAGGGTCTGTCCACGTCACAAAGAGAGCTAGCAAGGAGAAAAGTGAGAAGTGGGGAGAGGAAGGCTTTTTAGGTTGATCTAGAGGACAATATTATTTCACCCTTCTTTTTTTCACTGCTGGGAAAGGGCCACAGGCACCCATGCTCTGTAGGCAGCGATGGGGGGTCCAGGCTGCCCGAGTTCATTGCCTTTTTCCAAATCGGGCACAAAGCAGACCTGAATCCAGGGATGCTATTTTTGAGCAAGTCCCTCAAGTTGTATGTTATCAGGCCAGCACGGGGACTGCCACCGGGGGCTGCAAACACCACCCACCTCCCACTGCCAGGGCAGTCCCAAACACCCTTGCAGCAACATCACAAAGCACTGTGTGAGATCTGGTTTCTTTTTTTCCAACTACAAACGCTTGCCTGACAGATTTGCATCTCCAGTGGCATTTTTTTGAGCAAAGAAGCGACTTAGTTACACACATACCAAAAAGATCACTCATTCAGCTCGAAGCTCTTCAGTATGGCAGGTTACCAGGTTCTTCCACGTTGACTGTCTTTGCCCTCCTGGGACCTCCCCAGCCCAAAGAAAGCTCAGATATCTCTGCTGATATCCATGGATCTATAGGAATAAGTTCAGTGGGAAAGTCAAAGTGAAGTTGCAGGCAAAGTAGCACCGAGTCACGAGAAAGGTTGGAGGGCAGGAAAGCAATTAGAGCAGTTCACTTGATAAATGTGGTGTGCAGAAAAAAGAAATGTGAGGAATAGTTTCTGCTGCATTTGTGATAAGACATGCATAGAGAAATGGGATAAGATGGAGGGGGACAGCTAGGGATCAGGGAGCTGGTGCTGGTCCCCTGCTAGTTTTCCTCTAGGCATTTACTGTCTTTGTAGATGAGAAAGAGCATTAAAAATAGGCCAAATCCTCCTCCCTGGGCCAGAGGTGCAGTACTACCCCAGTGACCTAAACTGCAATGACACCCACGGCAGAACCCAAGCTTGCCTCGAAGGAAGAGAAAGCTTTAAGGCTCTCTTTTCTCTCAATAAAAATCAAAAAAGCTGCCAAGCTCTACCTGGCCACACCAGTGCTTCCTGGCTGCTGCCAGATGCAGGCAAGTCTACAAGAAACACCCCCAGAGCAACCTCCACAGATAGAGGCTTAAGTCAATAGCGGTAAGCAATTTTTATATAGTGCCTCCATCATCACCAAAGTGCATTGCTTCTAGCTCCCAGGGTACTATGTAATAGAGTAACAAATTAAAAAAAAATAAAATAATTATATTAGAAAATAACCCAAAAAACATTCTGCTGGCAAAAAAAAAAAGCCAGGATAGCCATAGTGTGGATGGCACATGAGCCTCTCCCACAGCTCCATTACGCATGTGGTACTCCTGTCCTCCAAGGTCTTGTTGCACGGGGTGCAAAGCCCATGGGTTTCCAGCCACCCGGGACCTGCTGGGATCCATGGTGTAAATGCAATCAGTGATTCCTTCAGCTGCCTTCATCTGCCTGCAGGAAAAGCAGCAAGGAATGCCACTGAGCAGAGCTTATCAAAGATTTAAGCTTAAAAATACAGCAAGCCTTGCCCTGCCCCATATGTCTCTTCAAAATCAGCATTTGTACAGAAATATCTGTAACTTTGCTCTGCTCAAAAGAGCTGGGAGAGAAAGGACATTGTTTTATACGCTCCTGATCACTTCTTTCTTCTCCTTCCTTTCTTCCACGCTCTTCTCCTCCTTTCCAGGATATGTCTGACACTTAGTGGACAGGGGCAAGGTGGGTCCATCTCCCCCCTGGCACCAAGACTGCACCGTAGCAAGAGGAGAGGAGCAGGGAATAGGGGTTTCCCTCCCTCCTGGCCTCTGGTTTTGGTGGCTTCAGGGGATGCTGTCCCTGGACAAGGCAGTGTGAGGCTGGGCTGGAGGGTTTATGGCTTTCTCTAACCCCATGGGAAAGATCATGAAGCACCAGCAGGAGGGGAATAAAGCCACCAGCAGCCAAGCAAAAGTGACAGGCAGAGGCAGGAGATGTCCTACAAAGATAAAACAGCTATCAGCAGCAGGTGTGCAGAAAAGAAGCTGGTTGAACTGTATTCCCATGTCCCTTGAGAGAGGCACCACAGGATATGTCCACCCCAAGGAGCGGCACCTGATTTGGCTCCCAGAAAGACTATGCCTTTCCTAATTAATGTGCATTTCATTTACTCTGCATAATTTATTTCTCTGCAAGACACCAGCCCTGTGACAATATTTGATGTTAAATCACTTCGGAAACAAATATAACTACTTTATCGTTCCCATCTCAGCTCACACACACGCAAAATCTGTCTCGATGCCAGCAATTACAGCAGACCTCAGCAACAACTTAAAAATTGCTTATTTCTGAGCTAGAATAATCCAAATTCCCTGTCCAAAGCCATCCACGGGGCTTTTTTTAAACGTATGAGATCTTCTCCATTGCATGGAGGAACTGCTTACCTGTAGGAGGGCTGCTCACCCCAGGGATGCTCATGGGATCCCCCTTGTCTCTAGCTGTGGGAGGTGGGAGGGTCGTACCCTGAGGCCACCCAGCCAGGTGTTGCTCTCACACTCCTTCATGTCCTCTGCACCCCGCGGCAGATCTGGTGCCAGGGACAGAGTACGGCATCGGGATTTCAGCCGTGATGGACAGCCAGCAGAGCGTGCCGGCAACCATGAATGCCAGGACTGGTGAGTTTGGCCCCATTGCATGCTCCAAGCATGGCCAGTTCCTATGGCTCAGACATCCCCATGGGATAGTTTGTGCATGGGGACAAAGGTCTGCACCAACCCTCCCCCACAGAGCTCGACAGCCCCCAGGACCTCCTGGTGACAGCCTCCACGGAGACATCCATCTCGCTGACCTGGACCAAAGCCACAGGTCCCATTGATCACTATCGTGTCACCTTCACCCCTGCCTCAGGAATGGCCTCAGAAGTGACGGTGCCCTGGGACAAGTCACAGCTCACCTTGTCGGAGCTGGAGCCTGGGACAGAGTACACCATCTCCATCATCGCTGAGAGGGGACGCCAGCAGAGCCTGGAGGCCACTGTGGATGCCTACACAGGTAGAGAAAGACAAGTTTAGATGGGGCCAAGGGCACAGACCACTGCCCCACACTGGCACCTCCACCAGCCCACCATATCTGCAGCGCCAAAACTCTTGAGGTGGTGATGGGGATGAGGCCTCGGGGCAACCCATCCATGTGGGAGGAGTTCTGTGGACCTCAGAAGGAGGATGGCCCTACCAGCATGGGGATCCCATTCCCCTGGCCAGCAGCACTGAGCACACTTCCTTGGCTGGAGGCTCCCATAAGGAAAAGGCAGGGTTGGGGGAACAGCCAACCATGCTGTTCTCTATGGTCAGGGTGGTCTGTGTGTCCATAAGAAGGAAAAAACAAGCCTTAAGGGACCTTACAAGCACCTATGGGTGAAAAGCATGCAGTCAGGAAGCCCAGACAGCACATCCCATCTGTAGTGGGACAGCCCCATCACCCACCATATGGGTCTGGGATGGAGTATGTTTGCAGGCAGAGCTGAGAAAAGCATCATTTTTCTCCTCCCCGTTGTGCCTCTCAGTCCCAGCACAGTTTCAGATCAGTGGAGAGCCCAGAGCTGCAGCTTTGCCACCTCTGTTGGGTATTTCCCATAAAAGCACTGGGAACAACGCAGAGGTCAGGATCTGCAGGTGGTCAGGGTTATATCTGCCTTCTCTGTCTTGCAGGGGTCCGGCCCATCACACAGCTCCACTTCTCCCAGCTGACATCCTCCAGTGTGAATGTCACGTGGAGTGATCCATCCCCACCAGCAGACCGCCTCATCCTCACCTACAGCCCCCGGGATGAGGAGGAGGCACAGCAGCTCATGCTTGACGGCACCCACAGGCATGCCAGCCTGACAAGCTTGCAGCCATCCACTGAGTACCTGGTGTCACTGGTGGCCATGCATGGCACTGTCAGCTCTGAGCCTGTTGTGGGCTCCATCACAACAGGTACCATGGCACCCCCCCTGCCAGGCATGGGACCCTGCCGGGAGGGTGGGCAGGGGGACGGGGAGCGGACCTGCCTCCCACAGCTTTGCTTTCTGCTCTGTCCCACCAGGGATTGATGCGCCAAAGGACCTCAGTGTGGGCAACATCACCCAGGAGTCCATGATCATCTACTGGAGACCTCCCATCACCACCTTCGACCACTATAGAATATCCTACCGCACCGCTGAAGGTAATGACCTCTCTTGCTCATGCCCTGAGCCCACAGCTGCCAACCATCCCTCCACTTGCAGGCACGAGCAAGCCACCAGGTTATCCTCATCCCAGGCAGCATCCCAGTGTCCCAGGAAAAGCCACCGACAGCTGGGATGGACAAAGAGACTGCAGGGATGGAGGACGGGGTGTCTGTGACAAGGATGGGCAAGGGCCACTGTAGACAAGGGCCAGGTCAGCACAGAGGGGCACAGGGAGTGACCCCTGCAGTGTGCCCTCCGTGGGGATGGTTAATTTGGGGCCTGAGCCTGAAATCCCATCTCCCTCACCTGCCTCTCCCCGTCTCATCTCCCTTAGCCCCAGTTTCACCTATGATGCTGAAAAGGTCGAGCCAGCAGAGTAATGGGCACACAGGTGTGCACCCACAGGCACAAAACCCAGTTACCCCCAGTATCAGCCCTGGAGAGGGCTTGTGACATTGCCCTTCACTCCTGAGCACCTCCTGTACTGCAGGGATGGGGCTAGCCATGATGCCAAAGCTCTTGACTCTGTCACTGCAGGGAGGACAGACAGCACCACCATCACCAGCGATGCCACCGAGTATGCCCTCCGCCGCCTGCAGCCCGCCACCAAGTATGAGATCGGGGTGAAGAGCGTGCGGGGCCGGGAGGAGAGCGAGGTGGCCTCCATCACTGTGTACACAGGTGGGAAGGAGCTCTTGGTGGGCAGGTAGCCATTAAAGAGTGCCAGCCCCTACTTGCACTAGCAATCAGGCAACTGAGAGAAAACTGAACCTCACATCAGGCTGATGCAAGCTCGAGATGATAAGCAAGGTTCATGAGGGCCCAATGTGGACTTCTGAAGTATGTCTAAGCAAAGCTTTTTCCATATATGCATGGGTAGTCATGGCAGGGAGAAATAAATCTGTGTACTGGGCATGGGGAAGCCAGAGATATGATGTTCGGCAACCATGACAACCTCTCCTAAAGGGAGTACAGACTTCCAGAAATAACCCCTGGGGAAGCCCCAACACAAACAGCATCTGCTGCAAGAAAAAAACACTCTACTATCCCCAAACTTGTCAAAACCTAAAAAACCCGAACATCCCAGGCTGTGCATCAGGAAAACAGTGGAAGAGCAGCCCAGATAGCAAAGTAGCACAAAATATGACATCTCTGCTCTCAAGCTAGGGCAGCAATAACTCCTCTGCAGGCACATGTGCCTGGGAAGCTAGGCAGTACCACAAGCGGTGGGTCACAAGAAGCCCTTCCAGTTCATAGCCCAGTTTCTTCATGCCTCTGACTCTCTGAATCTGCCCCCCATGCAGCCATGGATGCCCCCTTGGGGGTCACAGCCACCAACGTCACTCCCACTGAGGCGCTGCTGCAGTGGAACCCGCCGCTGTCAGAAGTGGAGAGCTACATCCTTATCCTCACCTGCCACGCAGGTAAGCCACAACCCAGAGCCCCTCTGCCACGAGCTTTGCTGGGGCTCTATTTCAGCTCACCTCCACCTCTCCCTATCCTAAAGCCCGGGGCTCAGCAGGTGTCCTCCATGGGGGAAGTACAGAAGGAGCCCTTGCTTCGGAAGAGCAGCAGCCAGCAGGTGGCAGGGCTGTACCCCATACCCAGATGCCAGCTCCTCCCCTGCACGTCCCATGGCAGTGCCCCTCATCAAGCCTCAGAGCATGGCCGTCCACACAGGAGGGCACTGGGATCCTCCTGATTTATTAACTGGCCCACCAACCCGGGGCAAGCAAGTACCTATCCCACAGAAACTCATTGTGAGGCAAATTCCATGAAACCCACCACTGAACGGAAAGAAAGCATCAGGCAGATATGGGGACTGTGGGAAAAATAAGACCACCTTTCAGACCAAACACTATCACCGTAGCTCAGCTGCCACACAATAGCTAATGGTGTTTCAGCAGTATAAGTTCTTTTGATCATGAGGTCATATCCATAGACACATTTTGAAGAACCATCTTGAGTCATCTCTTTTGGTTTACAGTTGCAGGAGAAACAATTCTTGTGGATGGAGTCAACCAGGAGTACCAGCTGACCAACCTCCTGCCCAGTACCACCTACACAGTCTCTATGTATGCCACCAATGGGCCTATCACCAGCCAGACCATCAGCACCAACTTTACAACTCGTATGTACAATCACCTCCCCCACTGCTTGCTAGGTGACATTAGCCATATATCCACCCCAGGAAAAGTAGCCAGCAAGGCTGAGCCAAAGCTCTTTTCACGTACATGTGGGTGTAGAAGTTGCCATGTGCCAAAAGGCCACTTAAATACCAGTGTTGGGCACAACACAAGAACATAATTGTAATCACAACAGTCATAAACCACCATTTTCACTCTTTCAACATCCATCCCTCCCTTTTTTTGATTTCACCTGGATATGGTTTCCCAAGACAACCCTTGACCAAGTCTTTTTCTTGCCCAAGGCCAGAAGAGCACAACAACCCATTTTGCTTAGAAGAAGCTGGAGAGATCCCGTAGAACATGCATTTCAGAGCTGTTACCCTTCAGAAAGCATGCAGGCAAAGGAAGACTATTAGAGGGTTTGCAGTGCTCTGTTCAAGGCTGGGGATGGTTGATGAGGTCTGGAAATTGAGGGCAAGGATGGACTTTAGGCTGTAGCTCAGGATTGCAAGGTTGAATCCCAGTGTCCTGAGTTGGGAAGCGGGCTGGGGCTGTTGTGTGTCAGAACTTGCCTTCCTTGGGTCCCTATCCACCCTTTGCAGTTTTGGATCCTCCAACAAATCTGACAGCCAGCGAAGTCACTCGACGGAGTGCCCTGCTCTCCTGGGTGCCTCCCCTGGGAGAGATCGAGAACTACATCATGACATATAGATCGACCGATGGCAGCCGGAAGGTGAGTGAGTCCTCACAAAGAAAGAGGCTCATTAAGTCAAGGAATAACATGACCGTGGAGAAATGAGCAGGAGAAACACAGCAAAGAAAAAAACTGATGCTCACTAGGTCAGAGAGAGACCAGAAGGGGAGACGCTACTTTCTGCATAAGCAATATTTTACATAAACAATTGGAAAAAGCAAGAAAAGATTGCCTAGGGCAAAATATTTATGCACACCTTCAGGTCTGGGCACAGAGGGCATGCCTGGAAATTTTGCAAGAACAGGGGAAATTCATCACTTGGGGAACTTCACAACTGAAACACAAGCAAGCTAAAGCAGGAGAAAATTATCCTGCGAACAGAGATTCTAAAAACACCATTTGCCCTTCTTGCAAAAAGGAAGGTAGGTACAGACAACTAATTAACCCCACAATGCAATATATTTGATTATTTGTGTCCATATCTGCCTGTCTGGAAGAGCTGCTATAAACACTATCAGAAATACGTCACCGCAAATAGTCTTGTTTCCTTTGCTGGTGTGACTGTCTCACAGCGCCTAGAGGATAATAGCTTTGCAGAAGGAGTTCGATATAATGCTATGTAGCATTTGCTGACAACCAGAAAAATTAACGTGACAGGAATTGACAGAGACAAAACTGGTTGATAACCAGGTTTGGCCAGCTCTACTCCTTGCAATGCTTGGGCAATTTGTCATGGCCTGTGTCAAGGACACGCAGATCCCAACAGACGTGGTAAATAGAGCACAGACACTGCAAACATTTAAATCTCCTGTGTCCAAACCAGCTAGCTTTCTCCCACCTGAACCATCCCAAAATGATGAATATATTCATTGACCTCACGTTGACTTAGTCCAGGGGTGTAAGCAGACATGCAACACTCCTCCGCCATGTACCAAGGGCTGCGGTAGTTTGTGGCGTCCCTTCCCTCCTTGCTTGCTCTTTAGGCTTCCCATCGCTTTTCTTATCTGTTGCTCTTGGTGTCTACCTCCTTCTGGGACCCATGTACAGGAGCTGATTGTGGATGCTGATGACACGTGGATCCGCCTGGAGGGGCTTTCCGAGACCACAGAGTACACCGTGCGCTTGCAAGCTGCCCAGGACATCAAGCGGAGTGGCTTCATCTCCACCACCTTCACCACAGGTGAGGACTCACACCAAGTCCATTTGGCCAGGGCCAAGCTTGGCCCACATATTGTGCTGGTAGACATGGACTGCTTTTATTGGCTTTCCCTCCTCAGGCAGCGTTTCACCATTACCTCCAGAGACGTACATTCATTTCCATGACCCACAGTGCTGCTCTGCTACAAAAAGTTAATGGCTGAAGGAACTATAACACAAACACAAGGTCCAGCCCAGGACAAGGGGATTTGAGCTTCAGACCAGGAACCATCTACCCTTTGCTTTTCCCTTTCCCCTCCTCAAATGCATAAATAGAGGGGAAAAAACACAAAAGTCAGCAACACGTTATCAACAGATATGCTTTTGTAGTGAGTGGGAGAGACCCAGTTGGTATCTCCATGTGGTAGACATGGTCCAATCTCTCACAAATATCATAGAATAGTTGTCGCGTTAAAAGGACTGTAGTTTCAATACTTGTCTGTCAGAGTCCCAGGACTTTCACTGATTTACTATCGGAGTCCTAGCAAAGGACTTTCACTGAGTCAGATTCACAAATAATCGAAATTAGTCGAGTAAAAATAATAACAGTACCGATATTTGTCTGTCAGGACAAGTCAAAGGACTTTCACTGAATCAGATTCACAAATAATCAAAATTAGGTATTGTATTGAGAGCAACAGAAACAGAGTCGAGATTGCTGTCAATAAATTCACTAACTACAATAGCGCCAATTAATTAAGGTTAATATTGCTAGCAAAAATAATGATAATACAACCCGAGGTAACATTCACCAGAGGGTGAAAGGTGCAGAGCTTACCCAGAAAGGCATCCCTGCCTGGGGTGGAGGAAGAGAATGCAGCCCGTCGAATAGTCCATCAGGTATCAAGTTTCTTCTCTCCCAATTTAAGTAATTTTCTCTACCCTTTCATCCACAAAATTATGAGGCTTCCATCCCCTAGGTGACGTGTGGTATGATTTGGGTGGAGACACCAATGCTCTCGTCATATATGTTTAGCATGATCTCTAAAATCTTCATTACCATATATAGGGGTGTCAACTTTAATATGCATTTCACAGGTAATGAGGCAAATGTCAATTATCAGGGATGGTAGCCTCTCAAGGAAACAAANAGTTTCTTCTCTCCCAATTTAAGTAATTTTCTCTACCCTTTCATCCACAAAATTATGAGGCTTCCATCCCCTAGGTGACGTGTGGTATGATTTGGGTGGAGACACCAATGCTCTCGTCATATATGTTTAGCATGATCTCTAAAATCTTCATTACCATATATAGGGGTGTCAACTTTAATATGCATTTCACAGGTAATGAGGCAAATGTCAATTATCAGGGATGGTAGCCTCTCAAGGAAACAAAGAACTACACAAAGTCTCTGTTATCTTGATTTTACTGCCTTTGCTGATGAAAAGCAGGGCTGTCCTGGCTCCCCCAGACTACCCCATTATTTATATATCCTGTGATAGCCAGACAAGTCTTCACTCCCCTGGGTTGCACAAGAGATAACAAAGCCAGTCTTAATTGCTCTTTGAGCCCAGAGACTTCACCTCATTATCCAAATTCCACAATAGTTTGGGTTGGAATGGACTTTTAAAGGTCATCCAGTCCAACTCTCCTGCAATAAGCAACATCTTCAACTAGATCAGGTTGCTCAGAGACCCGTCCAACCTGACTTTGAATGTTTCCAGGGATGGGGCACCCCTGGAAATATCAAGCAGGTGCACCTCCACCACCATCAGTGGAGTCACAGACAGCAGAGCCAGCATGTCCGCAGGACTATGGTCACACTGATTTTATAAAATTGCATTATTCCTCCCCCTCTCTAATTCTAGATAGGTCATGATCCACTAAGGCAACAGGAGCGGTTTCCTTTCAAATCAAACGGTGGGCATCCACAACCACCATAACCCTCACAGACAGAGTGCTTATGCTTGCAAGAATGAAGCTTGCAGGAAAACGTCACCATTGCCCCCAACCTTTGCAGCCATTCACATTAGAAACAGTGCAAAGCATATAGTCCCTCATCCTCTTTGAAAAGCCTTGCTAGGCCAGGGCACTTAAGAGACAGAGTGCATTTTGTTCAGGGCTGAATCCAATTACGTTTCTCCTGGGCTTCAAAACCACTAAGAAGCCTGAAGATGATGTCCACCAAATTTCCTCCCATCTGCACTGCCAGTTCGATTAGGAGATGCTGTGGATACACTTCCCCATCCTGGTTACATGCAAAGGTCCCTCCACCCGCTTTTAAGAGATAATAGAAACTATTTACATCAACAAAAAAAGAAAAGACTCTTCTCTAATGCATCTACGGATCAGACTTTCCTGACTCTCCTCTTATGTGGGCACATAAAGCCAGTGCAATTCAGGCAGGTGACGTGAAAATACGTGTACTCGTTGAGTCTGTTCAGAAGTCAGGGACAAAACTGCATGGGACTGGCTTTTCAGCTGGGAAAATACAGCAGAAATCCACTCATGTCAGGCAAGGAGTGCACCGTTTCCATTAAACACACATGTCAGACCTCAGCAGTGTTAGAGACACCATTGCCAGCTGATGCAGCACCCAAACACAGGTTTAACTTGCTTTTAACATGAAGATAACCATCAGCAAGAAACCAGTTTCTCCTCACTTACCCCATGTATCAATGAGATAGAAGCACCCAGGAACAAACATCATGGCAATGCAATCCATGGGCAGCAACCCTCAGTGAAGAACTGGGGTCTGGGATTCAATTCACTCTGGCAGCATATCAGGGCACTTTGCAGAGAACAAGGGCTTGTCTTTAAGGAAACAAAAAAAAAAAAAGAAAAAACACCAGGCTTAATTTAAACCCGCCACGTCCCGGGGTTCTGCTATTCCCTCTGACATATTAATAGCTCAGCCTCTTTGTTTCATGTTTGCATAAGGTTCTTGGGGACAAAAGGAAGAAACAGATACAGTATTTATAATTTATAGTGGTTTGAAATGTCTTTCAAGGTCTCCTTGGCTCTTAAGGATATGAACATAAATTAAGAAACAAGTAATCTCCGCAGAGCTCTGGGGAGCCTGAAGTGGTTGTCTTTGAAACAGTTTTCATTGTTGGATACTATAAAATGCAAACACCTTGTGCTACAGACCACAGAAACAGGAAAAAATAGGGGATCTTCAACATTTGGAGAAAGCAATGATCTCTGAGTCTTCAGGTCGCAAGGCTTGGTGTTATACTCCCAAATGGGAAATTACAAACAAGGGTCTGTACCCTGGTCCTATGGGATATCACACAGTTCTGATGGATGTGCACAGCATGTCCTTCACACCTTCTCAATGCATAACTGAGACACCCTTGGAAGCCATATCCACGTTGCCAGCTCTGCACTCATTTAACCCACTATTCATACGCACCAACAACAAAGAAAAAGATGTATTTCCCCCTGTTGTGTTAAATGAGAAAAAACACTAAACCAGAGTTGAGACCCCAATACTGCTGAGATACTGTAGTTAAGACTCCCTTAAACTCTGACCCCCAAATGAGATCTTTCTTCATTAGAAGACACCTGAAGCACGGTCACACAGCCCACGCTGCCCATCTCTAGCATCTTGCACAGCCTAATTCCTGCTTAGTTTGCAAGTGACAATCAACCCGGTATAAGTCCACCATCATTTCCAAGGGCATGGATGAGGAGAATCTCCCTGGAATCAGTAAAGTCATAAAACTTGTTTGGAGTTGGCAATCCTGAGAGGAGAACAGGTTTTGGTATTTTCACAGCTGTCTAAATATGCTGGTGACAGCTTAAACGCCAGGGTTTCAGACACAGTGCAGAAAGATGGTCCAAGAAGTGACATCCCTCATCATTCACAGTGATGTTACCATGCACCTTTCCAACATAGCACATATAGGAGATTAATTAATATATGCATACATTTTTTTTTACATTAAATCCTCTGATGTTGTTGGCAGATGTCCCACTGCCCCACAGAGTAACTCAGGTCGCAAAAGCCAAGTTAGACTCTTCCTGGACTGCAACCAGCAGGGCCCGAGGCATGTGGAAAGGATGTCCCTCTGCTTAAACTTTTCTTTTTTCTAATTTCGCAGGTGGCCGTGTCTTTGCTAACCCTCAGGACTGTGCCCAGCACCTGATGAATGGAGACACACTGAGCGGCATCTACACCATCTCCATCAACGGGGACCTCAGCCAGCGAGTGCAGGTGTACTGCGACATGACCACCGATGGAGGTGGCTGGATTGTGAGTAGCCATGCAGTTGTCCTACGTGTTGTCCCCATCACAAAGTAACCCAGCCTCATCCTACCAGGAAAGTCAAGCACCACACTGCACAGGAACGACAGCAGGTTTAATATCGCATGCTTCATTTCCCACACCATAGGGAATGGCCCACGCTCCAGTAATAATAGTTACACTTGCAGAAATGCCCTTTGATTTATTTGACATGTTTGCAGTGCTTCTGGAGAGCAAAATCTGAGAGTGAGGCTGATTTATTGTTCTAGAAATGAAATTAATGGCCAATAGCTTTCATGGGGAATGATTCACACTGCCTGCAGTAGGAGGGTGTCAGGCATTACCCTAATTGAGTCTGCACAGGATCATCTTAGAATCAAATGCCTGTTTAGCTTTTGAATTGCACAGACTGAATTGCACAAACACTGCTTGTCTTGACATAGAGGGATTGACAGCTTAAGTAAATAATGCTCTGGTGCTTTGATTTTATTCGTGTCAAATGCTTACTTACACGCATTACTCAAAACATTGCTAGATGTATAGTCGAAATAAAAAAAAAACCAAAACATAACAAACAAAAAAAACCTACTTCCTCAAATGCTGATTTCTATCATGGATGTTATTTTAGCCAGGAAGTTTCCCTCCATTTCAGTCTGCTTCAGAGCATCCACCTGGATATCACAGAAAGAGCCAGATGAAAGCAGAATCACATGATAAAAAAAACAGAGCCACCATGTGTTGGGTAGAGCAGAAAGCTTGAAGGCTGATTCCTTCCTATTATAACATTGATTTGCCTTGGCCATCATCTAACATCTCTTCAGTTACTCCATCTGCACATTAACTAATTACATGACTGCAATTAACACTAGCTGGATGGGCATTGCAATTTTCTCCCCTGAAAGGGACAATGGAAAGACAGAGTATTGTCTTTATTTTGTGTATCCAAAGCTTGGCGAAGCCATCCCTCATCTCCTTCACACTGATTTTTCCCCTGGTCTTCCTCCACCACAGGTGTTCCAGAGGCGGCAGAATGGGCTGACTGATTTCTTCCGGAAATGGGCAGATTACCGGGTTGGCTTTGGAAACTTGGAGGATGAGTTTTGGCTGGGTAAGACCTTCACCGGTTGTCTTTCATCAATGCATCAAACCCAAGATTCCTGTGCACCGTGCTGCTCGCCTGTGCCAGCTGTTGGTGCCTTGTCTTTCACCCCACTCCTCTACGGTCTCTGTTGGACAGTTTTCCTTCCATTCATTCCTTGCCCTTCACATTAGAAAGTCACTCATGGGCACACCACATAAAAGCATATTGTGAAGACTAGCAGCTCCCTCATTTGATGCACTTAGGAGAGAAAGGGGTACGCTGGGGGTTTTCATGGACTAAAACTCATCATCCTCCTTTGGATGACTACAGGTCACATTGGTGTCATCTATGGCACATGGACCTCACCTGGCCTTGGCCAGTAGGCCAGTGCCCAAAGAAAGTAGGAAAGGGGTGAGTGGGAGACCCAGCATGGCTCTGAAATGGAGTGTGCTCCCCCAAAACCTCAACATGAGCCAAGGCTGGCCCTGCACCATAAACACACTCTGGCTTGTACCAGAGCTTAACAGCAACAAGAGAAACATCAGGGCTCCACAGCTGAACGCACCCCAGCTTCAGCAGCATGGAGAAAGCTGAACCTTGGCCTTGAATTCACCTCTCATAGCCATGGGTAGGTGAAGCTTGAGTGGGGACAGAGATCTCCAACCCCACCAGTGCCAGGAGAGACAAAGACTTAACCATAAGTGCTGCTGCTCTCTGATTCCTCTCCTCACTCTAATTTCCCACAGCCATTTTATTTGCCTAGAGCTTTTTTTGTTTGCTCACAGAGCAGATCCAGGCACCGGGTCTCACCAGATGTCTCATTGCTTGCCTCACCAGGCTTGGACAATATCCACAAGATTACGTCCCAAGGGCGCTACGAGTTGCGAATCGACATGAGGGATGGACAGGAAGCAGCATATGCCTACTACGACAAGTTCTCCATCGGCGACTCACGGAGCTTGTACAAGCTGCGAATTGGGGACTACAATGGCACATCAGGTACAACCTCAGTGCTAGTGAGTAGTGGGGAAATCCTGGGATGGCTGGGTCTGAAGCTGCAAAGGAAATCCCAACGTCATAGCTTAATTGTCTGGAGCAGCAAGACATAAACCCATACCCTTTCTGCCTTCCTGCAGCCCATCATGTAAACCAGGCTGATAAATCACACTAAGAATACAGGGAATTTTCCATTGGGGATTAGGTATTTAATATCAGTGGCATTGCTGTTCAAATAACCAGGTCAATCATCAGAGGTGTCATCTCACTTGGCAATAACCACAGCTTGCTATTGATGCTGTGCTGGAGGCTGTATTTATCGCCCTCCCACAGGAATGGAAAAATCTGAAATCCTGTGCATTGTTTCCTCACGCAGAGGCCAAACACAGCACGGTTTTGCAAAGACACTATCACACCTGCTTGCTCAGTTGATGAAGCATCACTAGGCTTTGCCCACCAGAAAAGAGTGGGTGATGGGCGATGGAGAGAGTGCATGGGGGTCTCTTCCTCAAGAAGGGGGAGACGGGTACAGCTGCAGCCCCTTTAGCTGGGATAGACATGCCCAGTGCAAGGCTCCACGATCCATACAAAACTTCACCACCATGTGCTTAGCAAGAAACCCCACACCTTATCTAAGATGCAGGAATTTTCCTGTACGATATCTGGTAGTTGCCACTGGAAGAGAAGAAACAGGGATCTTGGTTGTGTGCAACACAGCATTTGCTCTGACCTTAAGTACCAGGGCACGAGGCACCCAACCTATTGACAAAAATGCCAGTAACAGTGCTGCAGACAAGACAGCTTCCCCTTCTGCATGCAAGCCATATGACCAAGAAGCCTCGGCTCCATCTTGAGCAGAGAGAGCCAAGACTCACCAAATGGTTCATTGCCGAGAGGTTTTCTAGAAAGCCTCTCAGTGGCTGGACTGCACACAGCTAGCATGGGTCCACTTCATATTTTCTTAGGGATCACCAAGGAGCATATTACGAATGCCTCCTATAAGTGCATCGCTCAGTTGTAATAAAGATCAGATTTCTCTTCAGCTCTTCTTTCACCCAGAAACACCTTTCTTATTCCTTAGTAAGGAGAGGAGATGAGGTTGGTGGGTTTGGTGGAATAAGACATCATGCACCTTCTAAAAACTTCTTCACCCTTTCCAAAGGGAGAAAAGAAGGCCAAGCATCTTGGTTCAAGAGGCAAATGCTTGGCCTCCTCTGTGAGAAAAAGTTCCCTTTGCCTAACAGGAGGGAAGGAGGCTGAAAGCATCCTGAAGTTATGTAGCAGGTCCAGGCTTCAGGAAATCAGGGATGCCCAAATCTAAGATTTAATTCATTTCTGAAACACTGAAATTCAAATCCAAAACCATATAGCATTTTATCTCCCAAATGCAAGCAGCCTCTAAAATTTGCTATGGTCTGTACTGATCTTAAACCAACAGCAGTGGACCTCAGATGAACCAATTATGAGCAATTCCAGTTAACGTTATTCCCAGACCTTCAGCTGCTTGAGCTATTGATTGACAGGCTACCACATACACCAGAATATCCTAATTTCCTTGTGAAAAGACTAGATGATTCAGGCTCCATTGCCCCTAATGGCACCTCTTTCCGCAGGGGACTCCCTCACCTACCACCAGGGCCGCCCCTTCTCCACCAAGGACAGGGACAATGATGTTGCTGTGACCAACTGTGCCATGTCCTATAAAGGGGCCTGGTGGTATAAGAACTGCCACCGCACCAACCTCAATGGCAAGTACGGAGAGTCCCGGCACAGTCAGGTAAGGGCAGAGCTGGGCTGAAAGTCTTAAGCAGTTCTTCTAGCAGTGCAAACAAGCATGACAGCAAGCCCAAGCTAGGGCTGGGGTGGCGTGGTTGGTGCACCAGGGTCAGATGCACTGCTGAGATGACCCAACACAAGCTGGAGCAAAGTGAACCACTTTCAAGCCATTTGGGGCAGTACTTAATGCCTCACACTGGCTGCCATAGTCATTTACTGTAGCATCTTATTAAGTTACATTTAAAAAATACATCCATAAAATTTGATCAGAAGCCTTTGAGCAGTAGGAAAAACACATCAAGCCAGAGAAGCTGAAGAGTTTCTTGCTCCTGCTGTAGCAATTTCTTCCTTCTGGCTTCTCTGGTGGTCAACATTTTTTCCTTCCTCTCCCACTCTAGTTTCATGTTAGAGTCTTTCTTTACCATGTGCCTTTTTCTCCCTCCTGCCAGGGGATTAACTGGTACCATTGGAAAGGCCACGAGTTCTCCATCCCCTTCGTGGAAATGAAGATGCGACCTTACAACCACCGTAACATCTCTGGGAGGAAGCGACGGTCCCTACAGCTCTGAGACAGCTGAACCCCCTCCCATTTTCCGCCACCTGACCTTTTCTGTCATTTGTTTGTATTTTATAATATGAAAAGGGGAAAAAAAATTACTACTCATCTGAGATAGCAACCTGCCCCTCACAAGTGCTGGAGGGAACCATGACACAAGGAAAGGCCGTCGGAAAGGAAAGACCTCATTGCTTTGCATCTGTCCCAGAGAAATACAAAATTTTTAGTCTCCCTGCCCAATACTCTGGCCCATAACACAAGAAGAAAGAGAGAGAAAGAGACAGACAGATTTTTGATATTTTTTTAAAAGACTTAGAAATCCTCAGCAAACCCTGTTTGAAATGTTTGTCATGGGGCTCATGGCAGACACCTTCCCCACGGGGACCTTGGTGTGGCCATTTCCACCCCAGTCATGGCCAGGGACATCCGTCCTCTCCCTGCCTCCCTGTCCAGTCCTGGCAGGGAGGTCTCAATCTTCATGCCATCTTGTAGACACCAACTCTTCCAGCAGGCAGAGCAGTTTCTCCTTCTGGCCAAGGGCACACAGCCTGGTCATCCCTTCCCTATGTGTGGGCACCGTACACATGGAGACAAAGTGAGGATAAGAAAACACAAGGCTCATCCCATTTCCATTTTTCACAGATCACACCAGGAG
Organism: Dromas ardeola; assembly: GCA_013398915.1. NCBI lineage: Eukaryota > Metazoa > Chordata > Aves > Charadriiformes > Dromadidae > Dromas > Dromas ardeola. Next base: position 134,538 of record VYZM01019008.1, read on the forward strand.
GGCTTGGAAAATATCTGCATGTGTAGGTGAACTCTAAAGAACCCACAACTCACGTGTTGGCCCCACCACAGCCAAAGTCATCCTTGTGTACATGGGTTGCAGGGGAACAAGAGCTACTCCACCAGCTCCAACCAGCATCATCCACTCCTCCGACCTGAACTCATCCCACTTCAGGTTCACGATATCTGCCTGGGTTATGCTGAGCTTGATGGAGAAAAAAGGAGTCAAATTAGAGGACTTGGGAGAAAAATCACTACTTGTGGTCCTGAAGTCTAGGGCCCGTTTCCTCTGCTATTTCTATATGCCATCCACACAGTCTGTCACAGAGTTCACTGGTCCCAAACCAAAGAGTTTCAGAGAAGGACCAGCAACCAAATGAGCTATCACACAACCACAGCCCAGCCTGAAACTGGCAGCTGGCACAGGTTACAATCAGTAACAACCCATTCAGGCCGTTGTCCCCCGTTCACTTTGTCCATATACAGACGAAATTTTCCAGTAATTTATTTTTTATCATTGCCTGATGATTTTTTGGGGGCAAAGTTCCTGCCAGTGTTTTCAAGCAAATTTGTGCTCAACATTGACGCCACAAAACAACCAGGTGATTAGGTGTCTCTCTACCCTCCATCACTGGTTGAGCAAAGCCTTTTTCTGAATTCATTCTCCAGCCAGAGCAAGTTTGGCCCTGTCCACTATCAGCATAGTGCTGAGACTGAAAGAAGTCTTGGCAACAGGCCTGAAGTTCTCAGAAACCCAGGCTGGATCCTGTGTAATGCTCATCTCAAGAGACCTTGGCTCTAGCGCATGAACCATTGCTGGGCTCTGGCGGCTCCTCTGCCATCCAGCTCGTATATCTCAGGCCCTCAAAGTAAACTGAAGCTGTACCCAAACCACACTATCCACTGCGAGATGCCAACTCCCACAACATGAAGCAGGGAGAAGCACATCAAGCCCTTCACCCAGCAGAGCACCGCACATGCCCAGGACCCCTGCAGACTTTCAAAGCCACTTCTTACTTCTAACTCCAAAATCCTGGAAAGAAATATCAAGGGACTTTCTTATCTCTTGCCTAGTTTTGATTTTCCTCGGTTTCCATTCCTGTCAGACCTCCAAGCCCACCTTTCCACCACACGCTGCACTAAAACGTAACCAAAGGAAAAACAAAGGCCTGAAAGGAAAAGCTGCATTTAGTAAAGTTATCCTTAAGACAGCATTTATAAATGAATAATTTGGGGAAAGAAAGAGGCCAGGCCTTCCCCAAAGGTAGCCTTCTCCCCAAAGGTTTGGGAGAAGGATGCTGGAAGAGCACAGCCACACAAAGGTTGGGAAGAAGCCTTTGCTTCTACTCCTTATCTTTGCATTACTTTACCATGAGCATCTCAAAGCCTAGTACCAGCCTAAATACCCTCTTGCCCCAACCTCTTACCTCCTTCCCAAAGTGATGTTTACCCCAGGTGAAGCAGCAGGGTGTGAAAAGTACAGCTCAGCCACCTTTGCCCCCAGTGGGGCAGCAGGTGAGGGCTCAAGCAGTGATGTCCCCCAACTGGGGTGTCCCTGTGCCTGCAACAGGCTTAGAGGGACCTGCCAAAACACAGCAGAAGCCAAAAAACGCACCCAGTGTCACCACGTGCCCTTCATCCAGAGCCGCCCTCTTGGTATGTCCCCACCATCGCACTCTGGGGTGACCACACACTTTCTGCCCTGTGCCCCCCAGCAACACCGACAAGCTTTGACCTTACCAGACACTGCCAGCAAAGAGCTCTCACCCAAAAAAAGAAACCTTAATTCATGCTTATACTTACTAACAAAGGGCTCTGTGCCAGGTCTAAGCGAGAAGCCCATCCCTGTTTCTGCCATCCAAGCACCTCAGGGTGGACATCAAACCCAACTGAGCCCCATGGGGACCACAGGTATCCTCCAGGGTCACCTTCCCCCTTCCTTAAACCTGATGGTGCCTACATGCTGGTGGCAGCTCCTTTCCCCTTCCAGGGGGGAGGTTTGTGGTAAGGGGGAGGAAAAGTCTCTTGCCTGGGGAGATGCTGATGCCCAGACCTGCCTCGGTACACAGCTTGCAGTTCTCCAGGAGTCAGTTGTTTCTCAGAAGGATGGTAGTACAAAGACCTAACAAATAAACAAACAAACCAGCAGCCCCCTGTGTACAGGTGTTACCCTGGAATTGTGCTTATTACTTCAAAAAAATTAAAAACAATAATTAAGAAGGAAAAATGGAGGCAACAAGATCCCTCGGACAGGTTCTGATGAACTCAAACTCAAACCAACACAACCAAATGAGGGGAAAGATAAAAGCAAATAAATGCATAAATAAAATAAATAATATAAATAAATAATATATTAAACAACCCTCCCCATCCTGTAATGAAAACGTAGCTCGGAGAATGGGATCGACGCTTGTTAACCATTGTTAACTAGTATTTTTAGTCCTGACTGCTCTTAGGCTATGTATAGTTCCTTTTTTTAATGCATTTTCTATATATTAATAAAAGATACCAAAAGAGTGAGCTGTGTGCCTCTCCAGGGATGGGAGAGGGGTCCTGGTGCATCCAAGCCTGGCAGCATCAGAGCCCCAACCTCATGCCAAGTGGGGACGTGCATCCCCTGTCCCTAATCCTCGTTTATCCAATGGAAGAAAGAGCATGGGGGGCTCATTAGCAGGGATTCACAGGCTCTCACCCTCCTGCAAGGGCATGCCTTGCCTCATTGGAGCTCAGATAACTTTGCATACGAAGCAGTTGGCCACGGAGGCTTCTTTTTTCGCTCTGTGGTTTGCAGCTGAGCTGCAAGGTGTCACACAGCTGAGACAGCCACCCTGGCGAGCCCAGCAGCAGCTGGAAGAGGGCACACTCCTTGTTTGCAAAGCATGCCAAGAAACATGAACTGGGAGAAACAGAGCAGCTGAGAGACAAAGGACACCCAGTGGGATAAAAAAAATATAGAGGGAGGAAATTTGGGGGGGCAGCCCAGCATTGGTGCAAACTGCCCGAAGCGGTGGTGCCATCTCCATCCTTGGAGGTGTTCAAGACCAGGCTGCAGAAAGCCCTAGGCAACCTGGTCCACTGCCTGAGCTGCTCTGGGCAGCAGGTTGGACCAGAGACTCACAAGGTCCCCTCTGCCCAACTTATCCTGTTAAAATAAATAACTATAAAGTGACTACAAAGTCAGGTTGGCACAGCCAGTGTTTTAACCCTGTTAAGGCAGGGAGCTGCACTTTGGCCTGAGTCCAACGCAAGATGTTTTGTTAATAAAGTTAGCTGCTCCCATGAGCTAGAGAGGTCCTCAGCTCTGCAGTTTGCAATCAGAGAAAGCAAAGCCACAATGTAAATACTTGGGAGCAGAACGGAACAACCCCAAAGCCTTCAGTTAAGACCACTCTCCTGATTTGAACACCAATCTGTTCCCAGCATGAAGGAAACCCCACTGAAAACCTAATTGCAAGATTAATTCCAGCAGAACATGCTCCCAGTTGGAAGCCGGGGTGGGGGGGAACCAAAAAAACCACCCAACATTGTTTTAGAAAAAATCTCTGGGACAAGTAGGAATTTCAGAGGATTTTGAAAGTCTCTCATTTCTCACACAGACTTTATTTAGACCTTAAGTCTAAATGTCTTAAGTTTTCATGTTTGACACGTAGCCAGGAAGGATGAGAAAGCCTGAAAGAAGTTCTTCTGCCAGACCGCTTCAATATTTTCTAAATTTAATTTCAGAGAGACAAAACAGGGGAATTTGCTTTGCAGCAGCTTCTCAACTTCTCTTTCTTGTTCCAATTTGAGAGAAAAAAAAAAAGGAAGTTGTGAGCACGGGGATCCCCCGTCTCAGCCACAGCCACCAGCACAGTGAAAAGCCAAGCCTGAAGCCTGACGGACTCAACTGTCTGGATTAAATGACCATTTTCATGTCTGAAGGGAGTAAATGCCATGGAAGACCCTTCAGGCAAGCCTGTGGGTCTGCCCTGGGCATGGAGGAGCCAAGAGATGGAGATGGGTTTGGGATGGGGAGTAAGGGTTGCCTGCACCAGTGCTTTACATCCCAGTCTTGCGCAGCTTGGCCAAGCAGTTGGCCCAATACGGTAGGTTTCATTTATAGTCCCTTAAAGAAGGACAGTGCCCTCCACTCTACATCCCCCCCACCCCCACCCCGTTCAGCACATCTGGGGCCAAGTGGGGCCCCCAGGACCGCCGTTCCCTGCAGAGCACACCAAAAGAAGCTCACCTGAAGGAAACACAGACCCTCTAGTACAATAACCAGATGCATAAGGTGGGCAAGCACCACTCAGAGGTTGGTATCCAGAGAAGGCAGGAGCATGTGGAACCATGGCATCACTCCAGATCATAACCCACCTCCCAAAATCAGAGCCATGCTTCATAAAGGATGGGAAGCGGGTGAGGGCTGGCACAAGCCCTTTCCTAAATGCTTCAGGCTTTCACCTAAGCCCAGGGAAGTGTTTTGCCCCACCACACCAAGCCCTGAGGAGCTTCTGCCCCAACACCCATTGCAGGTGCCCACCACCCTCATCGCAGAGGCCCCCTCTGTCCTTGCACAGCTCAAAGCCATCTGTACACTTTAGACATGGTTCTGCAGTATCACACGTGATGATACCTCACATTTCTCCTGTGCTGCCTCTCCAAGGAGCACACCTCCCCGGGCAGCCCAGGCTTTGTGCAGGCAGCACCCGCAGGCAGCATGGCCACGCTGTGGGCAGCCACGCTCCTCTTTGGGCACTTCCAGATGCCACAGAGCGTCCCACCACCAGCCCCCCATCTGCACTTTGTACAGAGATATTTCATCACAGCCCTCTTACCAAAGTCCCCTTGTTGCATTTGTTCCACCAGCAAACATCAGGAGGGTGTACAAAAGTCCTCAGCAAGTGTGTTGGACTCCTTCCCAAACCTGGAGCTTGGGCAATGCATTCCCAGCAACACACCCTGCAACCTCAGCCCAAAAAACCACAAGGGAAATGCTTGCCCAGGAGCAAGCAGCGCCATGGGAGGAGGTGTAATGCCTGCAGGAGCAAGGCTGGAGCAGGTCAGTGAAGGGGCATCCTCATCCCGTGAATTCACAGCTCTTTATGCCTTGCGGGTTGTGATTTTTATAGCACCATCTCTAACATTCTTGGGTTTTAATTCCCCCTCATAAGCCTGGATGTGTTCATCATCCCTTTAAAATCCTCATTGCTATTTTTATATTTGCAGCTCCTGTGGCTACAAGCTCTAAAGCTTAATTATATAAATTGTAAAAAAAACATTCTCTCTTTTAATCAAATCTAAATGCAGGGCTTTTAAAATTCATTGATTTGTCTCCCTGGGATGAAGAGTGCTCTGAATAGCAGGCCACAGGCTTATTCCCCCTTCCCTTGCTACAGCCACAGCCTCAACACGCGGCGATTTTTCTGCTTCCAACCTGTTTCAACAGTCTTTCCCACAAAAAAAAAAAAAAAGCCGTACATTATATTTGAGGCAAGATCCTAGCTGTGATTAGGGACTTTCTTATAGTGGCACTTCTCCCTGTCAGTATTTGGGATTGCTTTCTGCTGTGAGGAGGGATGTTGGAGGTGTGCAGCCATTCTCTAGCATGCACCATGCAACGTATAAACACGCTTATTCCCACAGGGTGACTAACCCTCTTGCCCCCACCCAAGTTATCTCCCTGGTGTTACGTCTCCGCAGGCACCAGGGCCTGGCGCAGCGGCTGGATGGTGGAGCGGAGCACACTGGGATGCTGGTGGGAACACAAGCCGCCTCTGTTGGCCACAATGGCCCCTTCTCCCTGCACTGTCCCCTGCGTTTGGTGACATCGCAACAAAGGAGGGGTTTGAAGGAAATAACTGCAAATATTTATGAGAAAAGTTCTCCCCAAGTGTGAGAAGAAGGGGATGAAGTGGGAAACCCTCCCTCTACGGATTTCAGGAGAAGGCATTGAAAATGGGCAGCCAGGAGAGGAGCACCAAGGGGACAAGGCAGGAGGAACAGCACCAGCAGCCAGTGTCCCCCCTGCTCCTGGGGACACGGTCTGGCACTCATCCCCATCCCATGTCCCCTGCTGCACTCGAGTCATGCCGAAAGCAGCCAGCATCTGCCTGTTCACTGTCTCATATCGGTTCTTCACCTGCAACCCAAGGCCACCTCTCCCCCCTGCCCAAGGGTGACTTTGCCCCTCCAAATAAAGGAACCTGCTCTCCCTCAGGGGGGACAAAAAGAAGCAAAACACCCCCAGGAGAAAGACCTTCCTTTGATGTGCTTTTCCTTTTTCACCCACCGTGATTTGCATTTCGTTCTCAGTTCCCTCACAGGGTGGGTGAGGCCCCACCAAGCCAACCTGCCCAAGCCCCCATGCCCAGCTGCATCCTCCCCACCAAGCCCAGTTAGCAAACGAGATGAGGAGGAGGAAGACTTTGAACTGTGAAGAACAAAGGTCAAACAGTCCCATCCCCAGGCAGGAGCTAAGCCCCAAGGGCAGCACAAAGCATCTGTGCACAAGGGCACACCTTGGCCAACCACTCTGGTGCCACCAGCCAAAATCCTCATGTGGTCCCAATCTGGGGCACATCAGCTCGCTAGAGATCTCCAGGAACAGCCTCCCCCATGGAAGTGGCTTATGAAGCAGAAGGGATAATAACAACGTTTTAAAAAAATAATAATTTGGCAGCTGCTTATCATTAAAGAAATGTGACTGGATCTCCCTGCCCACCTTGGCTGAGCTCCAGGGAAAGCTGGCACTGAGGGACGGTCATTGATTGCTCCTCAGCATCGCAGGGCTGAGCCAAAGGAAGGAAAGCACTGGAAGGGACAGCTGGCACAACTGTTTTTTCACCTACAAAGCAGCCTTGGTAGACTAGATCCAACACCAACCCGGTGTGGGAAACGCCCAGGAGCAGCCGCTTCCCACTACTGGGGGCACCAGGGCCATTCCCGAGCATCAATCACTCCTCTGCCTTTGGTTCACACCTCCCACAAATCCAGCCAGCAAGATGCTGCCGGTGACCCCACTGCCGTGCCAAGGGAAGAGGCAGTCTCATTCACCAATGAGTTTTCATCCCCTGGCCTTCACGTAACTAATCCTTGAGCTGTTCCTGAATGGGAAGGCACCACGTCATGCTGCCGGGACCCGCCTGGCCCAGCACTTTCCCACCTCCCAGTTCTTCTCTTCTCTCCCTCATCCACCGCCAGCGCTGCCTGTAGGATTTCCTCAGGAAGGAGTTCCTGAAGGCTCACACACACAAAACAATGATCAACTCTAAACCAACAAAAAACCCTACCACTTTCCTCCCAAAGCCCATGGCACACACTGAAACACACACCAAGCAGAAACACACATCCTCCCTCCTCCACACACACAAGCAGGTCCCTGTACCCAATCTTTGCTCAACACAAGCACCAAGCGGGATGTGAGGATGCACCCGAGGACCCCACCTCACTCCCCACCCCAGCCCTTTCTTTCCCCTAAGCACCAGGGAAGGATGCTCCAGCAGACCCAAACCCACCTCAGCAAGCCCAGCTGCACCCAAAGACTCCCAGGTGATGGGGTGGGGAAGAGGCACCCACCAAAAACATCACCATTTTTGGGGCACTTGCCCTAAAAGCAGCCCTTCTCCCATCGCTGCCCACACAGCAGTGAGCCTCAGGCACTTAAGAGTGGACGCAAACCAGTGAACGGGCACCAAAGTGGGACACACGTGGACTGGGGCATCCAAGCCTAACCGACCCCAGGGCTCTCCATCCAGGAGGGGACAGAGCCAAGCAGACCCAAACTGAGGGGGAGGAGATGATGAAGCAGCTGCCACGGAGCCTGTCAGCCCCAAAAACACCAGCTCAGTGTTTATCCTCCACCCCCAAAAGGGTCACTATCCTATCCTATCCTATCCTACTCTTGCCTTCTGGTTCTCCTCCAAAGCCAGAAAGCCCAGGCTGCTGTTAAAGTAAATAGGAAGGGTTGCTATTTTTATCCAGCCCACAACCGGGCATGCTTTATTTTTGGTGTTTAAACTGCAGGCTTTTTTGTGGGAGAGGGAGAGGAAAAGGCAGAAGCATGGGGGAAAAACAAGAGGAATGTTTCTCTGGAAGCAGAGCTTTCCATTGCTTACTTTAAGCCAGACCAGCATCTAAAAACACAAATTGCAACCAGGAGGGAAGTGTGCTCATGTCTGCAGTCACTTCACATCTCCTCCCATCCCACCATACCAAGGAAAACCCAAATATATTGGTCCTGAGTACCAGCTGGGTGTTATCAAGGCAGGAGTGAAGCTCCCAGCTGCGTAATGGGGCAAACTGGTAAATAAATCAGCTGAATCAAATGAAACAAGGGGGAAAGAAGGGGGTGTTTCTATTTTCAGTGTAAAATTAGTAGGGTTTTCCAAATAAAATTAGGGGTTGAGGGGACCTTGGAGGAAATGGAAGTTATCAGGGGGGCATGGGAAAGACTTTAATCTTGCAGGGAAATAAGGAGTTTGGCAAGGATGGATGGAAAACAGGGGCTGGAGGTAGGATTGGATTCCCAATCCCAGGCATGGGCTCAGACCAACATCCTGCGATGTGACAGGAGCTTGTCTCGTCGGGGTTTAATCAGTTCCTCAGCTTTAGGGGCATCATCAAGCAGAGAGACACGTAATCTGGAGCAGCAGTGATTCATCGACGGCTGAGTCACAGCTTCCTCTCACCCATTAAAGTTTCTGAAAAACAAAGCGCAATCCCTTGGACCCCATATACACTGGATGCCAAAAAAAACCTAGGTTGAAACTCCCCCTAAAATGTACTTTTTTCCACACTGCATGTGAAGGAGCTATGGACTCCTCGCTGCAGGAGACATCTGCAGGGTTAAGCTTCAAATGGCATTTATATTTTTTCAAATATATGCACCGCTATGGAGAATAGGATGCCAGGCTAGACAAAGCTGTGGTGTGGCTGATTATATTTGTATATTCTTGTGTTAATTCTAAGTTTCTTTAAGTCCATCCAATGCTTTCCAACTTGGTTTAATGGTATCACTACACTCAATGGCATCAAGACTCTCCTTTACAGGTAGCAGCATCACAAGCAGTTTAAATGCTGAGGTCAGTGTTTTTGGTGCCACCAGCTCTGCCTCTTTGTCACAACACTCCTGCCTGAAACCAAGTGGGTGCTGAAGAACCATGCTCGGAGGGGCCCCCAAGAAGCTGGGGAAGGTGCCCAGACAGGCGGCTCCTCCCTCAGCATGGCCTCTGCCAAATTAAATTAGCGACAAGAAAGGACCAAGCCCCAGCAGGGCTGTTTGCCCAGGGAACAAAGCAAACCTCCCAGCCACCGCAGTGGCAGCGCTGTCGGGGACAGGCAGGGCCTTCATCCCACTCAACCCCTGATATATAGGGACAGGCACCCCTGAGCCTGACGCCTCTGGCCACGCTTGCCCTTGGAGACCTCTAATAATAAGTATTTCCAGGCAATCCTATTAGGGTGGTTTCAAAGGTGACGTTACACGTTCTGGTGCTGTCGAGTGGCCGGGTGTCCCCCGGGTGACTGCCAGCACCCAGGTGGCTTCTTCTGAGTGCCCTGGAAAGGGTGTTTTTGTAGGGGGATTTGGTACCCTCAAGCGAGGGAACTGCTGCAGCTTAGCGACAGTGGGAGAGCCAGGAGGTAGAGAGCCAGGATGGGGTGAGATGGGATGGGGAGGGACAGGATGGGGTAATCTGGGATGCGGTGAGCCATGAACATGATGCAAAGCCCAGGGCTCTCCATCCGGCAGCATAAAACCAAGGAAAAATCTCCTTGCATTAACAAGCAGCAAATCTTTAGGTAAAAAGCGTTTGGTACTTCCTGCAGCACATAAACACCTTGCCAAAGGCTACTAGGAGGCACTTAGCACAAACTGTAGCCAGCAACATGCGTTTCTTGGGGTCTCTCACTCTTCAAGCCCCAGCGCTAGGATGAAGGCAGCAGGAGGGAGGGCCGCAGAGGCATTCGGGGCTGGCAGGCAGCTTCCCTCCATCCTTCCACCCCTCCTCACTGCCCCTCTTTCCTTGTATTCCCAATGCAGCTTTGCTCCTGGCGCTGCCAGGGCACCGCACCAGGAACACTGGCACTGTTTTCCAGCAGCCTCGAAGGGTCAGGCAGCCCTGGCTACCCCAGCTGGATGAGTTAGCACCAAGGCCAAAGTGGAAAAGCAAAGCCGCTGGAAGGAGGGCGAGCAGGGCAAGCACAAAAGTTACAATCTGAAAGGATTCAAGCTGGCCAGAAAAATTCCAGCAAAACATTTTTCTAGTCCCAGCTTGCCCAGCTGTCAACATCGCAACACTGCACAGAGATCGCTCAGCCATGGACTAGAAAGCAATTGGGATCTGGTGATTCCTGGATATCCCTCATACGGCAATAAAAAATAAGATGGAGAGAAAACAGCAAGTGAAAGCTGGGGGTGGCCATCTGAATTGAACTGAAATCAAATTTTGAAAATATCAAAACCCTGCATAACCTTCAGTGCCTTCCTTGGGTCGAAACATCATTTATTACCTCCATGGGCACATAGCACTCATAACGCTGGTGGGTGCTGCCTGTGGAGGAGAGCACCCCCAGGGTGTCCCCTTCCCATGCGGATGCTCCATCATCTCCTGCTCAGCTGCAGCGCCCCCTTCCCAGGGACAGAGTGTGGGCATCGGGGCGGCACGGTGGTGACGGGGTGCAGGGTAGCAGTCCTAGCACTGCGTTTCGGGAAATAGAGGTCTGTCCTGTCCTTAAAAAGTCTCCCAACAACAGCAGCAGCATCGCCGCCCCTGCAAACCCCCACCACAGCCCTCCCAAAAAAGTTTCTGGGGAAATCTCTGCTGTGCTGAACCCCGGGCCCCCCTCCCAGCGAGAGAAAACACTTTATTCTCTCGCTATTTCCAGCAATTTTTGGCATATTTCAGGCCTGGTTTGATACCTCCCCCCACACGTCCTTCCTAGACTAAACAACTCCAACTTCGCCAGCCCTTCCTGGCTGGAGTGCCCGGAGCCGACAGTGCCCGCGGACGGCGAAGCACCAACATCCCCCCTTTGTCCCCCCGCACAGTTTTGGGTTGTGTAAGGCGGTGGGGGGTGGCCGGAAACATGGTGCCGGAGCTCCGCGGGGAGCCCCAGGTGGGGCAGGGAGGGCGGTGCGGACGGGACGGGGGCGGAGGCAGGCGGGACGGGGCGTCCCATTTCCTCCGGCCGCCGGCAGCCTCTGCTGGGGCGGGCGGATAGGACGAGGCGAGGGGCCAGGAGCGTGGAGGTAGGTTGGCCGGCGGGACCGGGGGGGTATCCTCAGGAGGAGTGTCCCGGGGGGAGTCGCTCGCCGCAGCCGCCGGGCATCGCCAGCCGGGATGGGTTTCCCTGGGCGTTATCCTTGGCTTTGTGTTCCCCAAATCCAAGGCGTTTCCCTCTTTTCTTTAAGACCACATCATCTGCTTCCCGTACCCTGGGTGGGCAGCAGCCCTGCCGCGGCGGGGTTGGCACTGGGGATGAGGTTTGGACAGGGGATGATGGCACAGCCTGTGGGGCAGATGCTGGCAGAGCCGGGTGGGGACAGTGGCAACTTGAGAAATGGCGGTGAAGACCAACCAGCTCTCAGGGGGTATTTGTCAGAAGGCGGCCTGCCCAGCACCAGGGGTTTCAGGTTGCAAAAGCTAGAGGTAAGGCTGCATCAACAAATTTTGCTGTTACTTTCTCCCGTGGAGAACTGCCGGGCTGGCCCCCTGAGCCTCCTGTAACCAAAAATGTCTCCGATCCACCTCAGGAAGGGCTGGGTGGGGGCTGCTGGCCAGCCCGGGGCGGGCGGGGGGGGG
>VYZM01019008.1:146387-159837 GCA_013398915.1 Dromas ardeola
CGCTGCCTGTGCCGGGACACGGAGACCGAGATGTCCCAGAGCAGCTTCCGCTGCTGTCAGGGATGGCAGCAGTGCTACTTTTCTAAAGGCAAAACTGGTGTTTTGGCCAGGAGTTGGTTGCACCCATCCCGGCGCCGACGGCAGCCGCGCGTGTGCAGACGGCGATCACAGTCTGTGCTCCAGGCAGCGGCTTGCGAAATAGTTTCACTTTAACCCTGTTATCCAACTTTCATATCGGTAGTTTTCCCCTTTAGGGGATGAAAGCATCTACGTGCGGCTTCTGGCTGGGAGGTCTGATGGCAGTGGGAATAAGATGAAGCTTTAGTTGGTTTTGTTTGCTGGGTGGTGACTTTTGGTGTTTGGTTTTTTTTAACATTTGGGTTAAGGTCTCTGGAGCCTGCCGCGAATTCTGGGAGACCAGTGGCAAAACTCTTACTATTCACCATTTCCAAAAAAGTAACGTGCGATTCCAGCTAAGGAAAATGCTCACCCTCAATGTCAGGTTTCATCCAGTTTTCCTTTAAGTCTGCAAGTGCAAGCGGGAAAATAGATGTCACTCACGTGTGTGTGTGTCTCTCTCCTACTCTGACCTAGTATAAAGTGGGTATAAAGCTGATATAAAGCCAGTAACAGAAGGTAACGGTCGAGTTTAACATTGTGATTCCTGCTTTGCACCACTTAGCATCAATTGCATGAGGTGAGGTCTCACCAGAAGCAAGGTCTCATCTGCAGTAAGGAAATGGGGGTGGCTGCAGGTCAGATGCTTTCATGTCATCTCTGCAAGGCCTGAGTTGCAGCTTGACACCAAGCGTGGGGGAGTTCAAATAACCTAGAAGTACTGGGGACCAAACCCCACAGGTCGTGGGCTGTAGGTTGGTTGTCCTCCGGAGCTACTCCTGCTCTCAGCATGGATGCAGGGAGAAGCACCTGAGCCGGTCTGTGTGTCAGCCAAGAGGAGCGCATTGAGCTTTGTTAGACTGGAGGAGACTTCATGCAGACATAGGAGCCTATTGAGGGTTAAGCCTAAAGGACTTAACTTGCAAAATCAGGTCCTAAAATGTCTCCAGCTCTCTCCCCGCTGCTACGGTGACCCTGCGTAGCAGTTTCCAGCCCTTTGCCCCCGGTTTCCAGCCAACTGCAACTTTTCTGCAAACTCTACCTCCCATCCCCAGCCACTGTGGTTGCTTTGCAGCGCACAGGATGTGGGCAAGCCAGCATTGCCAAGGCAACCCCTTTGTTTTGATTTCCCCATGCTCAGGCTGGCAGCCTCTACCCCTCACACTCAGCCAGGCAACCCATGCATGCCAATGGTTTGTGGTGCCATCCCATGCTGGCCCTCAAAAGGAGCTTGTTTTCCACCCACAGCTGCCCATAAATTTGGGAGGAGTGGCAGATGCTCCCCACCATTGAAAAAAACAGCTCCTTCAGAGCCAACATGGATTAAAGAACCTCATGTTGGACGCCCAATTTCGATTAAAAGTAACACAAGCCACGCAAACCCAACCATGCAGAGCTGCCATACATCCCTGGCCATGGGATTTCCCGAGCATGTCAGCTTTCCCTTGACACACTGCCAGCACCAGCTACCCAAAAACAAAGAGCTCATTTAGCAGGGCATTTAGCATCCCCCCCCGCGACACTGCCCTGTCTCCCAGTGCCTCCCTGGCCCCATTTTTTGGGCCTGTACCTTGATCCAAAAAAATCGGCTGACCTCCCAGCTCCAGCTCCATGTGCACTGGGCATCCGGTTCACACCCGCTGTGGACCCTGGCACAGCTCTCCCCATTTGTTTCCTCTCTAAGGGGAGATGTTGCTGTCGCACCAAATGGAGCAGCAGCATGGATTTTTCCTAAATGCAGCTCCTTGCTGCTCACGCAGGCTTTCAGCTGGTGATGGGAGGCCTTGGGTAACCCCTCTACCCTTGGAGTTGCGGCTGAAGAGGCACTGCTTTTTCTGCTCTCCCGTCCCCCCCACCCCCCTTTTTTTTTTTTAATTAAACTGAAGAACCCCTTTCTTTGGAGCACAGACATCCCTTCATCTACAAAACAAAAGGCGATGCATGCACCCGAAAAGAAAAGGCATTTGAACACCAGCTGCATAGCCACACTGAAAGGTGGCCCTGGGATTTCAGTGCTGCTCACTCAGGGTAGTGGCAGGTACCTCTGACTTCCACTTGCAAGAGATGGTCAGCCTCATCCCTGCTGCTGTACATCTGCGGCTGGGTACTTCCCAGGAACAAGCAGCTACGCAGCGAAGGCCTCTGCGGCGCATTCAGTTCCGGTTTAAAGTGGAAACATTTCAAAGGGCTCTGCATTTTTTTTTTTTGCTTTCTTTTTTTTTTTTCCTCTGCAAACAATTAATTGCAAGTCTAAAAGGAAGTTCCAGCCCTCCTTCCCTCCCCAGAAGTTTAGAGGCAATAAATATAAAGCAGCTCAGCACAGGAATAAAATTGTACATCCTGTTTTGTCTGAAATTAAGGCGGTTGCTGTTTTGGGGTTGGGTTTTTTTTACTTCTTTTTTGGAGTGAAGTGTATCATAGGCATCCAGTATTTCTGCCTGGATAATGAGCTGTCAGGATATTTATGGATAAATGGCCAACCTGCTTCACACAGATTATTCAGGCCAAGGAAAAGCCACTCTGTTTATATGTGTTGCAGTTTACAGCTGTCCTAAAAACAGGCCTGAGTGAAGATGAAGGTTGGGACAGGGTGCAGTTTGAAGAAGTGATTCTCAACTCTTCCCCCCATGCCCTTTGCTTGTAATGCCTGTGGGCAGCAGATAGCAGAGACCGGCACCCAGAGCACCCTTGCTTTTCTCCCCTGTGAGCAAAAGCAGATCTGTAGCACTCACTGCTGTCTCCAGGCAGGGGTTAGGAAGGGGATGGATGGGATTTCAGCCTTCCTTGGTAGCCCGTGATTTCTCAGTTGGGGGCAGCAGTGATATCATGACCCTCTGCCAGGTAGGGGAATGAGGCAGTGCAGGGAGCGGCTGGTTTCCCGAGCCCGGGAAGCTGCTCGGCAGCAGAGATGGGGTGGAAAAGGCTCTTCTGCCTCTTCCAGCACCATCCCTCCCTCCTGGGTGCATGCCTGGCACCCCCACCATCCTGCTTGTCTACCTCTAACAAAACCCCACCATATTATTTTTTTTTATTGTTTAATTCCCCTCCTAGCAAGAATAAACTGGAAGATGCAGTAGACTGGACAAAAACCCAGCAATAAAACTTTGGCAACAACTGCTTTCGTTTAGCCAAAGCCCAAACCACCTCCCAGAGTGCTGTGTTTCATTTGGTAAATCTCAAATGAGAGTTTTTCAGACAGGCACACACAGAAATTCATGTGTCCATTTTTGTCACATTTCCATGCATATGTTCAAAAGAGAAAGCACAGCTAATTGTGGCCAGCTCAGCTACATACCCATCATTCCCATGCAGATCGAAACAATAAATTCGCAGCGCTCAGTCTGTTTCTGTGGGGGGAGGGAGGATAAACCCTTCTCTTTACATAAGATCTGAGCACTTGGGAAGTCCCAGATTGAGACCACAGCATCAACACTGAAGGATTCAGCTCTTGGGGTCCTGGCAATCAGGTACAAAAACCAGTGGTCGGGGGTGCCTGGTGAAAGAAGACCCATGTACAGCCTTGTAGGTCCCAGGACAGTGCTTCCGAAGGCAGGTTTTCCCTTAGGAGCTGCCAGCTTCCACCTGGGCAGCAGCACGAAGGCTATGGTTAGGGTTGGGTGGGACTCATGGTTTCTTTTTTGGGTGAGGCAGGCAGCTTTGCTGTTGGTTAGGAGGTAGGGTGTGATTGCAAAGCGAGGTGGGAGATGTGCAGTGGCATGCCAGGTGCTTGAACTGGAGCATCCCAAAATGCTCAGTACAAGAGAGCATCCCTTAGCAGGTGCCTCAACAGCAATAAATGCGATTCAAAGCAAGGAATGGTAGCCCTCCAGACATGGAGCCTTTAACCGAAACCAGCCTGGGTCCCCTTCCTGTTCCTCCCTAGAGACACCTGGGCTCTGCAAGACCTGCCAGAGGGAAAGCCAAGGAGTTGGTGGTCACAGGGAACAAGTGGAGCAACTCCTCTGGGAAACCGTTGGAGTTCAGGCTGTACCTCTTATGTTACATGGAAGTGTTGGCTTTCCTTTTACGGTGCCTCAGTTTCCCCTCCTGTGCACATGGTGATTTTGATATTCCCTCAAGAGGCTTTGGGGCTTGAATCCCAAAGGCTGGCAAAGACACTGATGTAAAATACCATGAAACATGGTATTAGACCCTGATATCGCTCCTGCCGGCTCTTCATCTGCACAGTCCATAATGTGGTAACCCCAGTGTTAAACCAAAACTGCAAAGTCATGGCACAAAGCCCCCTGCCCTACTCAAAACCCCAGGAGCTTTGCCTGGCCCCAAGAGAGGAGGAAAGAGCAGAGGCAGCAGCTGCCTGCCCCTACAGGAGGGCTTCCCCGGGAGCCCTGCCTGCCACTCAGCAGCACCTCTCTCTCCCTGAGGGAGAGGAAAACCTTACGTCAGGCTGCAGAAATGCTCCTCAGCCCTACCCAACCCTTGGAGCAATTCCCAGGTGAGGCACAATGGAGGCTTCTCCGTCCCCAGCCAACCCTTGTCCTCGCCCACCGCTGCCTTTGCGGCCAGCCCCAGGTGCATCAAGGCAGCCATGGGTGCTTCACCACAGCTTGCAAGTACCACTGACCATAGTCCCCATTAAAAATCCAGGTGGTTTAACCACAGCCCCCCTCCCAAACCTCTCAGCTGTGCCCCAGGTGCCAGAGCGACAGGACCGGACCCCAGCATGGTGCCTGGCACAGGCACAGACCATGAGAAATGGTTTGTCCCAGGTAGGTCAGGGATAAGGAGAGACCTGTGACATGTTGACTCCGATGGCAGCAGTACCACTCTCTGTGGTGGTCCCTTGCCTGGACCAGGCAAGTTCCTACCTAGACAGGAAGCAAGGGTTGAGGTGTTTGTCCAGGGGGGCGGGATTTGTGCTCCACCACATGCCAAGGCAAGTAGGGATGCCCAGAGCCCTCCTCGCCCATCCCCACCACCGACAATGAACCCAAGGAGAGGTTGGGAGGCTGTGTTTCTCAGATGGGGACACCCAAAGGGACATGTCTGGCAGCATGGCCCGGCCCCCATGACCCCAGACCCCTCCAAGGCAGCAGACCTCTCACCCTGCTGAGGCTTTGGCTGTGCTGGCAGCTCAATGGAGAAAGTTGCTGAGGGAGCAGGTACCTGATCCGTGTGGTTTCCCAACTCTGCAGGCATCATCCAAAGACACTTGTGGAGCCCAATAGCTGCTTACAGGAGCTGAACATATCCCAGGGGGCCTTCAAGCAGAGGGAGCAGCACAGGCAGCCTGCCCAGGAGCCAACATGGAGCAGAAGATCAGCACTTTCTTTAATTCCATCTTGGAGCTCATCCGTACCAAGCATGAGGAAGGTGTCTTTAACACTGTCTGCCTGGCCGTGCTGATGGGTCTGCCCTTCGTTGTCATCATTGCATTCATTTTCATTTGCTGCCACTGCTGCTTCTGCAGCCGGATGGGAGAAAGCAGGAAGAAAGGTGGCACCAGCAGCAATGGGCAGCTGCATGCGGAGAGGAACAAGAAGAGAAAGAAGAAGAAGAAGGATGAAGAGGACCTGTGGATCTCGGCTCAGCCCAAGCTGCTTTTGCTGGACAAGAGACCCTCCTTGCCCATCTAGCAGACAGGAGGGCATTCAGGCCCTCCCCTCGGAGATGCCACCAGTCCTTTCAGCTGTGCACTACGGGAGGTCAGGAGATGCCAAGGCTGCTGCCACTTTATGGTGACTTTCCAAAGAGCCTGAGCTAGCATGTTGAAGTGCTAGCACAGAGCAAGGCAGTTTTGCACAGGTTTATGCAAGTCCCTTCTCCCCCACCATGACAGCGTGCCCAAGGGCAGAAACCCCTGCAAAGGACAGGTGTGCACATGGACACGTGCGCTGCTGAGCACACAAGGGTGACCTGCCACCGGACCGCACGTACCTCCCACCACAAGCATGACACCCATACACCGGTCTGCCACACAGTGACTGGGCATGAGGCTCTCCCTCTGCACTTGTGTGCAAGCACACACGCCATCACATGGACAAGGGTGTGCGGACCATGTGCACACAAACACCGAGCTGCCGGAACACTCCCCCTGCACAAACATAGATGGCCACATGTAAAGCAAGAACCGGCATGCCTCATTCGCTTGTCCTGCTGCGGAGATGGCACAACTGGACTGTTGAGGCTCCATCCAAACCCAGCTCAAGTTGGAGATGCAAAGAAAGCCCAGCACAGAGTTACCCCAGAGCTCAAGGATGCGCCATCTTCCCAGCCACCAAAGCAAAGGCAACTGAGAGCATCTGAAGATGGGTGCCCTCAGCACAACCTTAGAGACCTCAAGCCACCATCTTAAAGCAGCAAAGCAGGAGGATGTGTTGCCACGCAGGCAAGAGGCAGGGAGGAGGCTGCAAGACTGGCCCTTTTGCACCAGTACTGAAAGACTGTTTTATACAGACTTGCCTTTAGAGAGCCCACCACACTACTGCAAGAGCAGAAACGCAAGCTGAGGCTGTGTAAAGGATTAGCTATGGGCATTAGAGTTATTTATTGAATGTCTACTAAAGAAGAGCAGGACCAAAGGCCCCTCTGTCGCAGGGCTAGGCACCCCTAAGCGGTGTTGAAGCAGCAGACACGCTTTCCCAGCACACTCAGCCATCCCTTTGCCCTGCAGCCTTTGTGCACACGCAGACCCATAAGCAGACACCGCTGACAGCTGATGCCACACAGGCAGCTCTGTAGGCCATGCAGAGGGCTTCTGTATGGCTGTCCAGCCAGCTGGCTCTGGGATTTGGGATGTGCTGTAGGAGCAGAGGGGGTTAATGTTCATGCCCACAGTCATCCCTTACCCAGGGATGTATCATACAGATGGACCTGCACCCCTCTCCATCCTTATCTTCCTTGGATGTGCAATGGCTTGGCTTGGCACAGCAGTTAATGAGACCACACACAGCTCTCACCTCTGCTCTGGGTTTGAAGCTCTGCTCCCCCTACATCTGCATGCCCAGCCTACCTCATGAAGAGCTGGGGGTCTCCGCTGTCCCCCGTTCTTTTCCCCCCCAGACTCTGTCTCCCCCAGCTTGTTCTGCCAGCGAGGGATGCACACATGTGAAAAGAAGCCCCATCCCATCTGGTTTTTGCCCTGCGTCTTTACATTAGATGTTTTCCTCCCGCTTTCTTACACTTCTTAAGCTGCTGGAGCAGTCTGGAGCTGCCAGCCAGAGCCAGATATCTGGGGGACAAGCAGCCAAATCCACATGGGCAAGCCTGGATGGAACTTCCGGACACAACCGCTTCCAACACAGGCAAGGGTAATGCCGCCTTCCCCCAGCTCCCAGGGCACACACCAGCAGAGGGGCAAAGCCACCGGTTAGAAGCGGCCACTTGTGCCACCCATTCCCAGCACACCCTGTTTTGTCCGACTCAGACAGGGCGGTGATGTTAACATCACATCACGGGGTTTGGCTGCGTGTGGCTGTGCTGGTAACGGCCGGGAGGCCAGGCTCCTCCTCACACAGCCCTTAAAATTGACCCCATATGTGCCTTATTTTCAAGCTTGCTTTGTTAGCATTGGAATAAGTGAGTCCCTTCTCCTCCAAAACAGGAAGCAACATATAATGCTATAAAAAAAAAAAATCAGTATTTGCTACACCTAATCCTAGAAAGAAACATGCAGGAACAGCTCTGGGCTCTGTCCCAAAGCCCCAGTCCAGCCGGGACCCTGGAGAACCAGTGCTACACTTGCATTATTCCTTCTTCCTTCCCTCCTTTCCCCTACCCAGGTACTTTTCCCAGCCCTCCTGCCTCTGCGCTCACGAGATGGGCAATGCAGCCTCTTCCCGTGGGCAGGAAAGCTGCCCACGCAGGTGTTCCTGCTGCAACCCAGAGGCACCAGCAGCCTCGGAGGAAGGGTGTTATTGCATGGCTGGCTCCCAGCAAGAAGGTCCTTCTCCGGAAGGGTTAGCGAGTAACATTTCAGGTGAGAGCAACTGATACCTACAAGAACCAGAGAACTGTTAAGAAAACATCTGTGTTGTGTCACACACAACATCTCCAATCTAGGTTTTTGGGAGTTCAGAGCCAGGTCTGAATTTCAAGAGCTTCCCAAAATCATCATTCAAACCACCCCTGGGCTGGGCAGGGAGGGACCAGAGTACAACCCTGCCCTGATCCATCCAACCAGTGGATGGTCTGAGCCTCTGCACCCCATAAAGCGTGGGGGCTTACTTGCCCAAGGACTGCTGTTTCAGCCAAACCATGCACTGAATCAGCTGTTTCTTGAGACAAAAGCAAAAGAGCAGCAACAGCCTGAGGTGCACCAGGACTTGTCACCCATCAGACGGGCAGCAGCAACCCCACAGCACCTGCACTAACAAGACGGCAGGAGATGCATGGTACAGAAACTCCGCTGCATGGGTCCCCGCTGTCCAGACACCTCTGCACTGCCTCCCCACAACTGCATTTCAGTATCAACCTTTTGTTTTCATAAACAGACCTTACAACAGCAGGGGAAAAAAAATAATATTTTTTGCAATTTTTTTTTTAAGCAAAAATAAATGACTCTTAAACTGCAAACAAATACCACGTTTCTAGCTCTCAGTCGTGTGTTTATTTTCCTGGGGAAATCCTTATTGTATCTGTATCCTGGCCCTAGATAAGACACTAGGAGAGCTCAGCCGGCAGAGGCTGTACAGTCTCTGCCTGCTGCGCAGCTTGGAGAGATGTTTTCTTAAAGAAACAGCTTAGCTTAATTGAGTTTAATGGCCTCAACTTGTTAATGAACACAGTCAAGCCCTTCTCCCAAAGGCAAAAAGGAGCAGGAAGAAAAGTAGTGTTTGTGCACTGCGGCAGGTGGGCTGCAGAGGATTTTTTTCCCTGCAGAGTGTCAGCAGCAGGGACTGTTTAACCACAGTTGGTTTTGATCAGACAAGTATTTCACAGTGTCTGCAGCTTCTCGCGGCCGTCTATGTTGGGCACGTCACAGGACCAGGCGTGCACCTCTGCTGGGCAGAGCCTTTCCTAATCATGCATCACTGACCTCTCCCTCCATGAGGACAAAAATAAATGTGCCTTTCACCGGGACGATGCACCAAGCTGCACCTTGCCTGCAGAGCTAAGGCTCTGGAGGAGGCTGGTGGTAAGAGGCATGCAGGACCGCAGCAACAAGCAGCTAGAAATGGCAGAGACACAGTTTTGGGGTGAAGGAATGAGCAGTGCACACCTTGCATCTCTCCGGACGGCAGCCCTGCACACTGTATTCGGGGCTAGGCATTCTTGGGTAGCATGGGCTGCAGAGGGGAGGTTCCTTGGTCTTAGGTTAGGAACAGGCAGGGGTTGAGGTCAAGTTGAGCATCCTGGAGCAGTCAGGGATTGAGGGGGATGCAAAAATTGCCCCTGCATGCCCCTGAAATCACACTAAGAGGGGAGAATGTGATCTTCACTGACCATTCCTCTATTTATTCAGCCAACAAAGCCTAGAGCAGTGGCCAGAAGTAACATTGCTGCTTTTCAAGCAACTGCCCTGTGCAATAAGGCTCTCCGCTCTTCTCTGCAAATTACACCATTCAGAGTTCAACATCTTTGGGCAGAGGCATGCCTTCTCCCTCCTCCTCCTGGGACAGTGGGGAGGCGGGTGAAGTATCCACCACCTGTCCCCCTGCAGCAGCATTTCGCTGGGGTCCCCCACAGCAGCCACTGGCTGTGCTGCACCCCAGATAGGTCCTGCCTCCTGGGGCCCAGCAATATCTGTCTCCATCAACACAGTGACGCCAAGGCAGAGAGATTCCTTCTGGGATTCAAATTCTGCCCCTGGGCACGTTGCAAACCTCACTGGCTATAAAATTTTAAGTGATCTCAGGGCAAGGCAGAAGTTTTGAGAATCTGTTTTGGCCCTACGGCATCGCCATTATATGGCTGGGTATCACAGCAAAACAAGGGTAGTAAGGGGATGTGAAATTTTTATGGGACTACCCCAACCAGCCTGAGCCTTGACACCAGAACAGCCAGTTCCTGAAGGTAAACAAAGTGCATTATCTGAGCAGTCCCAGTTTCTAAAGCTGTAGCACAGACTCTGGTTAACCCAAAAAAGGTATTTCCACAGAGGCCACCTGGATACAAAGAAGTTTCTCCTGCACTAGCATGAAGAGATGCTGCCATCCTGTGGGTGTTCGGAAATAACTGGCTTCACACAATGGTTTTTCAGCTGCCACCACTTTGACTGCCCTTCCTGGTGAAAGAGGGGCCCATAATTAGGAGGGACAAGTCAATACTGCAGAAACTGCAAATAAGGTGTCTCATTTGCCTTTAGCTTTGAAATACAAAACTCATACTGCTTAAGAGAATATTCCCTGCTCTGAGGTAAGATTCAGCTTTAGAAGGGGATCGTGTTTTGTCTCTGTACAGGAAAAAGCTGCTGGGTACAATCATACCTGCTGTTTTTTAGAGCATACACTTACTTTTAGAGTGGCTGTGTGTGAGGCTAGTCCTCTGGTCCACCTTAGTCACCTTCCTCATATCTACACTGTGCCCTTTAACTGAACAACATAGTGAAACCTGTCCTTCCCTACAGATAAGCAGGCAATGGGGAGAAATCACCACAGTAAAGATCCCTCATCATTTCCCTGTGTCTTTGTCTCATGCTCTTAGCACAGAGTCTGCAGAACAATTGAAGTACAATTTTCCTTTCTCTTCCTCCCGCCATTACTCTCCTCCTTCCCCCATACTGCAGCTTGGATATCCTAACGCAGCTCAGATGAGTCTCTGCCTGCCCACCCACACAAGAGGCACAGTCTTAAAAGTACCATGAAGAATTTAGCACTCATCTTTGAGAGACAACTCTCTAGCTAGCTCACCTCAACCAGGTCCTAGAAGCCATTTTGCAGTAATAAGACATGAAGAAATCACATAGTCCCCATCCCTGTTTTGGAGCAGACTCCAAAGGCCTAATTTTCTGGCAGGGGGGTTGGACTAGATGATCTCCAGAGGTCCCTTCCAACGCCTATCATTCTGTGATTCTGTGAATGTGCCCCAAACTATGAGGGGAAAGGAAAAAGAGGACCACAGACCAAGACAGGGAGAGGGGATGGTCTCAGGAAAGCTCTTTCTGATGTCAATTAAGGAGCTATTATTTTTTAGTAGGATCAAATTTAATTTTTTTTCAGTCTCAAGTGTGTGGCACCAGAAAAGGACAGAATTCAGAAGTTAGCATCCTGGGTTTTGAGAAACAACATCAGGTGTTAAAACTTGTTTTATGTAAAGTTCATAGAAGTTGTGTACATTGGATCAAGCAGGTCCTTGTCATGTTTAGCCAACCAGGGGAGCTCAAAGTTGAATGCTCCCCACAAGCCCCCTCCCAGCCTATATCCCCATCTGGATCACCCATCTGGATCACCCATCTGGAGCTCCAAAGGCTGGAAGCAGGCTAGGCTGCAACGTTGGTCAGCGATTGTCTCCAGTGTATTGGAGAAAGCTGTCTGAACCTAACTTTAAGAAATACTGAATCTTTGGGTACTGTCCTGCACAGAGTTCGATTTAAGCCCTGATCTTCTTCCTCTTCAATGATAAAGACCTCTTCTTCCTCCCCAGGACTGGCTCATTACTGGAAGACTGAGGACGGATCTTCATCTCAGTAAAAGGGATGGAGAATTCATGGCCTTTCCATCACTCCCAGTTCACCCCCTGGGAAAAGACCAAGGAATTTCTTTTATTAAAGCACCCAAACCAGGTGTTAGGAGTCTACTGCTGCTCCCCTCTGATACCATTCAACCCTCCAATAAACAGAGACGCTATTGTTCACCAGATTTTGACTGTAATTATAATCAGTCTTCCAGATACTTCTAATATAAATCAGATTTCTATCCAGTTTGGAACACAACAGGACAAAGCCATCTTCAAGCCCAAAATAAGCCTGTACAATGAGATGCACACCAAGGCATGCACTGAAAGCCAAGGTATAGGCTACACGAGACAGTGAGCCAGCATCCTTGTGTGGCTCCTAGTCAGTGTTCTCTTATATGTTCCCCTCAGAAATCAAGACAGCTACACCTGAAGTATCTCTGCCCACAAGAATCAGGGGACCATGAGCTCAAGTCCTGTGGATCCAAGGAGGACAGAGTAAGAGCTACAAGTTTCCTTAAGGAGCATTTTCCTTTCAAATTAAATTAGTTAGGATAGCCTGGGCAATCTCTCCTGCTCCAAAGCGAGACATCCCCACCATGTGTTTTCTCAGCCCGGGGGAGAAGAGCTGACCACTAGACAGAGCTCTGCCGCTCACCTTGCTGTGCTTGCTCTCCCCGTATTTCCCACTGAGGTTGGCCAAGTGGCAGTGCTTGTACCACCACACACCATGGTGCATCAGAGCACAGTTGCGAGAGCCACATCATTGTCTCCATCCCATGTTGTGAACTTCCAGCCATTGTGGTAGGTCATTGCATCCCCTAAGGGAAGGGATGAAAGACATGAACAGGAATAAGAGACCACACTTGCTCAGCCTAAGGGCTCATACACCCTTCAGGTAGAACAGAGCAGGCCTGCCAAGGGAAAAGCAACAGCACAGAATGGGTCTGGACAATAATTTCTAAAGGGCTGCTGGAATCCAGTCCAAGGACTAGATTCCCCAGCTGAAGGTCTAACCCTCATGACAAGAGGATATTAAAGGATAAGTGGGAGACTATGGACACAATGGCAATGGTAAGGATTTAAGCAAACTCCCATCCTGAACAAAAGCCACTTACTTTGCACTTCTCATCTGGGAGCCCCAGAATTTGCTCCCCCATCAGCACGTTACCTCATGGAAATGCTTCCCAGTCTGCCTTTTCAGCTGGTGTTTCACTGGGTTACAGAGTCCTTTCTTCCCCATGAAAAAGCAGCTCTTTCTCCTGTCTTCAGCAGGAGATGGGTTTGTGGGCACACTCTCCTCAGCCTTCCCAGGAGGTACACACACTTCTCAAAGAAAACTACATCTGATCTAACCTGACCTAATCATAGAATCACAGAATGGTTTGGGTTGGAAGTGACCTTGAAGATCATCTGGTTCCAACGCCCCTGCCATGGGCACAGATACCTCCCACTAGACCAGGTTACTCAAAGCCCCATTCAATCTGGCCTTCAACACTTCCAGCGATGGGGTATCCACAGCCTCTCAGGGCAACCTGTGCCACTGTCTCACCACCCTCACAGTAAAGAATTTCTTCCTAATCACAGAATGGCAGGGGCTGGAAGGGACCTCTGGAGATCATCTAGTCCAACCCCCCTGCCAGAGCAGGGTCACCTAGAGCAGGTGGCACACGAATGCGTCCAGGCAGGTTTTGAATGTCTCCAGAGACGGAGACTCCACCACCTCTCTAGACAGACCATTCCAGTGCTCTGCCACCCT
>VYZM01019015.1:618-18106 GCA_013398915.1 Dromas ardeola
GTTTTTTTTTTTTTGTTTTTTTTTTTTTTTTTTTTTTTTTTTGTGGTGGTGTGCGTTTCGTTTTTTCTTTATTATTCCAAGCTTCACTGTTGGTAGAGCTTTTCCCCCAGCCACCTCTGCAGTTTCGTGGGTGCTGGCGGGGTTGTACGCCGAGGTTTTTAGGTGAATTCGTATCGGATTAATGCATGGAGGTCTTCATTCAACTTCTTCTCAAGTGTCAAAAAATGAGGCTATGAACAGATGTGTTTCAATATGGAGAGATTTCCAAGTTCCTAATTCTTGGGGGTGGAGGAAAGAGTGCCATTGGAGAGTGGCTTTTGTTTTCGATTGGTGAACAAATGTCATCACATTTCAGTCACGTGCTGTAATATTCTTTGTTCAGCTATCAAAGTATGGTATCTGCTACACCTGTTCCCACTTTTTAATTGTAAGTAACGGTGATTGCCTGCAAATCTTTTAATTGTGGAGAGAGGAGCATTTCCCCTTTTTCTCCCCCTCCTAACCCCTGGATGTCTGTTTGGGCCCAAGCGCTGAGCTTGACAATGAACTTTTGTTCACTGTGGAAACTGCACGTAAAAAAGGTCCCACTGGGGGTGGTGATAACTTGTGTGTCGTGAGAAAGTTGTGTGCTGTGATGTGTGGTAGGTCTGAACGTGGAAAAATCAGGCGGGGACGTGTGGTCAGTAATGGCAGGGCTCTAGTTAGGGGGTAGGCTCCTTTGGGCCAGTGAAGTTTTCTTTACTAGGTATGCTGCTGCTTGTTACTGGGTTAAAGGACAGATACTGCTGTATACCCACATGGATAGATATATGCATAGATCGTTTTTTGGTTAGCTGTAGATTTTTCGGGTATCAGAAATGAAAATATTTTGGCTGTCTGTTTACTTTTTTTTTTCTTTTTTTTTTCCATTGTGCCCACTTCTAACAATTAAGACACCTGCTTAGTTTCAGTTTTGGAAGTCGGCTTCCCCTGGCTTTCCTGTGCTTGCCTGGAGCTAGCTGGTGAGGCTGGATATGCTATATAGCGGGGGAACGTTTAACTTTGATGAAAAGAGGCTTATTCTGAGACATAATTTGTGAAGAAAATAACATGCTTTTCCAAGCCATGGGAAAAAAAAAAAAAAAACCAACTAGAAATCTAACACTCACAACTTCCACCGGGTTAACGTGTAATGCTAAAACTTTAATATAAATCTTGTTAGTGATTGTGTATAGTATAGCTTTATCACTTATAGTTCAATAGTGATATTAAATTACTAGTAAGAACAGGATCTTGAAAGAAAGAAACAAAAAAAATACGTGCATAACTACCCATATTAGTTGGGGAAGTTAATTACACTTTAGTAGAAAGATCACAGGCTTTGGGAACTTTATTTATATCTGAGCATGTTTCACAATAGCTGAATGAAACTGTTTCTTTGGAGCCATTTTTTATTATTATTTTCTAGAAAGGAATTCTGTAGCTCAGCAAATGAAACTTTAAAACTGTATTTTAAAAAAATAGTTGAAGTGCTTCTTGCATGTTTTTAAACCTTTCAACCTTACTGTGGTAGAGAAATTAGATTATTTTATGATAGTTACATCAGCTAGAAGTTTGAGCTGATACAGAGGGAGTATGAAGCAACCTCTTTATCCATTGATTTTGTGTTGCATAGTAGCATGTACAGAGTATCACTTCAAGGTCTTAAGAGACCGGTTGTCCAGCAGAAGGTAGGTACTTGCTCACTGAGTACTTACTACCAGCTGGATGTCAAATATGTCATACCCCCAGTTTTTAGCCATACTGACCTGAGTGACAAGAAACTTGGAGTGGTCCCATTATGGGTTTTAGTGATTTTTTTTTTTTTCAGTTAACTAACAGAAAGCTAATGTGTGTAATACAAAATGTTGGGTTACGGAATATTTTGTTATTATTAATTATTTTACCATTAGTCATTGTAGGATTTCCACCTGAAAGCTTTTAATCTTTGCTCTTCTGTATGTGCATCCTGAACTAGATTTGTTGTGAGGGGGAAGAAGGCATTTGAAAGTGGCTTTCTTCCTTTAGGCAATGAAAATACGAAACTTTCCTTCAGAGAACTTAAAGCAAAAGTAGGAAACTGAAACTTATGCTGCTCAGAGGAAAATGCTGTTGTGTTTTCCAGCTTCAACAGTAAGATCTCTGCTTTCAGTTTAGGTTTTGTAAAGATCTCTCTTCACCCTAGGCCATTTAGCTTCGTCTGTGTTTCAAGCATCAGGCCTCAATAGTTCTTACTCCAACTTTACTTCTCTTTTTTAGAGATGAGGTTTTGTGTGTGTCTGTTAAATGTCACTGTAGAAATTGTAATCTAAAAAAAAATAAAAATAATCCTTGGGCTGGATCTGTACAAAGGAGACAATGTACATGGGGTTTTGTCTCTCTTTTTTTTTTTTTCTTTTAAGAAAATAAAACATGTTTTAATGGTGCCTTAGAAAGTTGTGAAATTCTGTGTGCAGTTGGAAAGCTTCAATAGTGAGCCCGGCTATTTCTTGGGTTGTTCACGCAGTTTGTTTATAATGGTCATAATTGCATATGAACACATCGTAGCTGCTCAGTTCCTTTATACTTATTCTCAGAGCCCTGGTGAACTTTATTCAGTGAAATTAATTGATACTACTGGAATTTGTTTACACCAGAGATTTCTCTTTCATTTCAATACCGGTTTGTAAGAACCTTGATGGACTGTCTTATTTTGTATGTTAGGGGCATTTTGTGCGGGTACCAGAAACTCAAGATGAACATCATGTGAGAAACACATGTTGGTGACTTAACCTTTTTACTATTGTTTCAGCTTTGTTGTTTGTTGGTTTTGCTTGTTTAAAATCTTCCAGAAAGAACTTCATAGTGTGATAGGGCTTTGATTTTTGGAGGGCCATCACATAGTGATGCGAGCTGTAAAGCAGACCAGCCTTCAGGAGAGGCTCCTTCTGTAGAAGGGGCAGCGCTAAAAACCTATTATTAAGCTTCTAATAGCATTTCTTCACTGTCCCCTTCACCCTTTATGCTCATAACTGTGCAGTCACATGCGTAGCTATATACTAGAAGTGTAAGACTCCACAAAAGGCCTGGCTCCTGTACGTTCGTGAATTGCCCTTGTTCAATTACTCTGTGCCAGAAAGCAGCTCACATCCTGTTTCTGATGTATTTTAACTGCACAAAGGTTATTTAGGAACAAACCATATACTGGAAAGGTGGGGCAGTGCGCAGAAGGGTTTTGAGATGTCTGCTGAATGCAAGGGGCAAGATATTTACTTCTGTACCCTGTAAATAGAGGGTGAACTGAAGGATAGTTTTTATAGGTATCTTACATTAATATTTCATGTTCAGTACAGCACAAAGCCAGTGTCTGGCTTGTGCTGGTGGTAGAGATATGCATTATGCAGGCAAAAAAGAAGTTTATTTACATGGGGGGGATGACTTTGTATTTTCTTATTTTCCTTTTTTTCTTATTGCAAATACAGTCTCATATAAAATAATAAAAAAAAAGGCCCTGTGTTTCTTCTCTGTTTTAAATAATTTATGGCTCCTGCACTTTACCAAGTTCCTTACTGGACTAAAATTGGTAAAGTATGATTTTAAGTTTGTTTCACTCTGTTTTTGTTATGTCAAAACCTCACAAAAGCAAAGTGGTGAGTGTAGTTATAGAATGGCTATAAAATGTATCAAAAAATCAAAAGAGTTTTTAAAAATGTACTTAGTGCTGAGGAAAAGCGCACTCGTGTGACAATCGGACTTTACAATTAGAATCGCCTGTCCTTAAAATAATTTTTAAAGCTGTAGAAAGTTCTGAAAGGTCCCTTGCTTTGGTCTGAGAAGATTGCCATGCCTACTACCCTAACAAAGCCCCAACGCTACCAGAGAATCTTTTGTTTTAATACTTTGATCGGCCCAGGCTTTTGAGGAGAGAATGCGCTACTTGGTATAGGCTTCTCTGCAGCATTTATTTTCTGCTTTACTGTTTACATCATTTCAGTATTTCTGTTGGAATTATCAAGTACCTTGTGCCTTAAAAGCTCTTTGCCTAGATGGTTTCACCTATTATTCCTTCCCTCTTACCTGAGACTTCCTGTTCACTGTCATTGCAAACGCTCACTCTTTGATTTGGAGATTGTATGCTCAAAGCAGGCTTTAAAAAACCCACACCAGAAAACCCCCCCATGCCCAGATACTCCTACCCTCCCCCCCGCCCCCGACACCCAGCCCTAGCCTAATGTTTGTTGTTACTGGTGGGAATGTATTTATAGGTAGTATGTAAGGAGTGAGGCTCTACTTAATGTGATGAACTCTGTTGTAGGCCGCGTTCACACAGCTTCTATGCTTTTTTAACGTTGGTTTTCGTAAACGTGTGTTTTCCAGATTCTGCCCTTCTACCTGACAGTACTGAACTTGTAGGGTGCAAGGGAATGTTACCAAGTTCACTTGCTACAGAAGTTGCAGTTGTAATTAGAAATATGTTTTGAAAACGTAGCTGGTACATTTCTTGGGTGGGAGTACAGATATGAGAATGGTTAAAAACAACCGAGGGCGGATTTGAGCCTGTGACTCTAAGATGGCCTGTGCTTGGACTCGATCTCCAGGCCTGCGGGAAGAGAACTCGAGCAGAGCTCACGGTCGGTTCAGTTTCGTTGTTTCTGCCTGCGAAATGCAAGCTGTCAGTACTTGAAAGGGAGAAGGAACATTGATTCCTTCCCTTGTTCCCCTCCAACCCTGCAGATCCAAGCATCGTTAACTATGTGGATCCCAATGGCAGCGTAGTTGCAAACAGTTAATTGAAGAGATCAAGTGGTATCCTATTGAAGCTTTGAATTGTTTTAACAAAACTTCTGAGTAATCGCAATAATTATTTTCTGATAAGCTGGCTGATAGTAACTATGGCAACAGCTGTCTTTGGCCTATGGACAGTATTGCTGTGTTGACAAAACCTTTAGATGCTTCTGAGGCCTCTTGCCTCTATAGGGAAGTGCATCAGGATGTCTTTCAGATGACTGAAGTGTCACCGTTTGTCTTTCTGTTGCAACGGGACGCCGTCCTTTTCTTGGGTCAGAGTCCTGGTCCTTTTTCTTTTACATGTTTTTGCGGGTGCTGCCTGCTAGCCTGGAAACGCTGCAAAGACTGTCTTGCTCTACAAAGAGCAGTGAAACATATAAGTACTTAGAAGGAATTATATACACATATTATTGCTTTTTAATAATAATAATCCAGAGCCCAGGGAAAAGGGGGGTGGGGGGGGAAAGAAAAGGGGACTTACTCATTTTGATCCCTGGTTGTTTCCTTCTTCGATTAAAACCTTCGTAGAACAGACTGGTAGGGGGAGCTGCCCTTCCCTTTACTGAACCGAAGTACAGCATATTCTTCTCTGAGGCCTACGCTGAGATACAGCTATTTAATTTTCAGCTAAGCTCTGCTTCTTTTTGGAAGAGACGCAAGCTCCTGCTTCAGTACATTTTAGAAATGGAGGAAGAGGGTAATTTGTTTCCAGACAACTAAATTCTGGACAGGGAGAATATTCCCCTCAACAAACATACTTTTCCTATTGATATTCAGAAGAGCACTCTTTAATGTTAATAAATGTAGCTGTTTTGGGAAGAAAAAAAATAAAATTCTTACTGTACTTTAGTATAAAAATGTTAAAAAGCCATGGCCTGTCCGGCATGTTTGAAAGTAGCCAAACTGCTGATTATTCTTTGGGAATTATCAGTTAGCTGATGTGTATTTGTGCTGAAATCTTTGTCCTCTTAACTTTGACATATGAGAAGTGGCTATCGATGCAGCTTACCTGACGATTCCTAGCAGCAGTCCCCCTGTACGGTGTGTGTATGTTGCCTGCTGGCCCGTGGAAGCGTGCAATATGCCCTACATCTGGTCTCATCTTCAGCAAGAATGCGGCTGGTAGGAAACTACAGGCCCCAGTGTGCAGTGCTGTGTTTTTAGCCGGGTAGCTCGCCTGGATTGCGATATGCGAATGCCTCCTGGGACTTGTAGTTTTCGCGGGCAGAAGTTGGAGATTGGGGGTGACATGGGAAAAATGCTGTAACGTTCCAGAAACCAAGTCGTTGATACCTTATGCAGTTGGTCAGCTTAAATCTGTGCCTCTATTACTGTGCAGCAGCACGGATTTTTATTTAGAAGTCGAAGGCGGTTTGTAATTGGGTAGTATGTTTAGAGAAAAGCAGTTGATGAAAGAAGCCTTCCAACTGCCTATGTGTTTTTGTACAAAGAATATATTAATAATTGCCCTAATACCTCACTTGGTCTGTGATTGTGAGTATACTGTTTGATATTCTGGGGATTTTTAATCTTTCAAGGCAACGTTATGGACGAAAACATTCGGCAGGAGGAGGCCTCCATTGCTGGCGACGTGGCTGCCATGTTCTCCTTTCAAACTGCCACCCAACGGTCAAACAGCGGGTTTCTGTCGAAGCGAAAGGGGATTTGAACCTGCTGAGATCCTGTTTCTTGAGGTCGAGACGTGAGGTGGTCACCTCGCACAGGGGAGACGGTTTGTGTTCCTGCAGTGGGAGTTGGTGACATCAACTGGTAGCCATGGAGACACAGGGTCTCAAACCCAGGTAGGGGCAGGTGCCACCAGGAGCAGAGCTCATCCCCTGGTTTGTGTCCTGTGCCCTGACCACCCCGCTTGAACTCGCATTGTGCTCGCATCGAAGAAGTTGAAGTGTTTCCAGAGTAGGGGTAGAGCAATAGTAACTTTCAGAATGCTTTTTTTTAAATATCCATAAGAATCATGTGTTTTCATGCAAGGCGTTAACTATTAATGTTCAGTGGGACAGTGGGATTTGCAAAAGTTAACATGGATGTTGATTTCAGTTGTTTGGCCAGTAACAAGTTTAGTGCTTGCTGTAGTCTGGTGTGCCATGTTTTGGATATTGTGGTTGTCTTCATTTTTAAGTGTGCAAAAACTTAACTGTAACTGATCCCAGTAAATTTCTTTGTGCTTGAGTTTGTGTGAGATAATAAGAACAAAAAGGTTTATATTTAAGTGCCAAATAATACAAAATAAATCTTTTTGATGTGTTTGGAGAAACTAATCGGAGCTCCAGTCTTGCAAAAAGTAATGTGTATTTTAATTTTGTAATGTGTATTTTACTTTTAAGTCCCACAGAACTTAGAGAGAATATCTGAATGCCTAAAATCAAAATCTATATAAGTAGAAGAAGGATCAAGACCTCCAAACTTCTAATGTTGGAAAGTAGCTTTGTTGTAATCACCGTAATTAGCTTATATTGAGGTGTGTGTGGCAAAATTCTTCTTGTAGTGTCTGGAAATTCCACTCAATATAAATTTAGAGCTCATATTTGCTTCATTGTTGTGTAAAAGAACCCAACAAAACAAACAAAAAAAACCCAAAACCCAAAAAAACCACCATCACAAACAACCAACAAACCCAACCACCCAAAAAGTTGTTCTCTCCTTCACCTGTACAGATTATAAATATGGCAGGTATTTGTGTGGCAATAGCTTCTTTGAGGCAGGGAATGTATTTTGTCAGCACTGATGCATTGTACGCGCTGTACATTGCTGACACTTCTGTTTAAAACTGATATAAAAGGGTAAATCTATACAGAGATTCATCTAAAACCTTACATATGCTGTAACTGTAATAGAGTTTGTAAACACTTAGTAAGAGAGTTTTCTTTAAGTGTTCCCAGCCCCTTCACAGCCCATGTGGACCAAATTGATGACAGGACACTTGGTTAGCTGAAATAGTTACTATTAGTATATTGACAGGATTAGAAAGGTGGTCATTGTTGCTGTGCAAGGATGAAATTCCCTTTCGTTGGCTGATTGGGCCTACACAACAGGCAGGAGAAGAAACCACGGTAAATCTGTATGTAGTGGAATGATGATGTATCTTGTCCTTCAAGGACGTTTTACCCTCTGTAGAGAGCCTGCGACAGTGCCCTTTGTAACGCTGCTGTATCAGGGTATTCTAGATAAGGAACGTGGGTAATAGGGATGTACAAAAGGGGTTTGATGCGTAGTTGCAAAGGAAAAACTCTTCTGTAAGTACTTCTTATCTCGTAAGAGCAAATGTGTCCTCATCTGGGAGGAAATCCTGGCCCTGCTCAAGTCGATGGGAAGCTTCCCAGTTGAATCGAGAGTATCCAGGATTTCATTCTTTTCCCCCAAAAAGGTAGTTTTAAGTGTATTTTGCAGGGCTGAAGCACTTGACAAAGTTTGACAAATCTGGCGTCTGTTTAAGATGCTGCTGCTGGCCCTTGGGGGATCTCGCACCAGGTACTTTGTCTCCTAGTGTCTGTTCTGTTTCTTTAAAAAGTGATAATATTGAGCTCCTGTAACGCTTTGTAAGAACTTGGAATCTATTTATTCAGGGCTTTTGCTTAATTTGCTAACACGACAAAATTTTACATGAAAGCCAAAAATTAGTCCTTGATGTATCCAAGCAATAGTTTTTGGTTTTGTCTCTCCTTTCTTGCCAGTGTGACAAAACTGCCCCAGTTGAGGTGTTCAGTCTGAAATTTGAATAACCTGACTTGTGATGGATTAAAAAACAAAACAAACAAAACCCCAGCAAAAAAAGAGGGCCCCCCCAACATTTTTCATGCCTTTATAAAAGGACTACAATGGCCTATATTACTAATAACAAAGCTTTTTTGCTAATTTGCATCTAGCTGGAGCTCCAGATACCTTACTATTTCATTGCTGCTTAGCTTGCAGTAATTGTCTCTGATAAGCATCTTTATCAAGTAAATCTATTGTTGTGTGTAGTATGAATTTGCTGTATTAAGGATGCTCTTGTCAGTGACCCCAAACGGAAAGGATGTGGCTACCTGAGCTTCCCTCATTACCCTTTCAGAGAGTGCATTCTGGTCAGGAATAAATTGTGAAGGTTTGCGTTGTTTCTGAACACCAGGTACCTGTCCTTGAGTCAACTGCAGTTCTTCTCCCAAGGAGGAATCCCACCATTCTCGGAGAGTCCTGCTGAAATCAGTGGATTTATTGCCATGAAACTTGTTTCAGAATCAGAGACTTAGTTTCCATTTCCCACCTGTTCTTGCGTATTTCACCAGCTCTTCTTTTCCTCTGAATTTCATGCTCTAAAGTAAATGCGGAAATCTCCACCCTTCATATAATTCTCATCCCGGTATGGCGATTTCTTCTTGTCTTAAAACTTGCAGTGTCTTCTCCCACCGTACTTCTTGCAGGAATTATGTTTGGATGCCTGGCTGTTGATGCAGAGCTCTAATAGATTGTGCAGTGTTTAATTTAATCAAACAGTTTTTCCTGTGATGATGAGCTGCAGTTTTTGCAGCCAGTCAAAACCTGATGATGTTGGCCTTGTAAAATGCAGGCTCCAGGTTAGTTCCTCACTGTAGTAAGAGTATCTTCTCAGCTGCAGAGTTGATTTGTTCAGCATAGGTCTATTACTGTGTGAATACCAGTACCTCAAGTTGTTGTTTTGCACTGACATTGTCATTGCTACAAAATTACATGAGCAAAAATACTGATCTTAGGTTTGCTCCTTCCTGATATAAGATAAGCATGTATGATTCCTTGAAAGTTGGGATTTTCTTTCTGGTTTCCCTTTTCTAACTTCGTCTACCCTTCTCCGCCCATGGTTGGTTTTGTCCAAAAATGCTGATTTTTTTTGCCTTATGCCAAATATATTGTTAACATAGGGGATGATTTAATCTTCATGCATATAAGCCTTCTTACTCTAAAACTTTTGAAAACTTAAACTAAGGAAGGGGACAAGTATCTGTTAAATCCCTGTTTGTTCTGTGTAGAAAGTACTATAGATGAGACATGCCTGTATTTTTCCCTCGGGTATATCAGAAACTCCTGCAGCTTCTTCAGGAACTGTTGCATAATATGGGAAAGGTGGTAAATATTATCTGCGTATTTTTTTCCATAATTTTTGCCATTTTCCCAAATACACAGGATACATTTTAAGCCTTCAGTTAAGCAGCCTCCATTGTGTTACGATTAGATTTTGTTTTCTCTACATTGCTTTCCATGCTGTGATCATTGGTAGTCCAGTAGGCAGTAAGGCTCGTATGGGCTTCTTGGGGATCAGAAATTGTATTCGAAGGGACTTAAAAATCACACAATAAACTTCCATGTATGTTTCTGGTCCTCATACGACTTTTGTTCCCCTCTACCGTGTAATAACCAGAGTCTAAATTGAGAGGACCTGGAATTTTTCTCAAAGGGAATTTAAAATGGAAAAAAAAAAGCCATCCTTGAAACAGCAAGGAGAGGAATATGTAAGGACGATGTAATGAAAGGAGTGCATGAGAATTTCTTGTGTGTGTGTGGAGAGAGATGTGTTTAAACATCTTTTCTAGTACAGCAATAGGACTGTTAAAAATCTGGGCATTTATTTTTAGATAACAGAATTTGTTTAAAGAGTAACTTTGCAAAGAAGTTGATGTGGTGATGGGCACTACACTGATACCACAGTAATGCTCTGATTGTAAATGCATCATTGCGAGTGTTGGTCTTGATACTGCTGTACTGCGTTACTAATTTAGTGCCCCGCGCTATTTTGTCTCATCTTAGTGTCTGCTGTTAAGGTCAGCCTTCTTGCCCTGTGGTGGTTGTCTCCCATCTCCTAGGACAATGTTGGAGTGGAGCTGTTGTATACGTGGAATCAGTAGGTCCCAGGAGGGCAGGTGCAGGATGTGGTGGTGTTAGTGTGAGGGGATGTGAAAGAGGAGTGTCCACCAGCAGTACGTTACTGCCTTCTTTGGGTGAAGCCCTTGGGAGATAGGTCCTGGCTCCTTGTGAATAAAAATAATTTGAGGGAGAGGGAAAACTGACTGCCACCAGCAGCCTACTTCAAACTGCCAATCCTTTTGTTTAGAAAGTGTAATCATACCTTGCTTCATTATATCCTTTCGCTCTCTTGTCAGCATTGTGAAAGTTGAAAATGGTATTGCCTTTCAGTTGGTTATATTAGCCACCAAAAATGGATAAATCTACAGCTTATTCTTCCTATTTTAAGTAAACAATCAGTTAAAACTCCATGGCAATCAGTGCAAGTAAAAATGTCTTGCACACTTTGTTTTTCTTGTAGCTGAAGTCTACTTTCATTGTACAGCAGTCTTGCACTCAGCTTTTCTTCCATTAAACACTAATTGTATACTTACATGATTCCGTGTTAGATTGGCACAGTG
This sequence comes from Dromas ardeola, assembly GCA_013398915.1. NCBI lineage: Eukaryota > Metazoa > Chordata > Aves > Charadriiformes > Dromadidae > Dromas > Dromas ardeola. The sequence goes on from VYZM01019015.1 coordinate 11,796, forward strand.
ATTCAGTGTTACGTTTATGTGATATAGCGTGCAAATCTTCTTACTTTTATTGAATAATCATGGTTTTGAGAAGAAAGGAACTTCTATTAAGTGTATGGTTACTTGAATTCTTCCTTTCAGATTAGTGACTACCATCAGTACTCCCACACTGAGTGTGACTACCCCAGCTACAAATACCATTCTCCAGATGCTACAGCTTCCATTTGTGTGCTTTTGAGGAGAAGGAAGAAAAAAAAAAAGGCTTTTAAGGGGTAAGGAGGGAGAATATAATAAAAGGGGAAGGGAAGACAGAATTTGAGGTTCATACCTGTGCCTATATATTTACAGGGAGTGGTGAGAGTGCCAGCTGACTGGAATGTAGGGGAAGGAAGATCAGAGCACATCAGTGAAATAATTTCGGAGTGCTTCCTGTTGACTTGTTAATACTGCATGGAATTTGGCCCAGGCAATCTGCTGTTGTATTCACTTTGAGTATAGGTGTGCCTGTTATTATTTGAGAATCTGCTCCACTTGAAAGATAACAGGTCAGCCTGGTAAGTAGTATTATTCCCATGTTTCAGATTAGAAACTGAGGCAGAGAGAAATTGATTTATTCTGTATTGCGGTAAATTTATTGAAGACCTTAAGCTAGGAACGGAGACCCTTGCTTGTGTGTTTAATCCAGTAAATTGCCTGTATCCTTCAAGTCCTGAATGTTGTTATGTTGTAAACAAATGAGCCTAAAAATGATTTACTGATTAGGTATGAGTGGTGTATCAATAAGTAGTGCTTGCCCCAAAGGAGGTGAGATTCTTGTAAAACTGGTTGTACAAAATAAATAGAGTACTTTGTTTTTGAAGTTTTGGATGGTTTTTTAGGTTATCTTGGGTTGAAGGAAAAGTAGAGTTTTGAATGGGGATGTCAGACCTTCTGATGCATAGGGGAGATAACGATTAATAAAAGTGAATTTGAAATCCAGTGAAATCGGAGTTGCATGGGTGAACACTGGTGCCAAGAAGCAGTCCTGAGTTAAGTTCTGCAGAACCTGAAAAAAAATACAGAAAAAGAGGTGGTGGTGGTGGTTATTGCTGTTGAAATGTGGTGTGGTGTTTTTTTGGTCCACCTTTCTAGTTCACTTGCATTATACTGCAATTAATACAAGAAATTGCGTATTAAGATGTGGGCATGATTGTTTTTACAGATACTGTTACATGGGCACACATCCTAAATGTATCCAGAGGGACAGAGTTAAGGTTAGTGTTTACATTTACCAAATTGAAACATCTCCAGAATGTGCTTTGGCAATGACCAGCATGTGAATGAGGTTCCAGTATCTACTGCATAATGTCACTGTTTCTGTAACATACTGTCTGACTTAACATAGCTAGTTGTGTGTAATACTTTTGCTGCGCATTAAACCAACACTGAGTAACTAGTGTCGTCAGTGCCGAAGTTTTAACCACTTGTTAAAACTATTCTGTGTACAGCTTATGTGAGCAGAATTCTTCCGTCCTCCCAAGTGAGTACTGTTCAGGGACAGATATCTTGTTCTGTTAATTTGGACAAACCCCTTTTCCAAGTGGAAAATCTGCAGAGTCAGCAATACCCACATTTCTGCATCTGTCCCAGTTGTCTGGGTGCAGCGTTGCTTCCACTAACTCTTTTAGTGCTGCTTAATAAAGACACTATATTCCGATGCAAGCATGAAAGGTATGGCTCCCTTTTTGTTATATGCCTTGATGTCTACTGTAAATAGCTCATCTAAAGTGTGAGTCTGATGCTTAGAACTCCATGTGATTCATTCTGTGACTACACGTGGCATTAGGCTTTTAGGCTCTGGTGGGATATTGAATCAGGATCTTTTAAATGCATGTCTCTTGTTCTGGAGTATCTCCAGTTACAACCCTTAATGGCACTGCTTGTGGTGTCTACTGGTGTCTTAGAGTATTCGTGCAGCTCAGGAATGTTGGCATATGCCCCTCTAGTGTTTCATTAGAGTTGTTCGTGGTTTGAGACTCTGGTTCTGCATAAGCCTGGGGTTGACTTTCAGCAGTAAGCTGGTTTAGTACAATCTCTTTACAGAGTTGTTTTTATGTTGTGACATCTCAACTTTGTAACTGTGGAGACAGCTTCAAGGCCAAACGCAAGGCAACTTCAGTAACTACCGCATCTCATTTACTACTCTACAATGTGTCTTCTGTGAAGTAGTATTCTGGTTTTGGTGATCTCTTGATTTATAGATGGGTGTAATAAAACTTCCTGGAATATCTTCTTGAGTTAACAATTTAGTGATGGGCATGTTCCTCCTGTTCATGTGCATTTAGTCCCACTTGCATCACCACTGCTTAATGAAATGATGTTCCTAAAGTAGTTCTCGGGTATATTGCCTTGGCATTAAAAGTCTGAGATACAAAGAGATTGTGCTGGCTCGCACTGCTTTTTTCAGAGAGAAGACTTTGAATTCTTGTTCTCCATGTTGCCAAAGGAAGCAGTTCTGCTTTCTATGCAAGTGTCATGGAGATGTGAAGCAAACCAACATGAGAACTGTATCACATCTGAAAGGTCAGCTTGCATCATCACTAAGACTGATGGCTTGGAGTTGCAGGCAAAAGGGCATAAATTTGGAGTCATCCATACAGTTGTCCAGTTCTTCCTTCATCTCCATGCAGCCTAATGTGTGAGAAGAGAAGAAGATGCATCAAAATTGTTGCCTCTATTTTGGAATATATTGGAATCAACTGAGTTTTCCTGTGTAAAAGTTGAAGAAGTATCAGCAGATATGGGGGAAAGCAGAAATTCCCCTTGAACTTAGGAGGGGAGGAAGAGGAGCAGCATTTTGTTTTTTTTATTGTGAGCAAAAAATGTGAATATTTGAGAAGTTTCTTGATACTGCTTGGAGCTCTTTTATACCTTGCTTAGTACTAGAATTTGCTGTCAGTGAGGGATGGGGCACTTCAGAAAAAAACTTTCCAAGTTGTGTATCTGGAAGACAAATTATGCACCTGTGATAGGCTTTACTGGTGCGATGGAGAAGAGAGAAATGTTGCCCCATGGATGATCAGCAGAAGCACTGAAGCATGCATAAACTTGGTACACGCACATATGTTATGATTAAATCTTCTTGCATTTCTCTTGGGGATACCAACAAATTCAACCTGAAACATTCAACCTATGACAGCGTGGAGTGAGGAAAACCTCTAGTAAATTTGAAGTTCCCAACTACAAATAAGAGTGCCAATTTCTTTGAATTGTTAGTTTGTAGTGCTATTTGTTGCCTGTGTAGTTTGCACAAATGATCTTTAGGATGACAGGGGCATTATGTTGCTGTTCTCTTTCAGCAGGAACAATTCCAATGCTATTATTGGCCTAGATAATAACCCCCCCTCCCAAAACAAAATTAAAGAACCCCAAACCAACCTGTGTGATTCTGTAAGCAGAAGGTTATTTAAATAACAAAATCATACTACCCCCTATGTGAAATGAAAACAAAATGTAGCACAGCCTGAAATTCTCCTTTTGTTGTCTTTTTGTGTGACTTGAGAGATTTCTCATGCAAACTGGATTGTGGTCAGCTTTCTCACCAGTGTAGCTGAGCAATAATTTTATTGAGGCAATGTGTGCATCTTTGTGAAACTGATCACAAAGCTTCTGCTCTTTCTTATACATTTTTATCCCTGATACTTGCTTGTTCCTGATAAGGACGATAAGCTTATTGGGTACATCCATCTTCATCTTACTGCCTACAGCAATACTGAAAGGTGGTGTATACCGGACACTTGCTTTGTTTTCCAGAGCCATTGTAATTTGGGCTCTAGAAAATGAAACTTCTGTGTTTCTCACAGATTGAGACCTGCTTGTTTATCCTACATGGCTTTCAGCTTGGCTATCTTCAAATGCTCATCTGTCAGAAGAGAAGGAAGCTGACAGTGATGAGAAAGCAGACATTCACCAAATTGTTTAGGCAGTGCTTTCTAGCAGGATTAACAGTACTTCCTAGCAGAATTCTGTTCGATGTTTGTCCTGCGCCTCAGCTTGAGGTTATGCATTTTCTGCGACAGTAGTACTTCTTCAGCTACACTTCCTTGTTAAAAAGGAGAGCATGCAGTACTGCTCCAGGGTCAGACAGGACCTGATGACTTTGGCAAGTTCAGTTTTCTTGGAGAGGAGTCAGACATACGTCTACATGTTCCCTTTGAATCCATTGGTTCAGGAGATCTTTCCTCTGGTCAGCTGGGAGAAAGCCAAATTGTTGCCAATCTTAAATGGGTCTTGGCAGTTTTTCCAGCAAACATCCATGGCTTATGTTTAGTGCTGCTTTCCAACTTTCTGGGCCTTTCTCTGTTAGGAGAAACTAACTGCCTGAATCTCCTTGGGTTGACATCCTGATTAGTGAGGGGCTTATAAGAGAATTTTTCAGCAGTCTGATGGGTTATGTAAAAACAAAAAAACCCCACACCCTTGAATGCTTAATCATGTCTTTATTTCATTGTTGCATTATATTACACAATAAGCACAAACCAGTTTGATTTCTGCTTCAGAAGTTACAATTTCTGCTTTTAACATTACATGCTTGAATTATGGCCTGGTTTGTTTACCAGAAGAACCAACCTCCAGAACTACCCAGGACATACACTGGTGTGGCTGCTCAACGTGATTAAATGTAAGAACTAACATACTGTGCTGGACCAAATGTCCATCTAATCCAGCATCTTGCCTTTATCAGTGGCCAGCAGCAGCAGCTGACTGAATGGTGTAGGAAATGGGTGAATTCTGTCAGCTGCTGAAATATTAACAGTAAATTTCTGACAGACACGTGTTTAGCCGCTGCCTGAGATGGAAGCTACATTTGGGCTATTGCACTGTGAATAGCAACATCAAACTATTTATAGGTGAATTTGTTTGCTGGCTTTTTGAACTCGTTTATATCTGTGGCTTCCATAGTGTTCCACAGCAGCGAGGTCCATGCAGTTTAACTGCATTTTCTGTGTGCGTGGTGGGTTGATACGAGAAAAATAGTTTCATTTGTTTTAAATGTGCTCCCTCGTTGTCATTCCTCTCCGTACCATTTCTAGGTTTCCCCTTTTTGAGGTGGGGCAGCCAGAATTACGTGCAGCGTGCATCACAGCAGAATGTTCCCTGTTTGTTCTCTGTTCTGTTTCTAATACCTTCTGAGATTTTTTTCTGACTTCTTGCTGCTGGGGGTTGAACTGTTTGCTTGCAATAATCTCAAAATCTTTTTTGTAAGTAGTAATGCCTAGTTTAGACTCATCATTGTGTATTTATAGCTAGGGTTATTTTTTCCTCCAAGTATGTTACTTTGCACTTGTCGACACAGGACAATATAATGACAAACGAAAATCAATCATTTGATATTATCAGATCCCCTATAACTCTTTGAAGTTTGCTTTAATTTTAACTATCTGCAACAATGGAAAGCACCATAATCTCTACAACCTCCCTTTTTGCCAGATCAGTTAAAAGTATGTTCACAGACTCAACCCTGATCCTTGTTACGGTAACTTCCCTGCTTTTTGAGTGTCGAGTGTTTTCTTTATTTTCAGTCTTTTAATATATTCTTAAGAAGGGGAATGTCCTCTTATGGATTTTGCTCTAAGGTGATGTGAGGTGTACAAATCTGTTCACCTTCCCTTTGTTTTTGATGCAACGTGGTGTATGAACCTTTTGCTGTTCAAGATGTGTACATTCCAGGGTCCCTATTCTTTTGCTTTGAAGTTGGTTGTCCAAAAGCCTCATTTCATTAAGATTGCAGTCTGCTATATGAATGCTTAAGTGTGTGTTCCTCAGATGTGAGATATTTTTATTTTTTTCCCTAATGCTAGTTTAAATGGCCAGTGAGTTGTAAGCTTAGTACTGCTGTGAATTATATCACCTCTTGTAAGTAGTGATATTCCCTGCCTCTTTTTTCAATTCTTTCCTCTTCCAGTTTGTGGAAGTCCCTGTCTTGCCTTTTTAACCAAGTCTATCACGTTTTTGTTATGACTAGCGATAAGTTTATTTTTTTTTAATAAATATCAAGAATCCACTGCTTATCTCTTTTTCTTTCTTTTTTTTNCCCGGTTTATTTTTTTTTTTTTCTTGTTTTTTTTTTTTTTTTGGTCTTTGTCATCGTAGTAGGATTTTCATAGTTTTTGTTTGAAACTGGTTTCAAAGCCAAAACTTGTTACTTGCCTAGCATTGATCTCAATGAGGGATATTATGATCAGTTTTAAGGCAGTTTGGCTGCCAGGCAAAGGGCATGTGTTAACTCTCATAGGTTTAATCCTCCTTTAACTGGAACATCTCAGTTTGATTTTTTTTTTTTTTTGGGAGGG
>VYZM01019015.1:24662-47731 GCA_013398915.1 Dromas ardeola
ATAGATAAAATTCAAAGAATAGTTTGTACAAGCAGGGAATGTGCACATACCTGCAGTTCTCCACATCAGAAGTGCAGCAGCACTTCCAGTGATAGTCAGAGAGACCTCTAGTTTTGCATTTCATGCCTGCAGTCTTGCAGCGCTATCCACATCATCTCCTTTTGTACTCTGGACCTCTTCCCAAAACTCTTAAGGCACTTCTGCCGTGCTAACGCATCGTTCCTGCAAGCCAGTTCTTTCCAAGATAAAGTGAATTGCTAGAAGGGGAAAAATAGTTTGGCACTCAATATGAAATTTCTCATCATGTTTAAAAGAATAAAACAAGAAATTGGAGATCCCTCTGTTCTTAATGGAATTTAAGGGGAAAAAATACTTTAATCAGTAGTGGAGTAGAGTTTTTTTAATTTTCTCTTGTTCCTTGCATCTTCAGTTGTTAAATCAATTAATAGGATTTCCTGTGTGTGTTCTTTCTAGAAAGTAGCCTTCTCACCTCCTCACAACTCCTTTTCCTGAAACAGTCCTCAGTCTCTGAAGTATGAAAGGAAGGCAGAAACTTCTCAATGATTGGAATGAGAAATTTACAACACGCCTTAAGAACAGCAGAGGTTAATGAACGGATCTAGGCATGTTACTAAAGAAAAACTAACCAACCAAACAAAAACCACCAAAACACCAACCTCCAAATAACTTCCCTTTGAATTTCTTCTAAGTTTTGAGGCAAAGGAGTGGGCTAGTAGAGGTGGGAGGGGAAAATTCCTAGAATCATAAAATAGTTTGGGTTGGAAGGGACCTTTAAAGGTCATCTAGTCCAACCCCACTGCAATGAGCAGGGACATCTTCAACTAGATCAGCATTGGGGCGTCTGCCATCTCTCTAGGCAACCTGTTCCAGTGTCTCACCACCTTCACTGTAAAGAATTTCTTCCTTATATCTAGTCTAAATCTTCCCTCTTTTAGTTTAAAGCCATAACCCCTTTTCCTATCGCTATAGCCCAGCTAAAAAGTTTGTCCCCATCTTTCCTGTAGACCCTCTTTAAGTACTGAAAGGCTGCAATCGGGTCTCCCCGGAGCCTTTTCTTCTCCAGGCTGAACAACCCCAACTCTCTCAGCCTGTCCTCACAGGACAGGGGTTCCATCCTTCTGATCACTTTTGTGGCTCTCCTCTCGACTCCTTCTGTTTTCTGTTGACCTTCTATCTTCTTTCCCCTCTTTGTAAATAAGTTGAAACTAATTTAAAAAAAACATAAAGTTCTAGTTCTAAGACTTAACAGGTTAACTGACTTTTTAAAAATTTTAATTGATAAACTTTGTTTTCTTTAAAGAACCCATATTTTCAGCAACTTTATGGAATGTGGCAGAATGCAGTGAAGATTTTTAGGAACAAACACCATGCTCTGCTTTCCACTGATTTATATCTACATCATATAAGTGCTTTAATTTTTGCAAAAATTTCCCTGGTTCCCTGCTTCAGATATGAAAGTCTGCTGTTGCGACGTTAGTAAAGTGTAAACTTATAGACTTAAATAGGACTAGGGTTTCCTCTTAGTGTACGTATAGATAAATAGTCCTTCTACATAACAAAGTAATTCACTAAAATAAAAGTTCGGGTCATTCAGCTTTTTACATGAGCAGGAATTTAGCCATGCTGCATAGAAGGTGGCTTTGTATCTATCTAAAACTGGTGAATGGTAACTCACTGAGAAAAGTGAGGCTTACTGTTCTTGTTCGTGTTTCTCTGTCTGCAGTACCATGACTTTTGAATGCAACGATGCTGTAAAACATCCCCATATGCTGATTTCTGGATACAAAGAGCAGAATTGTACTGATGATAACTTTATGAATGTTAGAAGGTATGTTAGAATGGGAATACATTGAGCTCTTGGTAGTAAGTCAGGAAGAACTTCTGCCAGGCTTACTAATGGTGATAGGTTAGAGTTGGCAGACCTTCTGTAATTTTCTAGCTTAGTTTTTATTTAAAAAAATTTAAAAAAATCTGTTTTCCTGAATGCCTTTTATTTATCATATGAAAGGAAATAGAAAAGCAAGGAGTTGAATTTGCTGTGGGTTGGTTTTGTTTCCTTTTAAATGGCAGCATCTTGCTCTTTTTCCCTCAGAAGAAGGGAAGGTATGTATGTGAGAAGTGGGAGGATGAGTGTTTTCTTTTAAAAGTGGCTTAAATGGTTAGTTAAATTAACTTTTTCCCTTTCGAAGTGTAAGTGGCTTTAGGCTGTGCTTCTGATTCAAGAAATATACTAAGACTGCTCAATGAAGAGGGGCTTGTGCGTGGGTAAAAAGTGCAAAGCAACATACCTTAAATCTGCTCGGGTGAAAGAAGTGATCTTGACATCTTAAAACATGCTTGTCCTAACTTTCTACTAGGCCAAATGTGGTTTTTCATTTTGCTGTAGAGCGTGATCTCATCCCCCACCCCACCCCCTATATGCCAGGAAGGACTGTGTTCAGGAAGAGTTACTAATGCCTGTCAGAGCTGTAGTCATAGGGCAAGCAGAGCTAAGAGGGTAATCTTCATCTGCCTAAATGTGTTTGATGGCCATGGCAAGTTTTTGGTTCACATTTTAAAAATCAGGTTGGGAAGTGGTTTTGGCTTTACGTTGGGGATGGTCTTTTCAGCTGTAACGAGTCTTTTGGCACATTTCCTATATGTTAAATGTAGTACTGCTTCTGCAAAGACAAATGATGGCATCACATGCTTCCATTTAAGCTTGCTTTGATGGTTTTCTAAACTGTTCTAGAGAAGGTGAAGCAATCCATCCCCAAATGAAATCAGCTTCTGGTGTCTTAAACTCCAAATCGCATCTATTTCATGGCTAATCATCGCAGCGGAGGAACCTGGAGGCAGAATTGGAGCTTGTAGTTTGAATGCTGTAGGTTGTCTGTTGATGGACAATCCAAGCTCCTTGACCGTTTCAGTGGGAGTTATCTACTGGTGTTGGGTGGGGATAGGGGGGAGAAAGAGAAAGAATTCATAAAGGAGTTGTGCAGATGGACAAACTGGAAGGCATGGCTAGTACCCTTCAGTGCAGTCTCGGTTATCTTGGGCAGCCGTGTTGGTCCCTTTAACAGTTGCCTGGCGTGTGTTACTGGGTTGACTGGGAGTTCTCCCAGCTGCAGCACAACGGCAAGATCAGGTTCCCCACACTGGCACGTGGGAAACTGGTTTTTAATCACAGAAGTGGCAGCGCTGGCGCTGCTAACATAGTCATCGAAATGTGAGCCTTATAATAATGTAATTTGAAATAACTTGTATACCCCCTGTCGGGGCTGTGTTTGGTCTGTCTTTTTCTTGAGACTGCAGAAATCCTGTCCCGTTGAGGAATACGAGTTGTTTCATTTCTGACCTGAAAAATCACAGGAAAGTAACTGTTACGACTTGTTTTCCCAGAAGATACTGATAGAGTGCTCTCTATATATGATGCCTTTCAAGTATAGAAAGGAGAGCTGTTGCTTTGAGGAGTTCACATCTAAAGACAGAGGTCCAGAGAAAACTGTTAATCCCTTCTGTATGCAGTGTACTTTGCACCAAAAAAAGTATTAATTTTTAATTTTTTAATTAATGCTTTACCATTAACGTTGTCAAGCAATGCTCTGAAATGTGAAAGAATGTCATTCTTGCAAATGCCTGTGCACAACAATTAGTCCTTTTCATCTGAGTCCATCCTTTGCACTGAACAAGACCACGATACTCTTGACAAAAAGTAAAAATTACGTAATTAAATATTGTAATGTGATATGTACCTGTAAAGTTCCTTATTAAAGTTACATGGTCTAACAGTAAACACCTGCTGGCTTCCAAAGTTAGGAAAAATGCCAACTAAAAATCGCTAAACATGACTTTTCTCCCAGTTTTTCCAGATGAGTCTCTGGTTACAGTAGCATAAGCTTAAGCTTTATTGTATGACCTAAAGGTAATAAGTATCTAATTGATGTAACCAAACATCTTAATATACAGATACTTAGCATTTATATAGTCTTAAACCTTCAGATGCTGTGTGCCAAAATGTTTAACTACCATATGTAGTTCTTCTGATGTCCTCAGGGACTACCAAGCCTTAAAGATAGGAGTTTTGTGTTTGAGGTCTTTGTTTTTGTAACAGTCCCATGAAGTGAGTAACTTTTCTCCTTACTTACAAACTTTAACAAAAAGCTTAAAGTTGATCTGACGAATATAATTGTTTCGGTAATGGTGGTGTATTTTTTTCTTACATATGTTGTCTAGAATTGTTGAAAAGTTTGATAGCCTTTATTTTTTTGGGAGGGAGTGGGGGATGTTACTTCTTCAAGCGTGTGTATATATCAAACCACTCTTCCTGTTAGTAACACTGACATCAGATTCTCAACAGACAATGTCACTAAGAAAAATGTATTTCTAGAGCCTTGGTGTTTTATTTGGTTAGTGCTAATTTTAGTTCCTTTTTGTTTTTAGCTTGTCGTAACCGTAGGTAAGCATTGCTCAAGCTCTTCTTTTGATCATATATATGTTTTGGTAAGAAGGCAGTGTTCTTAATAGAAAGCAGAGGTGGATATAGAAATATGACTCCTAGAGCTGGGGTTTTAAAAACCCCCAAATATTGCAGAATATACAGTCATAATCTGAGAGCTAACCATGCAGACTCATGCCTCAGACAGCTTACAGCACTTGTTTCTAGAGTCTTCAAGGGGCAACCTCAGTAAAATGAATAGCTGAGATTTTGCGATACGTTTCTACTTGCTGAAGTTCTTGTTAAGAAACCTGGCGAAGTGCTAAACTCTTCAGACGTCTCGATATGAGTGATTGTGAGCTGTCTAATCTTAAGTTTCTAATGTATTTTGTAGTGAGAGTGAGAGAGGCAGTGTGAGTTTGTGTATGTACTCTTGCTGTGAAAAAGAAATAATCTCATTTCATCTATAGAGCAGATCTTATGTGGTACCTTTTTCATTAATACTATTCTGGGTTGGTTCCCAGTAGCCACAAATGCAGAGAATTGTCAAGAACCAAAGCTACAGATTTAGTTGGTCATAAACTCTTTCTCTACTACAAAAATGTTGAGAGCAATGGAAAACTTAAGTCTGAGATGCTTGGAGTTACCAGTCTTGGATGTTTGTTCTTCATTTCTCTGTCTCAATTCCCTATCTAAGATAACTTGCCTGTATCAGGAACAAGTTTTTCTGTGGCTCTCGTTAGTGTGCTGCTTATGAGGAAACCAATTCTTTATTTGCTGTAGAGGTTAGATGGTGAACTTAAAAAGGCATGCAAACTGAAAAATCAGAATTAAATTATTCAACTGATACCTCATTCTTTAAGCTTGTCCTGTCCGCAAAACGAGGCAGAGATGCCAGTAAAAATGCTATACTTGCATTGAGGGCAGAATTAAAGTATTTTGTATTTCCAAAGGCTTGACTTTCAAATGTTACCCTGTTCTAAACACTTAAGAAAAAGCCTGTAGTAAATTACGTGCAGAAGAGGATGCAAATGTATTTCCATTCCCTGTCTAGGTCCTCTCTAAGTGACTTCTCCAAGGCAACACAGCAAAGCACTTGGATAGTCACGATTAAACTCCTGGTGTTCCTAACTTTGTCCTCGGGAGCCCCTGGGTTCCCAGCCTGGGGTTGCAGCCCTTCAGAGTGGTTAAATGCAATCCAAAGGTTTGTAACTGTGCAGCTTTTCTCTGCACAGCTCAACCTTGATGAAGCTAGGGTCCCGCTATGGAGGCGAGTCTCTATGTAGGGAGGGGGGGAAAGGAAGGAAGGAACAGTTAATCGTGCTGTTATTTTTAAGTGACAGTTTTCTCTTCAGTTTGTGTGTGTACTTGTGCTACAAGTAAATTGCTGTTTTTCTTTTTTAAATAAAAATCATGCTCTTTTATTCTAAGACTGTATTTGCAGATGTGTAGTACCAACTGTTTTGTGTAGCTTTCCAGAGTCAGTCATCTGCAGCAGTGAGGTTTTTTTTACTATTATTTTTTTATTAATAGCATGGAGGTGTAGTTGTAGTCACTTGTTGAAGAGGGATGGTTAGTGCTTGTATGATGAAAGAGGTTCCTCTGTAGATTTTTGAACCAATGAGATAACTGACTGATAGTGGGAGGTTGACATGATGACTAAGGTCTGAATATTGAAGAAGAAACAACTAGAGTTTGATAATCACACCTGTCTCTCTGGCACCCTTAGCAATGAGGGTAATTCTAATTCTGTAGCATCTAGAGCAAATGCATTTAATTTGAATATAGCCTTAAAACAGTCCATCCTCCCCAGTTCATATCCTACCATGTTAGCAGTTAGATGTTATTTAAACTAACCTGAAATTGCTCTAAAATTAGTTTAACAACTTACCTTCTGTAATACTTCGTTGTTTAAAATGCACAGTAAAATTTGAGACTAGAAGAGTGCCAATACATATAGTCACTACCAGCAATAGGCTTCCTGTTTTCTTTTCTGTTCTGGATGTTCATCAGCACCCTGGTTCTCCTGGTTAGTAAATGTAAACTCCCCCACTTGTGCTGGTCTCCACTGAGAGCGAGATGATTATGTGGCTTTCTATGGCTGTATCTATTTATAAGGCTGGGGCTTAAACTTCTCTGCGATGACTTGCGTGTGGATAGAAACATATCTGCAAAGAGCTTGTTAGCTGTGGAGTTGCATCTTAAAATAGGCTAATATTCTAGTATTTTACTAGAAAATTGGAGTATTTTGGAGGCTTTTTTTAGCATCGGGCAAAGTAATTGAACAAATGAGTTATCATTTATATTTTAGCTATCTTTTTAGGACTCTGACTCACAAGTTTTTTATGATTCATATGAGGATGATTTAAGAGGTACTACCTTGCTCTGCTGCTAAATGTTGTTCTTCCCATGACACAGGCAGTGTAATGGGCAGTGTATCTTCTTGGCCTCCACAGTTCATGACCTAGCGTATTAGCTTAAACTGCCATTGATTTCAGTTTACGTTAGTACTCTGGGATTTGAGCTCTAGTGACTGTGCTGACACACCACCTGCTCTACCATCTTTGTTGTGCTGGTATAACCTCTAGCAGAGGTGGTGGGCAAATGTCTGGGATGGGTAACCTTGTCATATTTAGCTGTGGCAACTGTGACAGGGCTTGTGATTTAGGTGTTAATAAATGTGATGAAGAGGAGGTATTTCCCCCAGAGGAGGGGGACACAGGCCTTGCACAGAACTAGAAAAGCTTGTACCTGTAGTCTCTTCTTCTCCTAGTGACAGTAATAGTTTGTATTTTAATCCAGATTAGAATTGTAGGTATCCTTGTCTTTCCCTGCCATATCAAACAGATTTTTCTAAGTGGTATTTTATAGTTAACTTCAGCATTAAAAAAAAAAAATAATGCCAAAACCCGAATGCTCAAAAAAACTGAAAAAAAAACCCCAAAACATAAATCCTTCCCCAAAACCCTAACCCCCCCCCCCCCCCCGCCCCAAACTTTCCAAATCTTTGAATTTTCCTTTTATGTTTCAAACTGTAGTTAAGCTGTTTGTAATTGTATCTTTTGTTCTTGTTTTTCTTTTGTAGGAGGGGGTAGAGAGCTGAAGGGAATAACTTTCTCAAAACTGGTAAGTACTTCTTCCCAGGGCTAAGATGGTTTACCTAAGAATAGATGATACGAAAGGCTGTCATCCATTCCTGAAAAAATTTGATATTTACTGAAACTGAAATCCTATCTATTCTTATATTCAGAAATTAAATCTTAAAGAGTAAATGTTACTGATGGAAGCTCCAGTCCACTGTAGGACTGAGATTTGGGCACAGGGGTCTGTGAGTACAGTGAACATTTAAATTCATCTCCTCAAAAATAATAATGTTAAATTTAATGTGTAATGTGAAAAGCAAATTTATTTGGAGACATTTTTGGCGCAGAAAGACTTCTGTCTAAAATTCTAAGTTATTCAGAGTCCTTCCATACACACAGAAGGCATTCCTGGCTTTTGTATGGGTCCTACCTTTGTTTGTTTTTTTATATATATGTATGTGTGTGTGTGTGTGTATACATACGCATGTATGTATATGTGTATGCCTTGACAGCTGTGTTTCTGATGTAGTTTCAAAATAGTCATATTTTAAATAGCTTTGTGATATTTTAGAGGTTCTGATATGGGTTGTATTTAATTGAGATAATAATACAGAAGTGCTAATGCACTTACGTGATTATTGTAGAGTTTAAGATTTCATTGAGTCTCTGAATATTTATATGGTATATAAACACCTACTACCTTAACTGCAGTGTACTGGGGTACTTATCTGAATATGAAATTTTAAGTTTTGAAGCAACCACACAAGAAATAAAGGATTATTTATAACAAATGTGTGACAGCAAGAAACTGAATGAAGGACTGCTGCCTCCAATAGTTGAAATCAATCCAAGGAATGGCAAATTTACCTCTTGCTTTCAGTGCTCTTTCTGGTTGAGTTTTGGAAGTATGTCTGGATATACAAGAGATACACGCACTCCACAAATCTCTGCTTTCCTTTTGGAAATCACTGATTCTAGCATTGAACACGGCATATACATGTTTTGCTTTAAAAACTAATGGGATGAAGGATGTTTGCAGACCAACCCATCCATGCAATTTCAATCATCTGCAAGCTTTTTAATTAAAATACTTCTGCTGTCATAAGAGAAAGGTGGAAAATGCCATATGTTTTATGATTAATCCAAGGATGGCTTTATACGTCTTCAGATGTGGTATTCTAGGTAGTTTATAATGCCCCTGGACTTAACTTTTTAAATCTTCCCTTGACGTTCAGTCTAAAAGAATAAAAGTTCGAAAATATTGAAGATCTTTGCACTCAGAAAATGCGTGACCACTGCTTAGGTAGTTCTGCACCTGCTTTCAAAGGAAATACTGGCAATATTTAATCAGCTGCCCTCATAGGTATTTCTAGACATTATTCTCCATAAACCAGAAAAATACAGTCTATGATTTGTTGGATGTAAGGAATTACCACTTTTTCCTTTTTTTTTTTTTTTTTTTTTAAATTAACATTGGATAAGTGTTTAAGGTTCTTCAGGGGAAGTTTGGACAGGGATAACTTAGGACAGTTTTTCCTGCTTGGGAAGGGAAGCTACAAGTGCATTTTCTAGAGTGTTTCAGTTACAGCGTACAGCTGAATAACAACTATATATATTTCATATTCATAAATCAGCAGCTTGACCAAATTTTTAATTGAACATCTTATTTTAATGTGTTCTCCCACCCCACTAATGATTTGGATGCTTAGAACACTTCAGAGCCTCATAATAAATTCTTCACTGTCCTTTGCCTGTTGCCTTATCTTTAGAGTGGTGATGCATGCCTCGGCTGGGATGCCATTCCAAATATATGGTATCTTATTTGTAATTTAATAAAGTTCTCATAATTTCTTATCCTGCCTCTTTTTTTTACTGAGGAGAACACCGGTGCTGCTAGCTGACAAATACAGCAGCTAGCAGAGGTGATTGCAAAAGATCATTCTTTACCTTGTGGCCTTTGCTGATGAAACAGCATTAGTTTCTCTTTCCTTACATGTCAGATACTTAGTTTTTGAGGAGGAAGTTGTTTCCTATGTTTAAAATGTGCTTCAGTGTAACTTTGCCAGCAGGAGGTATCTGGAAGTAGATGATACTTCAAAGTGTGTTGCTGTGCGGCTATAATGGGAATGTTGGAGGAGGGGAAGTAGGGAGGAGTCAAGACTTAGAAAACTTATGGAAAAAAAAAAAAGGTCAAAAGTTAGTTAATCTCTCTCACCTTTTCTTAGAAGCTTCAGTCTTATGAATTGAAATTAATTCTTCAGATGTTATAGTATGGTACCTACTTCAAATTTATACATGTTGAAGGAATAAATTTTAAGGAATCTTAAGATCTGCTAACTTTTTAAATTACAGTGAAAGAAAAATCTGAAATTGGAACATATTTTGGGATGGAACTGAATGATCGGTATGTTACTAGAATTGTTTTGGGTTTTTTACTTGTATTGGGAGCAGTACTGCTTAGTATCTTCATCAACGACATAGACAGTGGGATTGAGTGCACCCTCAGCAAATTTGCAGATGACACCAAGCTGAGTGGTGCGGTTGACACACCTGAGGGACAGGATGTCATTCAGAGGGACATGGAAAAGCTCCATAAGTGGGCGTGTGTGAACCTCATGAGGTTCAACAAGGCCAAGTGGAAGGTCCTGCAGCTGGGTTGGAGCAACCCCTGGTATCAATACAGGCTGGGGGATGAAGGGATTGAGAGCAGCACTGCTGAGAAGGACTTGGGGGGTACTGGTGGATGACAAGCTGGACGTGAGCTGGCAATGTGCGCTTGCAGTCCAGAAAGCCAACCATATGCTGGGCTGCATCCAAAAAAGCAAGTCCAGCAGGTCGAGGGAGGTGATTTTTGCCCCTCTAGTCCCCTCTGGTGGGACCCCACATGGAGTAATGTGTCCAGCTCTGGAGCCCTCAGCACAGGAAAGACCTGGACCTGTTGGAGCAGGTCCAGAGAAGGGCCACAAAAATATCAGAAGGGTGGAGCACCTCTCCTGTGAGGACAGGCTGAGAGAGTTGGGGTTGTTCATCCTGGAGAAGAGAAGGCTCTGGGGGGACCTCATTGCAGCCTTTTTTAGTATTTAAAGGGGGCCTACGGGAAAGATGGGGACAAACTTTTTAGCTGGGCCTGTTGCGATAGGAGAAGATGTAATGGTTTTAAACTAAAGAGGGTAGATTTAGACTAGATATAAGGAAGAAATTTTTTACAATGAGAGTGGTGAGACACCGGAATAGGTTGCCCAGTAGAGGTGGCAGATGCCTCATCCCTGGAAACATTCAAGGTCAGGTTGGACAGGGCTTTGAGCAACTTGATCTTGTTGAAGATGTCCCTGCTGGTTGTAGGAGGAGTTGGACTAGATGACCTCTAAAGGCCCCTCCGAACCCAAACTATTCTGATTGTTACAATATATGTTCCTCAATACAACAGTGAATTATATTTGTTCATGTCTGCACCCTTGTAAACATGGCTAGGCTGAGCAACCACTTGCTTCTGCAAAGCACTACCACTGTTTTCTTAAACCTCTTAAAAAGCAGTTTTGAAAATTCTTTCTAGCTGTTCGAGGCATCTATGAAATTAGGTTGGATTAGTTTTTTATGAATCATCAATACAATGGTTTCTATCTGTCAAATTAAGTTGTGCATTAATAGTAGTTGCTCAATTATACGTTTTTTACAGAAGTACTGTGTCACTTTTCCCATGAACTAGTACTTGGCTTTACAGTCACGTGTATTAAAATTATGGATATTGTTTACATTCTCCGTGGAGATAATCGTCTCTTCTGCTGTTTTGCACTTAACTTTGAAGTTAATATGGAGTTATAGAGTGATACCAGCTATTCATCATTCATTGAAGACACACTGAGAAAGAAACTATGGTCATATCTGCCTGTATCTTTACCCCAAAATCGAATTTCCAAGGCTTATGAAAGACTTTTTGCCCCTGCAGTGGGTTCCAGTTTTCATTAGCCAGTCTTCCATGTGGTTTTCTGAAGCCTGGTTTCTTTTGAAACTGCAATGGTAAGAACTTAATGCAGGCTATAGTTGTTCTTGTCAGTGAGTGGAAGTAATAATCCAGGGTTCTGTTTTCTCATTACTGTTCGTGGTAATAGAACAGGGAACTATATGTAATTTCCATGTATCCCTTGATACAAATTACAATTTTATAGAGAGTAGTGCTGCAAAGGCAGCTGTTTTCTCTCACCTGTGTCACATGTGAGATAGGCCCTTGCCCAAGGTCATTTCATATGTTGACTAGAAAGTCTGATCAGGCCTTTGTTATTTAAATAAGTAACTTTAAGCTAACAGCAAACACCACTGACAAAGAAGGAGTTTAAATAGAATGCTTTTTAAAACCCCTTTGTAGTCTTTTCTTTGTAACATATTTCTGTTTGGAAAGAGAAACAATTAATCTAAATTAAAAAAAAAAAAAAACAACAAACCCAAAACACACCCCCAAAAAAAACCCTTTTATTTTAAGAGTTCACGAACTTGTCCAGCACTTCAGTATACTGTAGTGAGAAAATGTTAAAATAAAATTCTCTAACTTATGGGACTTCCTCTGTTTTTACAGACTACATGTCTAATCTAAACTGTCAATATTCTTTTGAAAACAATTAAGTCCCATTATGAAAGCCTCTGAGTTGGCTACAATACCTGTGCAATAATTGTGAGCAATTTTCAAAAAATAAAAAAAAATAGGAACTATTTAACACTCCAGCAATTCTTTAATGTGTGGTGTCTGGATGGAAAAGTGACTGGAAAGATTGCTATATAATGTTTTCCGATGGTTTTTATGTGTATGTATTTATAGATGTTTTTACACAGGTTCCATTGTGATTTGAACATGTGGGGTAGAGACAGGAATCTTAATCCCATTTCAGAAGCTGATACTTTTAACGTATTCCTGAACAAAAATCTTGTGTCCAATTTTCAAGGCTTTTAGAAGTATAGCTGATAATGGTTTTCTGTGTCAGAGGTTGGGGGGATTTATTTGTTTGTAGTACAAGTGAAGATAGTAAACTCATGTTCTACAAGTAGAATTTCAGTAGAAGTAAAAGATTTTAAAATTAATGGTTTTGAATAAGCCTTGTGCTGCCGTATATCAATCTTGTGTTCCTTCAAAATAGGTTTCAACTGGAATGACTAACTAAGCACAAAGTTTAGGCAATGGGTTATTAATATATTAATGTTTTTCTGTCAAATTGCATGACGACCATCCCATCTAAGAACCGCTCTATAGTATTGGGGAAGTATGTTAATGCAGTATATCCTGTTTAACAATTTATTGCTGTTTGTGTTGCAGAATTTTAGTCTCCAGAATATTTTCTCATCTACACAGATTTTTAGAACATTCTTGGTACTTAAGTCTTCTAATTTAATATACAGCTGCAATAGGATATTGGTAGGAAATAGCTGTCTGCAAACTAAGATAAGGGATAGGTATGTCAACTTTGGGATATGTGGGAAGGAACAAATTTGGCTAAATGACTCCAAGGCAGGCATTTTGTACAGCCTGTAGATTTCTTGTGTTTGAAACATTGTATTTAGGCTAGAAAGCTGTAGTTGAATATAGTTCACTACTGAATTCTTGCTCTGTTATAATCTTTTTTCAAACTGACTTTTCTCCTTCACTAATGAAAACAAAACCTTTATTTTTCTGTAGCACTGGTGTTAAAGAGGAAACCAGAAACTGAAGGCACTGGAATCAGCAAAGATACTTCTAGAGAAAGTGGAGAAGGTAGAGAATGGAGCTGCAGACTCTACAGGAGGCTCTGAAAGTGGAAATTCAGGTTCACCAGGTAATTTGTATTCTTTCTTGCTTTTATACTTTTAAGTAATAGCAATGCTACTGTTGCTGATAGTATTACTACTAATGGCAGCATTAACTAATAGCACTACAACTATGGTAATAATTGTTTTATAAGCTTGAAACTACTTTAGAATTTTATACTCTGCATTTTGACCCCACCACCTGTTGTTTTTAGCAAATGTGAAAAATCTACATGTCAGGCAGTGGGTAGGGTTTGGGGTTTTTTTTAATATTTTGTAGCAGTGACAAAAGCATTCTGAAAACTCTCTGTTCAGGAACTTCTGTCTGGAAGGTTTTTCTAAGGTTCTGAAGCCAACTTCAGTATTCAGTTAGCAATGGAAGAATACGGTGGAGGAACTTTCGAGCAAAATGTGCATAGTGCAGCATAGTCTTATCTGGTGCTCCTCTTGTGGAGTATCTTCTACTTCAGTACCTTTTAAACTTGTAATTGAATAGTTCTGCTAACTAAAACATTGTAGTGCTTGGGCTCAGAAACTTTTATAGTGTGTCTTTTTTACTGGTAGCCTGTCTGATGCTATGAGGCAATAGAGTTGCAGTTTGCTATTCTGTTACAATACAAATGAGAAATATTAAAAATAATTTAAAAACTTGAAAAATTAAAAAATAACAAAAAGTTCCTAATTTACCAAATGTAAGAGGACATATGCATATTAATTCTTGGGGAAAAAATTGTTAGTCATAAACACAGAGTAGCTGCCAATTTATGACAAACGTTAAATTTATCAATGAGACCTTTCTGAGTATTTCTGTTGGATATCTGAAACTCACAATTGTTACACAATGGATAAAAGATCAGTGTAACCCCATCATATAAAATTTGGAAGATGTTTCCAAATTACCTGATGACTTGTCCAAACAAGTGTTCTAGATGACTTGTTCAGTAGTTGCTGCAATGGTGAGCATAGTGCAAGAACTTGAATGGAGGGAATAGTAAAATGAAGCTATATCTGCTTTAACAAGATACAGCTTTCAGCTAGGGAGGAAAACTTGAAAAAGCTAAAGGTGAATTTCCAGAACTACAGGGGACTGTTTGGCTCTCCTCAGAAACTCCAAGGCCCTTGCATTCAAAACTTCAATGAAGTTTTGTTATGGGGGTAAGGAAATTCAGAAATTACCCACAGCATTTTGCTGCAGGCGTTAAAATGTTTAAGGCCAGTAAGTATTCTTTTCAAGTAATATCTGCTGTATGGTGATCCAGAACGTTAGTCATACTTGTGTTTGTAAAACAGCACTTACTTCTTGTGTGTATCTTTAATCTCCTTTATGCCTAAGATAACAAAAAATATTAAGACTGTGAATTTTGAGTGATTTGTTCATAATGATGATAATGAACAGGGGTGAAGATGGGAAAATGTCTAAAAAAACCTTATTTTTTAACAGCTTCAAGGTTTTTTGACCGTTTGCCTTAGCTTTGCCCCATCCTCATTAAAAGTGAGTTCTGCACTGAAATCGACTTTAAATTTGGTTTTAGTTGGTGAAACTAGACAAGTTGTTATATCAGAAGGTTGCCTTTTTTCCTTCAAGATATTCTATATTGCCATAGTTAAGGCTAAGAACAAGTCTAAATGTTTACGATGGAAAATAACACTTGCAGCAACCTGTTGGGTGCTTCAGTAAACTTTTCTTGAACCGTGCGTGAGTGGTTACTGCTGCACTCATGAAATGGCCACTGATAGAAATGAAACTGGTTTTGGCACAAAAAAAGAAATCTTCAAATGAAATGCTTGAACTGTATTGTATATCTTTGAATTTTGTAACTTAGATATAATATATATCTCTTCTTTTGGCAGTGCTCAGGATTTGTGGAGAATTGCCTCATCATCTTTTAATTATCTAATATTTCTTTTTCTGAGGACTAAAAATAGCTTGCCAACATTCAGAGAGTCATAGTTTGTTGTCCCCTTGTAAGTGGTGGACAGGAGTCTGAGTTCAGCTCTGCCCTGTGAGCAAAGCCTCCCAGCTTCCTGATGCAGTGTGTGTCACTTGTGACTGCTGACGTGGCTGTAGAAAGGGATGCTCAGTATGACTGTATTTTTGTTTGTAGAATAGCTTCTTGTTTCCTACCTATTCCAGTTCACCTCTAGAACTCTGTTTGAAGCTTTGATGCTGCGGCTTATGCAAAGTGTATCTTAAACTACCAATAAGGAACCAAAGGAGGTGTTTAGTTGTTTAGAAAAAGCTACTTTTTTGTTTTGTTTTGATAATCGAAGAATGCTCCATAAATTAAGTCTGACGAGGTGACTTGCTATATCACAGTACAACTTGAATATTCAGGTATCTTCCATGTCTGAGCTGTATTGCTTCTCCTGAGAAAAGATGTGTTGAATTTAAGTAGTTCATTCTGCTACTGTGTTGATTGAATTGACATTGTTTTGAAATAGTCTGCTCTTCATAGTTTTGATCACAAGAAGTGTTAAAGGATTTATATTTGGCTATTCTCACAGAAGGATTGGGCTTCATGGGTGATTCCTCGAGCTGATGTGTGGAAAGAACCTAAAACATCCTTTTCCTTTTCACATTTTGTATGTAGCAGAAGGATCAGTTGGTTTTAAAATATCTTAAATTTAGATTGCATTTGTGGTCAGTGCAAAATAATATTTTTTCTTATGATTGGGTGACACAGTATTGTGTGATCCATAAATTTAGCAATACTTTATGAACAATTTACAGTCACTGTATTGCCTTATGACTGAGTCTGTACAAGCACTTTTGTATAAAAACTAACAGATATGTTGTTTGTCAAACTCTGATGTGGCAGAAAGCACCGAGGAAAAATAAGCTAAGCATTAAGCAAAAGGGTAACATAGCACCTTAGCTCCTGTTTATCATGTGGCAGCATGATAAAAGAATAATATTGAGCGTACATAAATGCCAAGTGATGCACTTTGGAAAAACGGTCCTGGCTTTACATCTGCAATAGCACGCTGTGAATTAGCTATTATCATTGCGGAAGGAGTTCGTGCAGTACAGTGTGCTGAATGTTGCATGCAGTTTTAAACTCTGTCTCCAGATGATAGAGACGAACTAAAGAAGTACAGGGAAGAGTGCTAGGAGTGAACAAAGCAATGGAATGATTTGTGCATGAGGAGACTTTCAATGTGAAGAAATGATAACTGATGGGGGAATATGTGGTGTGGAAAAAATCTAGGAAGATGATTAAAAGAGAAACAGTCATAGAATCAGAGTATCTTGAGTTGGAAGGGACCCATAAGGATTTTTGAGGCCAACTTCCAACTCCTCTTGACTCGAGTGAAGGCTGTTTTTTCCATAATCTTATTTGCCCCTCATTCTTGCATTATCAGGAGGCAGGTTCAAAAGAAAAAGGAGGTCCTATTACATAAGAGTACTGTATTTTAAGTTTGGAACTTATTGTCACAGAATTTTGAGTGTTTTCCCGAGTTCAAAAAGTAATTAAGGCGGATTAATGGAAGAAGAGTGTGTTACTAGCTATTAAACCAAAGACATGATCTTTGAAGACATCAGAGATGTGAATTTCTGAAAGGTGGGAGATAACACTCTATGCTTGTCCAACAGAGACATCATGCTGATGCCTCTGCTATTGCCTGGTACTGAAATAAAACACAGCAGGTAAACCTGTGGTCTGACCCAGAACTATCTTTGTATTATGCTTTTTCCTATTAATACCATTTTTATGATATGAAAGGAAATAAACTTTTAAAGAAAATTAGTTGACAAAGTCTGAATTCTCTGAGCAGTATCAATGCAGGTGGAAGGAAATGTTTTTCTTGCTTTCTTTGTCCTTCTCGCTCCTTTTCCTGATTCCGATGAGTGAATGGGTAAGAAAGTACAGACTTTACATTGTTCTTTGTGTGTGTGGAAGGGACATGGCAATGCGATGAATAAACACGGCTGTAACCAGAAAAGAAATTTGGGAATTTTTGGTTTATATTGTGTCATTGTTCTGGGCTCTGATTTTCTTTGGTGACAGCCTGGTAACTTTTTCCTTGCTTAGCAATAGGCAGCATCCTCCTGCAGCTGCCTGAAGGAAATAAAGGAGGAAGAATAGTGAATGGTAACCATCTGTCTGTTTTCCCTTGGATGTGGAGGGCATCTCTTCTACAATGATCTCAATCTCTCCCTGAGGGAGAAAAGTGGCAAAGATACTTCTGAACATGGGTCTTCCATGTGGTACCAGCCAAGCCAACACACAGGCGGACCCTTAGTACTTGAAATGTTCTGCTCTTGAATATACAAACAGCTTTTGTGCCCGCAGCAGTTATCTGTGATTTGTGTTTCTTGTGACTGCAAGAAAAGAAGGCAGCAATTCTAGAGGAGACAGAGCTATTAGATTATTTTACCCAGCTGGCTTAAATTGTCCTTAAAAGGCATTACTTGTTCAAGGGTTGTTGAGGAGAAGGAGCAAAAGCGGTGGCTTATTGTGGTAGTTTTACTATCTTAATAAGAATGGGTTTGGAAATTATATAATCCTGGATTCCAGGCCTTGCTATTGAAATGCTGTAAACTGAATATTTTGCTCTTACAAAGGGTCTTTAAAAATGTTGAATTTTAAACTGTTCAAGATCTGTAATGAAAATCTTCATTGTATTGTTGCATCTTTTTTCTTTCTAGAAATTGGTTGCCCAAATGAAGCAAGATCCACAGGTAACTATTTATTTTTATGTTGCATTTTTTACCCTTAAAAATACAGGAAATAACAGTGCATGAGAATTTTAGGTATTTCTTGATCATGTTCTTCCTTGCTAACACAATGGTTTAGAAGAAAATTATTATGAACAAGTCTTCAAACAATGGCTTTTGGATGGTTTAAAACAAAATCAAAACTTTTGCCTTTAAGAATGAGGCAAAAGGCTCCATAATAGTTTAAATCAAGTGACTCTTGCAGGCTATGGTGTAGTTCAAACATGCAGTAAGTTTCTGATTCTATTGGAAGCTGCCCTTTATAAAATCTGCTGTTGCTAGAATTTGCTTTTTCTTATTTGAGTATCAGAAGACTCACAGTTGTACAAGAAGAGATGGGATATTTCATTCAAGAAATTTTGTCCAAATAGAGAATGTAGCTGAAGGCTGTGTTCAGATTGCCTGTCTTAAGTATCCAACTTCAGCACTGTAGCGTCCAAAGAGTGGGCACTTGTCCTTGTGATGTTTTGGAGCTGCTGAATTGGATAACAAGACTTCTTGCGTACACAGCAGAAGTCATCCCTTTCCCAATGACTGTGTAAAGAGACAGGATTATCTTGTACAGCAATTAAGCACTCCAGTGTGCTGAATGGGGAGTTCAGTGGAGTTCTCTAACCAGTCTGAAATGTTGAGTAGAGGGATAAAGGCAGCTCACTTGAGGCTTGCTGTTAAGTGCTTCCATCCCCATACAATACTAAATGCCCTGTAATTTTCTGAGCATGTATTTTCTGAGCTCAGTGGAGTGGGAAGACACCTTTTTGTAACAGTCAACAAGTTAGACCCCTGAGAGGGAAGGATGAGCAGGGAGTAGGGTGGTGTTGGAAAATCTGCTTTCTAGAATTTCCTTAATCTAATGGGATTTGGGTAAGGTCTGCTACCTTCACTTGCTGGACAAGTCTGCTAACGATTAGCTTGCAGAGTAGTTCGCTTTCAGTTCATATCTGCTGAAAGCCGGGTCATGCTGCAAGCAGCCATGTAAAGTTTGTGCAGCTAGAAAGAGTAAATCTGGTCCCTGCTTCCAATGCTCTTAATGCATTTTTATCCCAGATTATTAAGTGTCATCTCGAAGAAGGGGGAATGACTGGTCAATACGTGGTTTTGCTGAATTGCGTGTGTATTAGAGAAAACTATCTACAAGCTGAGATTTTAATGCATTTCAAAATTTTGTGGAGGAATATAAAAACAGAGAAGTTGTTCTGAGCATGAAGTTCCTGTAACAATATCAGTCCTATGTTTTAATATTTCTGTGTAGCACAGCAATCCTGCATAAGCTGGTGTATAGAGTTTACAACATAAATGAGAAAAAAAAAAAGTTGAATAAGAGAAAAATCTGGTGAAGCTTGCTTCCCTGTCACGTTTCTGCAGAGCTTCACAGGCTTTAAACTGAGGACACATTTTTTTAATTTTGTTTTTTAATAGGAAACAAATAGTCCTGGTAAAAATTGTTTTCTGACTGCATCTTTATAGTGATGCTTATGGCTTTCAAATCTTAAGTTTAAGAAAGTGCTGTTGTAAGCAAAGTGCTGATAGGAATGATGTGCTAAAGCAAAAGTAATTCTCTTAAACACAGTCTAAGGCATAAACATACATGGAAATGAAGACTTAAATATGTTTGCCTTTGTTTGACACGTGTCAGTTAAGATCTAACAGATATGTTTGCTGATGCTCTACATAGTCAAATGTATGACAATGTCTTTGCATAAGTAGCATAGGTGAAAAAGTTCTAGGTAACATACTATAGCATGCTATTGTATACAATATGGTATTGTATTACATATTAACAAGCATTGCTCGTTTAATTTGTAAGCTTGATGAAATGTACGAATGTGCTGTATAATGCATTAAGCACTAATGGATGTTTTAATGAATTCTTAATTCCAAACTGGGTTGTCTCCCTGAGTGCTAGAAAGGTCCTCTGATTATTATTGAACTCAGTGACTTAAGTAAGGCTTTGTTGAGCCTCTTGAATTTTATTGGCTGTACATCCAGAGGTGCTATATTTGTAGTACATTATGCAAAACAAAAAACCAACACAACAAAACAAAAAAAACACACCTTCCTGCTACTACTCTATGTTAACAAATGGAATATCTTTCTCACAGATATTTTTTCTTTCTAATCAGAACGCTGATTTGAAGAAACAGCTTCATGAACTTCAAGCCAAAATCACAGCTCTGAGTGAGAAACAGGTAGGGAAACAGAGATGTATTTTTAACACCCTGTTCTAAAGATGTCTTTCTTCCCAGCTTCTAAGAGAGCTGCTAAATTTTTAAGTGCAAAAATAAGTGTGGGCAACCAGACACTTTAGATCTTTGATTTCTCAATAAAAGATAGCATGAGTTATTGTGAGTCCATCAAACAAGCAACTAGCATAATCAGTGGAAGCTATAGCAATTTTTCTTGTGTTGAGACCAATGTTTTATATTAAGGGAGCTGGGAAAATGAATTAGTTTTGTGACTTCCTTTATCATTATCTTGAAACTTATTCTAAATCAGACCATTCTGGTTTAGGCAAATCTTTAGATTTTGTTTTAGTTGGTCCACACTGTGCATCTGGATGAGTATGCTGGAATTTTTCTTTGTATTTAGAACAACTAAATTCATGTCAGTTATGGGTGCCTAATAGACAATTTGGAAATCAGTTGTGTGGTTTTTATCATGATGAATTACAGCACAATTGTCTTACATTTGCCATTTGGTAGGAATTCTCTTTGACAGGTCTAAAGTATGAGTAATAATTACAACCGAATGCTTAACAGAAAGATTGTGGAACTTGAAGATGTACCTTGTGGGTAACTAGAAGAAAAATAAGTAACATTGAGGGACCTGCAGAACTTGTTCTCACTTTTTTAAAAGTGTATTTTAAAAAAAACAAAACAGCAGCACACAAAAAACCCCCTCATACACAACTTCCCCACAAAACTAAACTGACTTAAGCAATCCCTTCATTGTATTGTTATTGTGTCAATAACAGAACCGCATTAGGTCCAAATTAGGAACCAAACACCTTTGAAGAGGGAAAATATTTTTAGAATGTCTGCATAGGTAAGAATATAGTTATACATCAGTGTCACATCTAGATATATGCAATCATCTGTTGTTATCTACATGTGCTCTGTTTTGAGAATTACCTTTTTCCAGGGTGAAAGAACTGTTGCCTTCCCCAAGGAAATGGGCAGACAGTGATTAACATTTCTTGAGAAATTTTGTTTGCTAAAAAATTATAGTATGTTTGAGTAGTGGAACAGTGAGTCTAGGAAGGAACGTGTAAGAATAATAAAGAAAATGATTTTTTAATGAGAATACTAATTCAACAAAAACTGAGGTTTTGCTGATGTGATGGCATGCCTCTCTTGAGGATGATTTATTCTCTAAAACCAGCATGAGCCTCTGCGTGTGGCTATGTCTCACAGCAAGCAGCTTCAGAATTCTCTGGTAAGCTCTGGAGGCCCATGATAATTTCAAAATTAGCTTGCCTTGATGCCACAAAACAAGTCATATTGACTACCAGTTCACATGATCAGCAGGGACAAGCAGTCTGATAGTGAGTGGAATGTAAGAAAGATGTAAGTATATCTTACTCTAACTTTTCAACTCGGGTACGTAACTTTTTAAAGCTATTTTATATAGTGGTCTATACTAACATGTATTTTAAATTACCCATCATCAGAAATGCAGCTGTGTCTCTTCTGCTGAAAATTACAGCTACTAAAGCGCACTTGTTCATGGGGTGAACATGGGCTAAGTTTCCAAAAGACTTTGAAAAATAAGTTTCTGGCTTCAGTTCTGCCACACAGCGAATTCAGTCACTGTGAAGTCACAGTCCAGTTTCCTTCTTTGTATTTTTATGGTTTTGATTATCACTAGAACAGTGGACCTAGCTATTATTGTTGAAGTTTAAAGGCTTTATTTTGTTGTATGTACCACTGGTCCACAGAGCTGCCAATGTCCCAGATGATAGTGTTGTTAATGTAGTATGGCTGCTAAAATGCAATGGTCATGGCAAATGTGAGTTCAGAGTGGGGGGGAACACCCCCTACACCACCGCCCCCCTATCCCCCAAAAAAACAACCCTAAAAAAACCTTCCCGATGTAGAGAAAGGCTCACTCCCTCTTATTTGTAGGAATCTGTTGAATAGACAGCTGTAGTTTAGCAGTGCAGAGTTGAGCGGCATTTTAGAAACAAAGCCCCCTTTTTTCTTTTTTTTTTTTCTATTCTCACTCTCATTTCTCTTTAGGAAAAATAATTATTATCAATTGTTTTATGGGGAGAATATCATCCAACAATTTAATTTTTACACAGCATGGAGGAATGTGCAGTTTTGCATTGTAAATAAATGCTTTACATTGTGCAGTGCACTTCTTGAGGAGTGCAACATGTTATCTGTACTCTTGTTTAGAGCCAAGTAAGTAGTCTTGATGTCTGATGTCCGATGAATACACTCTGAGGGCCTAACTCAACTGTGGACAGTTACGGGAGGCATAATTGTCACTGTTTGATAAGCTTTTAATGAAGTGTGAAAAACGGAAGTTCCAGCCTGTGGGGTGTCCCTGCTTGGAGACAGTGGCGTGGAGCTGAGACCCTGGTGTTAGAGAGACAGAATACTGAAATGTTTCTGGCTTATGAAATACTATGTCAGCCTAATGTACTCTTTTTTTCTTTGCTCTCTTATTTAATGAATTAGCATGAAGACTTGTGCAAGAATCAAGTCAGTGGTAGGTTAGCTAAAAGCTTTTAGTTGCTTTAGGATTTCTCTCTGGTTTTGAAGCATTGTGAGGGTAGTGCCGACACTTGCTGCCAGTTGCTGCAGAGATTCATGGTGGCTTCGGTTTCTTGCTGAGAATTAATAATGACAGCTCTGTTCAGAAGTTTCTGAAACTGAAGAGATCTGGCAAAGTACAAAAAGAAAGCAAGTAGGCTGTGCTACGTGTAGACTTAAACCTGAAGAAATTTGTTAGCTGATGCAGGGTTAAACTGTTACAGCAAAAGGTATGTCATATATTCATATGTTTTTTGAAAATGTGAAAGAGGTGAAAACAAATGCTTTGATTTGTTTCA
>VYZM01019029.1:33774-46174 GCA_013398915.1 Dromas ardeola
GCAAAGTGTTGAAATGGGTCTTATTTTGAAGGATTAAATTCACAAAACCAGTTAAAAATAATAATAATAATTTAAAAAAAGACCAAAGTGTTGCTGTTCACTTTCCACCTTACAATTCAGAGCTGAAATGGCACAGCCAGGACATTTGGGAATTAGGGTCAACGCCTATCTGTGCGTGAGTCAGAAAAAATATTTCAATCAAATGGTCCTCTTGATTCCATGGTCTCCTACGGGAGATTCTTATACTCTACAGTACCTATAAAAAAGCACTCCCTCCTGCAGAAATTATTCTATTTTAGATAAAATAGAAAAGCATTAATTATACCAAAGAACAAAAGCATGAGTTCTAATGCAGACACTGAATCTCTGGTGCCCCAACTATCCTATCAACCGCTTATTTACAATGTTGTAGACAAAAGGAAACACCCCTGCCTGGTTGGTTTTGAGCAACCTCTTCATTTTTATTACAGCTGGTTGAAACTGGCATTAAGAAAAATATACAAGTTGAACAAAACATTAAGATTTGACCAGAAACAAATTTGCCTCTTTTGTTGCATGTTAAAACAAATTCTTTTCATATTGACTGTTAAGGAAAGAAATCAGTCTGTGTATGAGCTGAATAAATAAATCATATTTATACAGCCCACTCAAAGGAAATTACTCTCAGGTCCCGCTGTTGTACATGTCCAGCCCACTCTTCTTAGACTGTATATTTATGTCTTCTGCAGAGATCAAACATAATTTTAATTCTTAAAATTCTCACACAGGAGATGTGCTCAGCCATGCTCAAGGATTGGGTAAGAAGATACTCAAAACTCCTCTTGACTTTCTTCTTACCTTTCAGTCTGTTTCACAAATGTGGGACTCTGGGAAACATTTAGTATGAAAAACATTACCGCCCATTATTACCTTACATCATCAGAAGCAGTCAGAACAAGAACAATGGGAGCTGTTTCCAGGAATGGTGAGGAAGGCTTTGTTTGGATTATCCCTTGGTACAGTGATTACCATTGGGTAGCATCATAAGCAGTAAGTAATTACTCATTTTTTTTAGCCTCTTCTATAATGTCATTACAAGAAGTGAAGCTTCCACCTCCTTAAAACAGATACTGTTTCTTGCTTCGGCATAAACTTGACTTACACCAAATCATATGTTTTAAGAGAAGCTAAAAAAAGAGGTATATTTTTCACATTTTTTTTTGCAAAAATGAAAAAGAACAAGACTTATTTCCCTTAGTTAACCTAGCACTTCAAAAAGTAAAATCTCCTGCTAGGAAAATTACACATTTTTATTAGATTGCTGTAATTAATCGTAAGAAAATACTTTCTAAGCACAAATCATGGGATCTTTGCATGCTTAATTAGTAGGAAGCTGCATCAGTGCCTAAGGGAGTCAGTGGAAGACCTTGAGCTGACAGCAGTTAATGAAACACATTTGTTGTTGTTAGTCAGGTTTAATAGGTTTTTCAAGTTGCAAAGGAAGCAATGAAGTGTTGACAGAACATACAATTCCATTTCTTTTAAATAATTTTCTTTTCATCTTTTCAGAGACGTTTTCAAAGGCTGTTGACAAGGCATTTGCTGTGTTTCAGCTGAAATAGAAGACAAACTTCTCCTTAACTTTAGTAGCAGCATATTTTTATAAATCCTAAGTTATCTTCAAAATTCTTCCTGCAATTTTATAGTTGTGCTTTAGCTATAAGTTGAAAGATTGTTTTGCCACTGAGGTAATTAAACCTCTGAGTCAGTGGAATTGAATCTGGAATTGAACGTTTTGGGGCCAGCAGGTACTTAACACGTGTACTCTAATAAGAGTCAATATTATTTTAAGAAAAAAGGTTAAAAAATACAATATTTTTATTTTGTATATATAAATACAAAATACAAAATATACTAATATTTAACAATTTGGCAGTGTAAAGGCTGACAAGCATAAATGTTAGGCCTGACTGCAGTTCCCTATCCTGTTAGAGTGAATCCTCTGAGAAACTTAGAAACCATGTTTCATTCCAAAGTAACTGACCACAGAAGAATGCTTCTCGCAGCACTAGTTATTAGTGTCAAAAGCCTGCATTTCTAAGAAAAAGAAGAAACATGTCCTTCTAGAAAAGAAATATTACCTTTCCAACCACCACATGAAAGTCAAGCTACAATTAACAGAAGTAATATTCTAAATTATGCTGGAGTTCCACATGCTTCTAAATGAAATTTCCGGCTTTCATATATACTTGAATTCATGGGGGGAGGAGGGGGAAACATACCTTTTCTTATGAACACTGAGCAGCAAGGGTTTATTCAAAGGAATTTTATAATTAGGTACTCTAATATTCATGTTGTTACGATTCAAAGTATTGTTGCCATTAGAAAGCCACACAGAATAAACAAATGTTTGCATCCCCGTATCTTGTGGCCACCGTCCTTCTACTTCAACCCCAAGACTGTTCTGATTTACAGCAGCAGGCAATGGCTCCAAAGAACTGAAGCTGCACAAAGAGGTGCTGAAACATCCTGGCCACTTTCCTTCTGCAGATGAGTTAGGCAAGCAAGAGGGGATACGGAAAGCAAGCACCATTGGTGAAGTACAAAGAAGTTTAATTCCAACCCTCTGAGGCTTGGATACCAAATAAAGAGGACATTTAACTCCAAGAACCCTCCCATTTACATGATGCCTCTGCATCTAGTAGAGGATTTTATAATAAAATACATCAACATCAGAATTGACAGGCTTAAAAACCTATAGTAAGGCATCCTGTGTTTAAAAATAGGCATCTGAATTAATCCAGATTTTCCATCATCTAATTTTCTTTCATCTCTTCCACCTTTAGGGAGATCTGTAAGAACCCAATGCATCAAAGCATCAGACCACTAAAGGTCATACCTCATACTAGGCCCCAACATTAAAAATTGTAACCTACAGACGATGCTCGTATAAGGCTTGTAACTTCTATACACAGAATGCTCATACCTCAGCTCTCAATCCCTTTCAGAGAGCAATAAATGCATGTTGACATGACTGCGTACGGACAATCGTGTATCCGCTCCACCCAGCTCACCAGGTCTGAGAAAGCTCCAATCCGGAAGCCATGCAGCAGCATGAACTGGATGCTGAGAGGCAAGGTATGTTAACTCAGGCTCCGTGCCACACAAATTAGGTTACACAACTCCTGTCCAGAAGTGCCTCACATCCGGCCCACTTAGACTACAGGGAGGACAGTTCTATAACAATTTGTTCTTGTATTCTTACACAGGTAGACATACTTCATATTTTCTCAAAACATAGCATACAATTTCTTACTTTTTTGGCTCTGAACCTGACAGGAAGATGGTTTTAGATGGGAAGGAAGTAGTTTTAATAAGTAATAATCCATTTACTCATCAATAAAGGATCACAATACTTTTTAAACTACTTGAGTATCAACTGAAAGTTTGTATAGGGAACTCGTGAATAAAACACGTAATAAGTCCAACAATCAAAATAAAATACTTATTCAAGGGTACCTAAATGTGGTAAAGCACATCAAAAGGTATATAGGTATACTTTTAATTCAGTTTATTGCCTATAGCATAAGTTCAACACAAGATCTAATTTGTTTGTGGCTGCAATAACCCGGTGTTAAAGCCACTACAACTGCATAATTTTTAAAGAGGCAGAAACACAGAAAGTCAGTATAGAAACAAGCAGCAAAGCAGTGGGACTGAAAACCTGTGAAATACAGACAAATACTTATGCAATATTAGTTGATTATCCATTTTTTTATAAAACAGCCACATGTATACCACATATAAAACATTTGTAAACAAGAATCGTTCAACACCAGAATTCATGAAGTTGCTACCCCACTGCAAAAACAGTCTACAGCACTGATCCAAATATTATATGATAAATAAAGTAAAAGCTACACACACACACAAACTTCTTTGCCAAAAAATGTCCTAGTATTTCCAGCCTTTTCAGAAGGTAACTTAAAAACACAGCGCCTGATCTTTTGGATTGGCCTGTAGGACTCCAAGGTCACAGAAACAAGTTGCAATTAAAAAGGGGTGTAATGAGGAAAGGTCATGAAAAATGAATAGGAACATGACCCAGCACTACACAGCAGTGAGGTACAAAAACAAGCGGGATGGGAAG
This sequence comes from Dromas ardeola, assembly GCA_013398915.1. Lineage (NCBI taxonomy): Eukaryota > Metazoa > Chordata > Aves > Charadriiformes > Dromadidae > Dromas > Dromas ardeola. Next base: position 37,904 of record VYZM01019029.1, read on the forward strand.
GCGCCAGCCAGCATGCTTTCCTATCTAATCAGCTGTGTGTCTGATAAAGGAGGAAATAAGTTAAGGGAGGGAGTCTTCAGCACTTAAAACAATCCCCAAGACTCCATTTCTGCACTGGTAATGTAGTGTCTTTAGGATTCAGGCCAAGAGAGTAACTAAAAGGAAGCTTAACAGTCACTAATTGTCAGCTTCATATTTGTTCATGGATAATGATGACCTGTTTGAACTAGGACAGCAGATACTGCTTTTCACAAGTTACTTAGCACTGTCAACACAATGGTACATATTTTGGTCTATGAAGCCTCACAAAACAAAGCCTGATACACATCTCTATCATGGCAAGGCTGTGCGGGTGCATTGCAAGTACCCAGACTTTCACACTTCATTTCTCCTTAAACATCCCAATGATATTCCAAGCACACTGTTCTCATTCCTCACTTTTTGTAACAGTAACAGGATCACTATAGATGCTCTCTGGGAGAAATCTGGCTGAATCTGAGTTTTGAAGAAGTTATGTTTCTTCAGATTTCTAAGATGCAACATAATGTGAAGAGATTTCAGGTTTCAGTAACTTAGGAATTCTGATTCATGAACATAGCGTTTTGCAGCTATGAAGGTTAACCGAGACCTGCCGTCCACCCTCCACAGGGGTGCACAGGCAGCAGAGTTCTACAAGAATCAGCTGTTCATTTTACTGTAGTTTATGGACTAGCACTTAAGGCAAGCTGATCAGTAACTTATTTGCATAGTTGAATACCATGCAGTTTTATTGTTGTAACAAGAAAAAAATGAATTCTGCCAGAAAAAAAAAACAACACAGCAAGTCTTGAATTGCAGAGACAAGGAGAAATCATTACTTATATCCTAAGCTATTTCATCGTCCCTTGCTGTTCATAATTTGCATTTAATTTCTCTTTTAATTTTTCCCTTTTCTGGTACCAGATGTTGGGTTTTGCTATGGTTTTCTCCATTATTTTAGAGAGTTTTTACCTCCTGTGTTCCAGACCATCCATGAAGTTACTTGCATACTGTAACCCAGGATATCTACTTTTGTCTTCATTGGGTTTTCAGCAGTAAGCATAAATGATATTCAAAAGATGACAAAGGTCATCAAGATATTTATTGTATTCTATTACCCATACAATTCATATTTATCTTGATCATTTCTTATTCCAGTTATAACGTCATAAATAGCACAATCTAGATAAGCCTGCCTATGTGCAACTAAGAAGTGGTGCTTATACAGCACTTTCGTCTAAAAATAAAAGAGCACTGAATGACAGAACAAGTTTGGGTATTTCAGAGACTGAATCCTCTTGCTTGTGAACATCCTTGTTTTTTCTGTATAAGTCTAGTTTTTATATTAGTTATCTCTGAATATTGCTTATAAATCTGAAAATTGCAATTAATTGCATGCTGTTGTGTGTTAGTTGTTGAACTAGCTGTGTGCTTTGCGAGAGGTTGATTTCTGTTGTCAAGGAGTAAGCTGTTTTGTTCATGGATAATGATGACCTGTTTGAACTAGGACAGCAGATACTGCTTTTCACAAGTATGGAGAAGCATAGCTTTCTATTGCTATAGAAATTAAACAGAGGTTTAAATAAAACGGCACAGAAACTTTAGATGGAAAAATATGAGAGAAGTGCAGTGAAAAAGTCTGTTCAAGCTGTGTCCTCAACCTTCTCTTCCTGTCATTTTAAAGATACATATTTGTTAAGGTCCTGTGGAAATTACACGGCTGGATCTGAAAAGTATCAATATCCAACTGATATCCATCCCTCACAGCAATGTTCTCCTCCCAAAGTTGTCTGAATTCAACACCTAAGATACCTGAATTATTGCAGTTTACTCTGCATCCCACCTGAAGAGGCAGAATCATTAAATCGAGTAGGCAGCAGGAAGCTTTTCTAGCTGCATGGACCTCCAGGATCTCTGCCTCAAGAAACTAAAGGTGACCACCAAAGGAATAACAGAGCTTGCAAAGAAACACACAACTTCTGCCCAAATGACCCTATGCCTATAAGGATTCTACAGGCAGTCTCCAAATTTTTTTTGAGAATTCATTCATAAATATGTTTCACTGAATTGCTGCATTGATTCTGAACAGCACTCCAGAGCAGAACTGCAACATATTTGAAATGATTGCTTTGGCTTTGATTCAATAATTATTTTAATGAGAAAAGTGAGCTGTTTATATTAAGATATCTTGCTTGCACAAGACAAGCTGCTTCACCACAGCTAGAATTCATTAGTCATTATTAAAGCTGGTATACAGAAAATTGAAGGCGTCAGCTTCCCAGGATTGTATAGTTTTAAAAGGCTTTAAAGCAAAGTAGCTCATTCATTTGTATGCAGGCCAAACAACATGTTTATGATCACTGATTTGAAAAAGACTAATGGATTTGTATTTACTGCTTCAGCATCTAAAAACAAAAGTGATTGAACAAAGTATTTGAATATTCCAAATTAAATGGGAATGGTTGTTCAACTGAATATTTCACTAAATTCCAGATTATGCTCACAACCCAGTAAGTGTCTCCTGTTGTACTCTGCATAAAAATATTCTGAGATGAGTTCTGCAGTTTGCCCTATTCCTTGTGACAAATCATCATTTTATAGACAAGGTTAAAACACCTGTTTTGAAAAACAACCAACCTAATAGTTTTCCGCAATTCAAAATTACTTCAAAGATGCTAAAACAACAACAACAAAAAAAAAAACCTTCAAAAGTTTACAATATGATAAATAAAAAAGTTGGAAAGAGTGCTACATAAATAATTTTATTAACCAATTTCAATACCTTCTCAGGTTTCCTAAGTCTCAGTCTGAATTTTGAGAAGACTTTTTTCAATGGTTGACCTAAAGTAAGTATTAAGACAATATTCATAGATTAGTAGGCTGCATTTGTGGCTGATTAGCTTAGCATTTCTCTGGCTCTCAGCAAACTAGCCTCTCCTTTCACAGAGAGGATTATGATGTGGAAATTATCTTGGGAAAGGCTTGCTCATATGTTTTTATTTGTTTCTACAGTCACCTTTCTTTTTCTTCACCTTCCCAGCCAAGTAAATGACTGCCTTTAAGTTCTCTGAACTATTTCACAGCTAGAACACCTCAAAATACTTCGATAGCACCACTTTTTTTTCCTTCTTCATATTATAGGGAATGGAAAAGTCCTTATATCCCTTAGGAACAAAATAAAAGTTTCATAAAATTGGAAGAGGAAATTTCAGACTGTAATGACATGTGGTTTTGAAACAGACGTGAAAGTCTCTACTGTTCTTATTCTGATCTCCTTATTATTTGAAACTAGGATGGAAACCTCACAAGAAATAATAGCTTCTTTCAATGAAACATGATTCCTGGAAAGGGAAAATCAGGCATCGAAGAAAGCCAGCTATAATTTCTAAACTTCAAACATATGGCATAAATCAGCCCACATGCTGGAACGCCAGCCTCTCCACTCTGCTTGGGCAAGAAGAGGGACAGACAGCAGAACAAAAACTTGTCATAAACCAGGAAATACGCTTTCTTTCTCCTTCTCAGTGGATCAGAGGAGGGGGTTAACTGTCATCAGAAAATGTGTGTATTGTAAATGAGGCACATCCTCCAGGCCTAAGAAGTTAAGGGAATGCCTTGACCAAAGAGGGAAGCAAAACAATTAAGTCTGCTTTTCTAGTGGCTAGCTTATAGCACATGTGAAAATGCACCCAGACCAAAAGAACAAAGTAGCCTGGGTTACTAACCAAATGACTGATGCTGGAAAAGCATTTTCACTCTGTTTTCTATTTACTGGAGCACCTCTTTCACCAGTTCCTGCTGCAGGGAGACGCTTTATTCCAGGAATGTTTTCACAGTTTCATCTTAACTTTATGTTATTTTCAACCAGATTCATTCATACCTACCAAGCAACTACTCCTTAAATTATGGATTGCCCCAAACAAAATACATTTTAAAAAAATGTGAATTGTATTCTTGAGTAGTAGAAACTGGTGTGGTGCTACAGACCACTTTTGAATTCCTTCCTTGATGAATTTTTCCCCGTTTAAAACTTATTGTCGCTGTATGTATAGATATATTTATTCCAAATGGCAGAAATAATGGCATCTCTTGGGATTATAATCTTCAGAAATTGTGCTCATTAAGTGGAGTTTTAATGCTTGCAATCAATGCATAACTATGATAGCATTCCCCAGTATATGCATTTATATGCAATATTTGGAAAAGAAACAAAAACTACTGTCACTTGAGTTACTGCTTCCTTTGATAACCCATCACCTACTCAATTAATCGTCAGTCATGAAACATTACCACAAACTGCAAATACTACGATGCATACACTGCTCCAAGCATATGTCACTTTTCTAACAGTAATTTGTTGCTTGATACCATGTTTTTGTGTTTTGCTGAATTAAGATAAAATAAAAACAACAGGCACTTGACCTGCTGGCCAAGATGCCATGAAATCCTTGATTAAAGGAGCAAAGATGCAGCTGGTTAATTTGCTTTTCCTATCTTTGAAAACAAATTTACTAAAAGAACTTATTAAATAACAACAGTTTGGTGAGTCTTTTCTACATTATTTTTTCCCCATGTGCCTTACTTATGAATCCAAAAGGAAACTTTTTTCTCAGCAAGAGTGTATCTGCTCCAGAGGCTTATTTTCCAATCAAAATAACAGCCCACTATGTGTAGTATCACAATTCCTATGTAAATTATTCTGTTTTGACAACTATGATTTAGTGAGGGGAATAAGTAGTTCTCTAGAACTGATTACTTCTTTATAAATAGGCACTACTTGCATTCAACCAAACATGAAAAAAAAGAGGATTAAAACAGAATACCTAATTTTGATTTCATATCTAACAACATAACTGCTTAGCAGTAGTTGTTCTACATCTGACATATCCTTCAGAGATGACAGTTAGGCTCAGAGAAGCCATCCCAACTTTAAATGACGTATAAATGAATTTTCAAAGTTTCTAAAAACTTGCAACAGCTTTTTACACGTTTGGGTCACTAAATATTGAAAATGTGCATTGGCAATGACTAGTGCATTAAGGTTTGGCATAATTTGGAAATTAAGAGGTTTACCTACATATAGAAATTAAACTGAAACATTAGAGGGGCACAGCTTTTAAATCCAACTCCCACACCATCATATTTTTTTAAATTTGGATAATAATAACAGTAAGAATAAGGAGGCTTTTACTTTTTTCTCCTTTTTTCATCTTTGTAATTCCCACAAATTAAATCAGAGTTGGATTCTGAACAGCAACAGGTAAATTCTGAAAAGACCTGTGTAAAGAAAAATCAAAATACATATCAGAAGCTCTCCTAAATATACACAGACCCAAGCATAAAGTTTCAGGTTGGATGAACAAACTTCTCTTTTCAAATATCTAGGATTTTGTATTATCAATCAAGCTGGAAACAGAGTCAGTTATTCTGTTGGGACCCTTCTTAGGGCATTACAAACGATGTGATGATGTGTGATTATAAAAATACAGTGCTACGGTTCAAATCCTGATAGGATGTTCTTGAACCACCATAATGGAAAGGTCATCCCAGTCCTGAAGGTCTGCACTGTCCCCTCTTCCTGCCCAGCAGTCCTTTAAACACTCCTTTTTACGTTCATCATATACAATTATGTATTGCAGACTGGCATCATATACAATCATGTAATGAGCCTTGATAGCTATTACCATTAAGGGGTTTTTCTCGTAGTAAGAAAATTCCAGTTTGCTTATATATGAGACTTCCAGATTTTTTGCACTGCCAGGATGGAACAAACATCTGGGAAATCCTAACTTGGCCTTGTACCCTTAACAGCATGTTTATAATCAGAAAATGCAACAGGTATTTTTCCTTGTATCATAAATCATCCACAAAACCAATAGTCAGCATGTCTACCATTTGCAGCTAGAAGGCACTTCCACTTTATCATCTCGCATTTCAGTGTGACTGATTTACTTTACAGGTGCTTTTTTGCAAATCACTTACATTGAAACAAAAAACAAAACCCAACAAACCTTCTCAGTCAGTGGCTTGTATATTTGTAAATGTGGGGCTTTGTAAACCTGATCTCATAGTGGCATAATTATTATAATATTGGTTTCATGACTCATTCAGTGATTACATGCTAACTGCTAACTGGCCACTCCTTGTCACTCACTATTTGCCAACACAGTGTTTATCGAAACCAGAATGTGCTGACCAAAAAGCACATGCTGTTAAAAATGCACTTAAATTAAATTATGAAGTTTCTCTCTATTTTTTTTAATGTCCCTGTGTAATTTTTGCATGCATAACCCAAAAACTGAAGTTGTGCATCATTTAAATTGTAAAATCAAAGCAGCATTTTGTTTAATTTCAATTCTTCTCCATTATATTTATAGCGAGACTTAAGAACAAACCATAAAAAAGCCTTTTAGTGCCTTCAGATCTGTATTGACTTTGGGGTAAGAATATGTTCCTAAGCCCATCCCTGAAGTTTATTACCACACAACTGACCACAAGGGGTGAGTTGCTCCCTAGAACTGACATAAAATTCTACACACTTGCAGTTGTACTACTGAAGGAGAAGGGGGAGTTGAGAGGGGAGACAGAAGGATTGCTGTGGTCTTTATCAAATCACACCACCCGTGCTCTGCCAGATTTCTGTCTACCACATGCCCAGTTCCCACAGGGAGGTCAGTGGGTTTTCTTTGCTGCTATCAATTTTTTCTGCAAGGTTGTACCATGCAAGTTAGAATGCACATCAGCAATTTAGTACTCTGCCCAGCATCTCTCCCTTCAACAACATTGAGATTGCTCCATCTTTTCTTGAACAACAGAACCACAGAAAGAAGTCCCAGGCCAAGTGTCTCCCCTGGGATGTTTCAGAACCTTCTTTCTGTGTGAGGCCACACAAGTCAGCCCCACAACATTCGCATATTATGGAGATGTTGAAGCTTTCCAAAAAAACTGTTTCATGGAAGGGGCACAGAGCAGACATTTCAGAGGTTTTCTAAAAATGATGGTCACCTTTATTTTTCTACTTTTAAGGTATTAATGAATAGGTGATGCTTTCCCAATTATAGAAAACGGGCTTATCCAAAGGCTTTGGAACTGATCTAAAAAACTTGCTCTTTCTCTCTATTCCTCTTTCAAACCCTGAAAATTATGTCAGTACATACAATTTATAAAATTAATCGCTATAATTTCAAATTAATAATTCAGTGCTCAAGATCAATGTTATAACATAAGAAGCCAAAAATATTAACTCTTAAGGAATTCCATACAAGCCTATTCTCATTATGTTTATGGTATAACTATCCAATCTCAAGATACTTGAAAAGTTCAGATAATGACATAAAGCTCAAATAAACAGCAAAGTTGGGTGCTTTTTGGAAATTAAATTCAACTTTCTGTAACTAATAAACCAAGGCCAAGCTGGAGAGAGATGAAAAATTAAAAACTTCTAGAAATGTCATTCAAAAAATACTTAAATACTGAACTTTTTTACCATTGATGTAAACGGGGCACAAGAGGAATTTTAGCTGCTTGAAAGACCATTTAACTCAAGCAACATTTAACTTATGCAACTTACTGGTTGCATATAGTTGCCATACACACCATTTGATCTGCACAATAGTGTACAACTGCAAAACTAACAACACTTTGCTACAAATATACGCTGATAGGTACAGAATTGACTTTCTTTTGTCAAAAGATACATAGATGGTAGACCAATTTCAAATATTTTATTTAGGTTTAGGTACTCCTACTCAACCCACTGTGAGGGTGGCTGAACAGTGGAATAGGTTTCCTAGAGAGGCTGTGGAGTCTCCAGCCTTGGAGACAGTCAAAATGGAGATGGTCCTGGACAACCTGCTCTAGTTGATGCTGCTTTGAGTAGGGGGATTTAACTAGACAATCTCATGAGGTCCCTTGCAACCTCAACCACTCCGTAATTCTAAAAGAAGAGCTCTCTGAAAGCCAATCCAGGGACAATGGAGACTCCTATGTTTTGATGAGTTCTAAAGCTGATGTCAAAGAAATAACCTCTTTTTTCATTTTGCTTTGGTTCTTCTAGAACTAGAACTTCTAGGGATGACTAAAACTACCCAAGGGAGACCAACCTTTGTATTTGACATGCATACTATAATGATATTTTTATCTTCAGTTACGACCTTAAAATAAGCCTGACTAGCCTGACTTGCATTACAGTATGCTTGAAAATAAGCGAAAAAAAAAAAAAAAATGCTGGATGTTTAGGAAAAAAAAAAAAAA
>VYZM01019029.1:48060-65955 GCA_013398915.1 Dromas ardeola
GTATTAAAAGATGGTTAAAAAAAAAAAAAAAAAAAAAAAAAAAATGCTGGATTTTTAGAAAAAAAAAAAAAAAAAAAAAACATGAGGGAAATGCTTCCTCTTACATTTCTATTTCTAGCACTAAGCTTGACATGACCTTGAATTTCCCATGATATAATCAGACATAAATATCCACATGTACTGATGAGATTTTACTGATTACTGGGGAGGAGGGATCGTGTACCTTTGTACTCTGATTATACCCTTATAGTTTTCAAGCAACTTTTTTTTTTAAATCCTCAAAACTGATGCATTCCACACTTAAAATTACTCCACACTTAAAAGTACTCCTCATTTATATATATTCAATCTGCATTATATCTAGGATATTAAGGTTCATTTTTGTAAAAAATGCATTACAAATGAAATATTAACCTATAACATGACATGACAGTGCAACAAATGGATAAACGGATTGTCACTCTGAGAGAAATATTTTGCAGCATATGTAACCTCTGATTTTTCTTCTTTGGTAGATGTCAAGCGACAATGAAATCACCATTCTTCTCTATAGTGAGGTTTTCCCATGCTGAAGGAGCAAACATATAATTATGGCTTAAGAGTATTTATTATTAATGAAAATCAGATCAAATGAAACATTTCCATGCGATACAGTACGCGGAGCAAAATTACTGTAAATACTCGCAAAAACCTGGTGGTGTTCAAATATTTTTCATTTCATTACTTCAGACACAAGTTCCTTATTCTTCAGCCCAGCTATAGGCATTTCTCAGCTTTGTATGTAAACAACATATACAAGGTAAGGACTTAAAGGCTCAAAAATGGAAACAAAAACCCAGTTCTTCCCCATTGTAAATATCACCCACACATGACTTAACTTTAAGAGTAATTAACTTTTGATCTGATCTAAAAATATTTTTTAAAAGTCAAAGGAAAGCTCTATTGCCCAGCCTTCTTCACCAATAAGCAAAGGTACTAAAGAACAGCTCATCATCCAAAAGTGAAAAGCAATTTCAAGTAGCTACAGTAGCAAGAATCATTTTGGGATTATCTCAAAATATTTTTTGAATTCAAGTGTCTGGACTGCAAGCAGCTCATGGATCAGCAATTCAAAACTCAGTTTAGTAGCTAATAGTCTACTTTTATTAACATGACCCTCACCTTTCTGACACACTTACAGGAAATGTCCTGCAGCTTTCTTCCTCTGGTTTTGTGCATTCAGCTTCAGATATATGTAGGGATTCATGTGTGGTTCTTACTAAGAGAGGCCAATTTTGCAAACAGGTAATTGTTTAAGCAACTCAAAATACTCAACAACAGCATGAATTAACACCACTCTATATGACAAAGCACTTTTTGAAGTTACTTCTTCAGACCTTCTTATTGCCCAGTAAGCCATTTTGTACTATCAAATGAGCACAACCTGAGGCACAGTACCTACTGGTCTTATGGTCTATCACAAAAGAAATGATATAGTAAGTAAAAATACTCCATTAATTGAGGTTAATTAATATAATAATAACATTAATAATGTCTGTCTGCAGGAAGCTTATTCATGTACATTAAGAACAAAACACTTCTGATATTATCAAAAATAGGATGCTGGAAGAATAGAATGTAATACATTGGACATTTCTCCAGGGACATTCACTTCCATTTGGACAAGTTATATGGAAGTAGAAAGCGGAAAGGTTGAGATTATTTATAAAACCACCTGGTCCTGTTTGTGAGTTGTCACACAGGTTGGAAGAATCGTGCCACAACACCAAGAAATCACACATACATCACCTAACTAAGGCTGCTTCAAGTTTATACCCGGTCCCTAATAAGCAAAGGAGTGATAAAGGGTAATTCATCCTGCTATGATGAATCACCAGGGCCTCAGGGTGCTGGTGCACAGCCAGCTTAACATGAGCCAGAGTGTGCCCAGGTGGCCAAGAAGGCCAACAGCATTCTGGCTTGTATCAGAATAGCGTGGCCAGCAGGAGTAGGGAAAGTGATCGTGCCTCTGTACTTGGCACTGGTGAGACCTCACCTCAAGTACTGTGTTCAGTTCTGGGCCCCTCTGTACAAAGAGGGACACTGAAGTGCCAGAGCATGTCCAGAGGAGGGCTACCAAGCTGGTGAGGGGTCTGGAGACCACGCCATATGAGGAGACGCTGAGGGAACTGGGCATGTTTAGTTTGGAGAAAAGGAGGCCGAGGGGAGACCTCATTGCCCTCTACAACTACCTGAAAGGAGGTTGTAGAGAGGTGGGTGTTGGCCTCTTCTCCCAAGTGAATAATGACAAGACCAGAGGAAATGGTCTGAAGTTGTGGCAGGGGAGGTTTAGATTAGATATTAGGAAGAATTACTTTACTGAAAGAGAGGTCACGCACTGGAACAGCCCGTCCAGGGAGGTGGCTGAGTCACCATCCCTAGAGGTATTTAAGAAACGTGTAGATTTGGCACTCCAGGGCGTGCTCTAGTGGCAGAGATTGTAGGGATTTTTTTGCGTGTGTATGGTTGGACTCGATGATCTCAAAGGTCCTTTCTAACCATGAAGATTCTATGATTTTATGATTCTATGATCTATCAAGCTCCATGAGCCACATAAATGAATACCCAGACCACAGGAGCTCCTGCAGCTGAAGATTTTACTGCAGTTCAGGATCAGAGATTATTTAAAGACCAATTCTGGAAGGAATGGTGGCAATGACTTCACACACAACAAATAAAAATAAATAATAAAACACTATTATCAAAATGTAGAGCTTAAACTCAGTTATTCTTAACAAATACTGAGATACTAGACTATGCTAGGTCTGCGTATTTAAAAGATGCAGAGAAATCTGACGAAAAGAAATGTTTTCTCTCTCTCCCCTGCTGCATCTTAGTCCAACTGACCATTTTCAACTGATTGTTTCATTTTGAAATGTAGGTATTTTATATACCTCAAAGTGTATGTATTTCTACTCTGAATTTATGTTCTACAGGCATTAGATACATTGTACAATTAATTCTTTCCTTGACTGCCCACTTTCCTTAATACAACAGAAAAAGGGAAAGAGATAGGGTAAGTGCATTTGAAAACTGAATTTTCTAGAGATCAGCAAAAAGTGTTGCTATTTTAAGCAACACATAACGGTAACAAAGCTCAAGCTGACAGCCATTCCATTGTCTTTGCAGTTAAGCAATGGAAAGAAATTAACCCTGTTAATTTTTATTTCACAATTCTTGTCAGATTTCAACAATTGGTATCAAACATATAGGAACCCACCCCATCTGGCTATATATTTCGCTATAACTCCTGCCCTCCAAGTATTCTCATTTGCCTCATTATACTCATCTTGTATAAGGATAACAAGAGGATGTACTCAGAGTTCTAGGTTCTGCTGGGGGAGGCTGATCTGTAGAAAGATGTTATTGTTAGAGGTATTGCAGGAATGGTTTGCCTTTTCCCCACTCTAACTTCTGCCTCCTACCACTCTACTATTGCTGGCAATAGCTAACATTTCCCTGAGCAAAGCCCTAGGCACTCCCTGGCAGACCTTCTTGGGCAAAGGTCTGAGCTTAATCTGTTGCAACAGGCTAGAAATTCTGTAGTAACTTCTTTTAAATATATCTGCATGTTTCATAGTTAATGAGTCATTCTGACAGAAATAGAAAAATTCAGAAACCATTGAAAGAGAGGAGAAGGAAAGGTACCTCTTCCTAGCTTCCATATTTCAACTGGCTTTTCTCATTCTAATTAGAAAAGACATATCTAATAATTTCTAATCCTGCACTAGTCCTATACCACACCAGCTGGTCCATGGTTGTAGCAACTTAATCTTAGTCCAGAAACATCCTCTTTATCTAAGAATCAGTGCAAATCCTAACCCTTTAGTGGTGCAAACCTCTGACACAAAGTCCAACCTAGAAACCCACACAAGATCCAGAAGTAAGATGGCAAAGATCCTGCAAGTCCAGGCACCAAAAATAAACTCAAACCACATCTGAACAGTGTATTTTTCTTTCCTCATGAGTGCTATTATAACCTCCCATTTTGCCCTCAGTCTCATACCGAAGATATGAAATTTTGGAATGGGCAACTTTTAACATCAGGAAAAAGAAAAAAAAACAACCATGAAGTGCCTATTTCATATTTCAATGACGCCCCTAGAAATGGAATCAGGAACAGTAAGTAAAATATAGTTGAAACTCAAGTCAGGCAAGCATTGTTTTAAAAAAATCGTTAACTGTTCCATTTTTTTAAAAAGTATGATGTGTTTTAAAATACTGAAACTCAATATGAGAAATTGTCTAAAAAAGTAACTTTTTCAAATTTTAAAATACTCTGAAACAACAAAACACTGTCAGAACCATTCTTCCTTTTGCCTAAATTAACTTGACACCATGTAAGTCTTCCTTTTAATGCCCACTTAATTGACACACACTGTTAAAGTGAACATTACCTAAAGAGATCATTTAAAATACCCCTGAGAATCCTGGAAAAGGATTCCCCAAGACTAAAAATTACACCAGTGGCCTGAAAGACTAATTTACCTTGTTAAGGGATGTTAAAATGATTGTGATTAGTGACTATCCAAAATCTGTCATTTCCTTCTTTCAGTTGTGTTTATACAGGTCATGCAGTTTCTACTGAGACATTTATCCAGGTTACAAGGTAACTGTCAAACTTGTGGTTACAGAGCTCCTCAAGAAAAAAAATTAATGTACTAACATTAAGACCTCAAATTTAAACATTATATTCAGACAACTTAAACACTTGGGTTCTGTTCCATAAATTACATGCATCAACATTTTTAGTTACATTCCTCCTCTTTTTAGCAGTAACTACTGAACAAAATGACACCAGTTATGAAAATTAATAAATAACTCCCACTAATAGCACACTTTTGCTTTCCAAAACATTAGTGAAAGACATATCCATTATTGCATTTTCCAAGGTAATTTCTACAGGGTCTCCTAATAATTGTGCCTTTTTTATACAATGGTAAATCACTGATTATGATGTAAATTTAGGGCAGTATTTTAGATGCAAGGCTGAATATGTTAAAACAGGCCGTATGTCAAACAGGTGTTGTGGGCCTCATGCAAATATGACTATGTTAAACAGTCTGTGTATGCAGAAGGCCACTTTTAGAGTATAACATTGACTTCTCACCTTAAATATCTTGGACTTTGAAAACTAGCAAAGGTAAAGAGGTTGGACAATAATATGTAATTATGCTTTATTAACAGCTTACATTCTTTTTACTTCTCTATCTTCATCACATTTCCTTTATGTATAACACCAGCCACACTGCAAAGATCACATGTCTAATTTCACATGTTATTATACAGGGGGGAAAAAATTCAACTATGCAGCAAAAAATCACAGATGCACAGAATGGTTGAGATTGGAAGGGACCTCTGGAAATTGATTAGTTCAATCCTCCTATAAAAGCAGCATCAACTAGAGCAGGTTGTTCAAGGCCTTGTCCAGTTGGCTTTTGACTGTCAAGCTATCAAGCAATCAAGTCCTCTGGACAAAATCAAGTGATTTAAGAATGGTCATAAATAATTCTTTGTTATTTGGGTAGTGTGTGGGGAGTTGATATTTTTTTTGTTTTCTGCAAATTAAACATTACATATGAGATTAGGATCTGCTAATAGCAACAAGTGCTGTGTCCCTACACGTTGGGTGGAAAATTTGGAAAAGAAATCTCTTGAACCTGAATAATCTGTGCATTGGGTGGAGTGGTCACTTTGCAGCACTGAATATTCACTCCTGGAACTGAGTTCAAACCCAAGTCAAACTGATGTAACAGAAAATTCTTTAAACAGAGTGTTAATGATGAAAATTCTAGTCAGAAATTAGCTTCAGAAAGATAATGCTTAAGGCAATCTTTCTTTTTTTTTTTTTTTAATTAACTGTATTCTAGGTATTCTAGAGCTGTAGCGTGAAAGAGATATCTTTAATACTTTGCTTTGTTTTTCAAGATTGTAACTGCTAAATTAGATACTAAATTGGTTGAAACTTTAGGTCTTTGTTTAGATCTCTGAAGGATTTATCAACTGCAAGTTCAACTTCACAGAGAAAAAAACCAAGCCAAGAGGACTAAGAACAAATATTCAAGCCAAATTTCCATGAGACTAAGTTTTGGGGCGGAAAAAATACATCCTTATCTCATCCATTTGTGCTCCTAATAATGTTCTCTGTCTATAGAAACCAGTTCTGTCTGAACAAGGCAGAGGACTTCACAAAAGTGTCACTGGGTGCTACTTTACTGTATTTTTTCCGCTTGCTGAATACAAACAGTATCAGCAGTGCAATGTCTTCAGAAAGGTGTTCTTTGGTGTATGTTTGATTTTGCCAGAAAAAAGAAATTCTAGAAATCCTGCTAAATTCCCAACTGGATCTACAGAACCACAGGTTCTCAATAGGTAGTTGTATGTATCTTGGATCTTAACTTGTGATTTAACATGCCTCTGACATTCATTCAATAACTCCGTATTTGTAAAACAATTGTTTGTTGTTTTACTTCTGCTAATAACAACAATGCAAGAGTCACATCATGAAACTGCTTCAGAGTACATTCGAATACAGATACTGTGTTGTCAGCAATGCAGCCACAGATGAACTAGCTGACTACCAAGTACCTAGAAGGCTCATCACAGCAGAACCATTTCTGTCACTACAGAAACATACATTAAGACAGATCACAGACAAATATGCAACATTTAGTCTCTCACTACAGCCTTGAATACAGTTTTAGGTCAGCACATGAACAGCTGTCAGACAACACAAAACGAGCCAGTGACTTCAGTGTAACAGGTAACAGAGATATGTGTTTCCAAACCCACAGTCAGAACGGGTATAAAACAAGATGTCTTAACAACCACAGTTAATAGAGCAGTTTCATCAAACCTACACTGTCATTTCAGTGAAATTTGGTGTTCCTCTTCTCAAATTTAAAGCAAAAAATGCTCTGCTAAAAACCAGTAGTACTGCCAAAAAGGACTCTTAGCATTACTGTTCACGTTTGATGTATAGGGTGGAGAAATGAAGTATTTTGGTCTTAACAACTTGCACGTATCAGGGGAATACTCTAGGGAAAAGGCAGACAAAAGAGTCCATTTTCCTGCTGCTGTCTATTGTAAAGATTCCCATTAAAATATTTAATCAGAAGCAGTTTAAGAAACATTGCCCCACCCCATGAAGACTTCTGTTTTCATTTGATGTGGAAAAGACAGACAGTAAGTGAATATTTTTTGGCAGACCTTTGTGATAAAATGAAACATAAAGCAAAGAGGTGCTGCAGGTCTGGCATGAAATGAACAAATGTGACTCAGCTGAGTTTACAGAAGCATGCATTCTCTTTGATTAATCTTAAAGCTGGCCATAAGAAAAAGTGCTTACCTTGCTGATGGATTTTGTATGAGAGGGAAGAATGCAAACTTGGGAAGAAAAGGCTTCCAATTTCAGAATAAATATTTCAGAAGAAATATTTTACAAATATATGTATTTCTTAGGAACAGAAAATTTCTGCCCTTTTTTGTCCTGCACTCACTCTCACAGAGCCTGAATGAAAAGGCAGTGATTTCATCAATAAGTCTCAGGCTTATTCTGCCAGCAAAGCTCTACATTTGACATACTATATTCTGACATTTTATTACCAGCTGTGCTCTGACACAATTAAATGGCATGGCACAATCTGATGATTTCAATTCAGTGGAGTAGTTGAACAGGATGCACCATTTCGTATTGATATTAGTGTGAGAGGCATTAGAGTTCACAGCAGTGACATGAAAAAGGTTTTTAAGCTACCAATTTTCAAAGTAATGTGGAGCAGTGGTAATGAAGAAAATAATGAATTTTAAGGCTGATGTCAATTACCTTTTTTCTGGAAAAGTTTTCTATATTCTTTCATTACACATTACATTTCTGCCTAGGAGGACAATGAGGAATTGAAGAGAATTTGCAGAAGCTGCAGAAGCACATAGGGTTTTTAAAATTTTTTTACTATCCACATTTGTTTTCCCAAACTATTACAGATAAAATACGTTACCTTGGCAGTGGAGCTATGCTATTAATGCCAAAGCTTTTATGCTCAACAAAAGAGGGACGGGAAGCAAAGGTTTTCTTGCTATGTGCTTCTACAATGCCTAACACAAAAGGTTTGGGCCCATCATAACAGACCTCTATCTCTTGTGTTATGATTGTAAAGGTATTGTATGTATACCAAGATATCATATACTTGAGGTACTATTTCGGTTTGATGAGTAATCTTTGAAAAGGATTACAAACACTCTCAAGTCCACTGGATAGGATCACTCTATTCACTGTCGTGTTTTTCTGCTACCCTCCCAAGCATCTGCTATTAACTACCTTCAGAGGAAAGTACTGCATTAGACAGACATTTGGTCTGTCAATTATAGCACTTTGTATATTCATACTGAGAATAGCTTAAGCTCTGTGTTAGATTACCATTTTATTTTTCTTAGTTTTATTTGAAATACACATTTTGAAAATATGTCAGAGCATTGTAAGATTTACAGTGTTTTCAGAAAGTGTTATTTTGCCGTTTGAAGAGAGCCTTCTTAAGAAATACTGTGTAATTATTTAAACTGCTTAGTACACGCAACCACAGAGAACACTCAGGCTGACAGCTCCTAAAAATTACCATTAGGAACAGAGTTCAACCATTTGAAGCTCTGTGAATTATATTCTAATGGCTTGAATCTATTTGCCTCTTTTTGGTCAATTCTTACTCTCAATGAATCTACAAATACATCATGAAAACGCTTCAATTTATGAAGTCACAGATTAAAACACATTCCTCTCTATGGAAAACAACTTGTCTTCTTATGCTACAATAATATCCCTGAATGCACTGAGGAAACAGACTGGGAAAAGCCTGAGATCAATGGGAATTGCTGTTATCTCGATGAAAACAGGATAAAGCCCTAAGGAAAATTTTCTTGTACTGATCAGCATAAACCCAAAGAGTAATTACAAGGAACCAAGTTATTATAAAGGACATTTTTTATGCTCATAAAACTTTATTCTGAACTAAGCGTGTCCCAGGACCTTCCATCTTGCTGACTCAACCTTTCTGTATGTTACTGTCTCCTCAGTTGCATTGATTCAACAATTTGTGCAGCTACACCCTAAACTGAATAGGCAACTGATCGGGTTTAAAAATACATAAAACACCCAAGCAAACATTAGAAAGAGATTTTAGAAACAGGGGATTTTAAGCTCATTTAAGGTTCACTTCACTGATTATTTTCAGAATGTTTTCATGCTAACAATCATTTACAGAACTGAGGGGACTATGACCTCCATCTCAGAAGGGAGGAATATAATGATCAGGAACAAGTGCTGAGAATGTTGTAAGATTGTCTTTTAAACTGAGTTTACCTCAAAAAAAATAGCAATTTGTACCATAACTTAACTCTGTAACATCACATTTTTTATATTTGTTAAATATGTTTTGGGAAATGCAAACATACAACTGAGAACAGAATTGTCACATTTTAAAAGATACCAGTGAAGATTTCCAGTGTCAATTACATCTATTAATAATTGTCATAAACCTTACTTTAAAATAAACTTACTTTCATTTAAATGATTTCAATAATACTGTTACTATTCATATTTCACTAAAATATTAGTGAAGACTCCATATGATTTAGGGATATTTCAAAAGAAATAGTGAAAGACAAATAGCTGGACTTACAGGAACTTTTGTCCAGAAAATATGATCAGCTGTTTCTAATAAATGCAATTTCTACAAACCCCTCCCAACAAAGCTAAATATTACATGAACAAATAACAAACTTCATTTGTACAATGATATTCCCTGCCAAGAATGCTTACTACCTAGGATTTAGACACAGTGGGTGAGTTAAAAAAAAAGAGTCACCTAACAAAGAAATGAGAGATTTAAACTCAAAATATGACATCTGTATAACTTTGTAATTAAGAGCTATTTCATAGCAGAAACAGTCTGCATTTCAAAAGAGACAGAAGCAGTGGTAAGAGCTTAAAAAAAAAATCGATTAGAGTCTTCTATCACAAAATGAACACATTAAGTTTGTCCAAGCTCATTACTGAAACTTCAATAATTATGGGCTTTAGAGTATGTAAAATTTACTTTGAAACTCAAATATCACACAAACTGTGTGAAGAGGAAGAAAAAATTATGTTGTTTGACTCCCAGAAAAACTAAAACCTCAGAGCATAGCTCTCACCATACTTTCATAAACAACAGATTTTAGTGCAGCCATTGATTTACAAAAGAATTTCCCAAGTAAGGCAAAACATGTATCTACTGATTTATCACAATGGTAGGAAGTGCACTCAGAGCTGGGGCTGCTCCCAGAATTTTTGCAAGTATAGCACAAAAATGTCTCTTTGATACAACTTGCCTATATGGGTGAGCATATAACAAACATAGAATGCTCTGGCTCAGTGAAAAGAGAACAAAAAGTTGCTTAAATCAAACCAAAGTTATTTAAAAACTTTTCTACAGCTTCATTAAATACCTAAAATATGCAAAATGACTTACACAAGTAGCTAACATTTCTATCAAAAACTAAATTATTCTTAAGTGCCAACAGTTTCTGCCAGGGATTCATCTCTTACATTATCATTTTCTTTCTGTTTTTCATTTTTGATGCTTTCCATGGTAAATGTAATTAGCTTAGCGCGCCTATGACTAAAAACTCCATATAATCATACCCAGCTTCTCCCTTTGTTTTTGCAAATCATGAAAGAAAACAATCCTATGAATATAGCTTTGAAAGACAGCATTCAACTCGTGTGGATCTTGCTAATTGCTATCAGTGTTGATCCTGAGATCACTACATCTAACATTTCTTAGGATCAGACTGCTAGTGACTGCAAAGGGACTGAAACTTATTTGTTATTATTAAAAAAAACCATTCAAGTATGAAACAGAAATTAAATGAAAGGATACCATAAATAACGCTTATTGAGTTTCCCAATAGGTTGAAGACTGTACTAGAAGACGGGTAGTTTTGGCACATACTGCACATGCAGCACTACAGACGAGGTCTAGGAAGAATAATTTAGNCGACTTAGAGAAAGCCCGGGGGGGGGGGGTGTAGAAGCTGTCCCTTTATTACATGATTACACTGACTATCAAAGTGAATATGCAGTACCGATTCACAAACATAGATGTTATCGTAGTAAAACAAACAAGAAATAATGGCAATAAAAGTTTAACCAGACTATTTTTGAAAGATTATTTAGGAGAACTAATTGCAAAGGACACTGCAGCAAAAGCATAGAATTTGTAAGATATTTAGAAATATCCTCTTGTAAATCTGGTATTAAACAGTACACTTGTCTAGGGTTTGGTTAATATTAAGGATTTGTCCCCTGAGGTTCAAAGTGATATCAGCCAAAAGATGCATCAGAATTGTTCTAATGAAATTAACTTTCTCCAAGACAGAGGTTTACAGCTGAAAGAGACAGTCCACAATTCTCTTTCAGGAAAGAAGAAAGAGTAATAATAGTTAACTAATTTAATTTTGATATCAAGTTTTGTAAGAGTTTTATAATGTAATAATACAGAAGAAATTTAATCTTGGAGCTAAGATCTATTACTTGACAGGTTACACAGCATTTAAAAATAGCATAACAGAAATATGACATTATTCTTTGTAATGAACGGTCCCAACACGAATTAAGTAATTAAGTGCAGATTGCATAGCCAACAAAAAACCCCAATAAATTCTGTTAATGAAATTGTTGTACTCGAGAAATCCTGTGGCACGTTGATTGTTCTAAATCCAAAGTGATGTTTCAAAAGCAAGTATAGTAGTTAGTTCTTCATTTTCCTGTCTCACGTAATTCAAAGCAACGTGCTGAAAGTAAATCAGTTGCATTGTGATTTCTCAGTGCTATTGTTAGTGGCCAAAAGGTAACATCTGCTCCTCATCCTAAATAGTTAAATCACTAGCTCTTTAGCGGCAGGGAAGAGCAAAATTTTGAAGGTTTTTATCTCACAAAGGATATTTTTAACAAAATACAGATTAGTCAATGGGAGCTGGATGCACAGATACCAGAAGATACACAGAAAAATGGTTTCCACAAGCTGTTATTTGATTTATCAAGCATTATTCAGTGGGTTCCATATAAAAGTATATCCAAGAGCTGACTTAGCATAGGGGGCATGGAAGGCTGCAGTTCTCCTCCACAAGCTCTGTGCAGTGCCATGCACTCATGCCTGGCCAGAAGACTGGAGTGCACTAACAATTGTACAACCCCATGCCTATTCCTATACCAAAAATTCAGAACAAGCTATTAGGCAAAAAACTGTAGTAGATTTCATGTCGCTATGAAACACGGAATACAAGAGATATCCAAACTTCGTACTTACATATTTAACTGTACAGAATTTTGGTCTTGGAAGACAACCATGTGAGGTAAAGTAAAAGCAAGGAAACATGGCCCAACACTTGGTGTCTGTGATCTATTATTTGCCAACTGAGTCAAAAAGATGACTTTTGGTTTCAAAACTGCTGCTTTGGGAGACGAGAATAAACATGCAGAAAGGCAAAAGACCAGTCAGATGTTTTCCAATTCTTTTTAAATCATTCTGTAATTATTTCTTTCTTTCTGAGCCAAATGATTTTGTTCTGATTTTAATTAAGATTTTCTTTCTTTAGCTTAGGTCAGGAAAGGATGGTTTGGAGGTGCTAGAATCAGACGCTAATAGGGCCTCCTTAGCACAAAATACCCTCCAGAAGGGACTGGTCCCCTGACCTGCGCCTGGCTCTACACGGCGAAGCAATTCAGACTGGGGCCACATATGCTTCTTTGGCTGATATCCATAGTTCTATGGGCAGAGGAGAAATAGTACTACTACTAGGAGGAGAAACTGCTAAGAGTGTTTCATGCTTCCTTAATAAAATCCTGTTTACAAAGATTGTTTTCCGGAAAATAAACAACAGAAGATACAGGATTTATTACTCAGTGTTCACACCATCTTTTCAGCCTATTAATTACCTGAAAAGCTGCCAGCTTTTCCACAAAATCAGAGCATACTGTCCCTGCACTATTTTCTATGAATATGTTGTTGTTTTTTCCACTAACAGATACGTACCTCTCCAGAAAAATATTCTGAGCCATTTGCTGCAACTTTGGCTGTAACTTTGGCAGACTTCCAGGACAATCTATTCAGCAAGTTTAAAAGCAACCCAGAATCAGCAGGCAATTTGAAAAGTTCTCAGCCCCTCCTTGGGCTCACACATTGGCCTCAAACAGTTATACAAATGTAAACACAAAGGCAATTTTTTCCAGTGTGCTTCTGGAGCATGCTTTGCATTTTAATTTTGTTTGTTTATTGGCTGCTCTGCAATACAAGCCATTGCACAGTAAAGGTGCACAACAGGGAGATTCACTTCAAAATTGCACTCCTGATCTAAAGCAAAGACCTAGAGAAGATGCACTTTCTTTATATCTTATTACAGAGATTTAAATACTTATACCAAGTTTTCCTGCTAGACTTGAGACGATACCTGGATTTTTACTTTAATATTCAGCAAAAGTGAAAATCACAAAAGATACTGGCTGCAAAAAGATACCACAGACCAGCCAGCCAGCCAGTTTAAACTCTTTTCTGGAGATAGCCCTTCAGAGAAATCCCCAGGACTGCCAGATGCTGAAGTCAGGGACATCCTCACTGCAGAAATGGAGCAGAGCATGGTAGCAGCTACTGAAAGAAAGATGTGATTTAAAAATAGGGATATAGACAGAGATAGGTAAAATCCTGTCTTTCCACAATAAAGTTTTGCCTTACTTTATTTGAAGTACAACATTTTCTCCTCTTTCCTGAGCACAGTTTTATATTTCTAGGCACTTGTGCAACTCCAGTCAACTCATCAAAACACTGAGATTCTATTTTTACAACATGCAACAGATGAAATAATGATCTATTTTTAAAACATGGACCAAAATAAAAAGCTGAATAGCAGCAAAGTACACATCTTTTGATATTTCAAAGACCTGATGATATTTACTGCAAGTTTTGTGGGTGTTTGGTGTGAATAGTTGTTAGCAATGAAATTGGAAATATGCACTTTATATTTAGCAAGTCTTAGGTACATTTTACAACACTAAATCAAAGATTCCCTAGTTCATTCTCTAGTCTTAGTCTTTAAGTGTGGATACATTGGTAACAAACGTTATTCCTTAAAACCACAATTTAAATAGACCGTTAAGCCATTTAAAACACTTAACTATATTGAGATTTCTTGCATTAAATTCTTGTTAATTCTACTGAATTTCTAAATTATTGGCATTACTTTTACTAAGGTCAGGTTAACAATCATTAAGCAGTGGAGGGTAAAACAATCTGCCACCTAAACTAATATGCATTCATTTTAAAGATCTTCCAAACACAAACAAACAGCCAGATCCTATCATCACCTCCAACTGTGTTTTCATGTCCTGGGAAAGCTTCCTCTATTTCTGTCAGCATATAGCAATGTTTGTTTTTTCTGCAGTGCAATCTCCTTGTATTGTTTCTCTTCTGCACAATGAATAGAAATTATTATTCTGTTTCCTGGATATTTAAAGACAAGGAGTTTCTATGTAATCTTAAGGAGTATATCAACCAATCTATCTCAAATTAAGCATATTCATCTTTGTTTCTAACATAACAATCTGAGTTTTAGCTAATTTCATAGTTAATGTAATAAATTAAAACTTGGTAAGTGGAAGGTTTCCTGTCTGAAAAGACTTCTTGGATTACTTTGACTGTGTTCTTAGTTTTCTCAGAGGCTTTGCATCATGCATTTCACATGCTGAGACTTCGTTTTTTTACTAGTTAAATTTGATCCAAAATCTCAATTCACAAAAGCTTGTAACCAGTGTTGCAAGACTGAGCAATAGAGAGAAGGTCTCTTGAATAGATCAGGTCATATTAATCAGGACTTAAGCAAGATTTTGTACTTGCCTTCATGCACAAGTACACATATTTTACTAACAGATGCTGGATTGCCCAACGACCCTTTCTGCAAGAACAAACATGGATTCATATTCATTTTTGCAGGTGCAGTACTATAAGTTTCAGTCAAATGAAAATTCAGTTTTCGTTACCTTCAACAAAAAATAAGGTTCTTCTAATATTATTGTGCCTATCATAAAATTAAAAATCAAAATAACTGACTATCATCAATCAAGTTAATGTTTCTTAATGCTCCTCATAAAAACAAATGTTATGTTACCAGTGTGTCTTTTAAGTATTATACAACAAAAATTTCTAGTGGCTTGGAAAACTCCTTGTCTCATCAAAACTTCATTTCCTATTCTAAAAATTAACCCAACAAAATTTGTTTGGTTTTCTGTTCTAAACGTATTGATTTTCCTTTAAAAGAGACTCTAACAGCAGTGTATTTTTAACCTCTAAACAAAAGCTCAGCACTGTAATGCAAATATTTTAGATATAAAAGCTAAGCAGAATAATCCAGCTTTAATAACAATGCTTAAATCCCACGTACTTTAAAAACTTTTTCTTAGACTTTTACAAACTTAATACTTCGTGTAGAAATCGCCTTTTGTTTTTAAATGACAGAAACTCATCTTTTTTCAGAAAAATAATTCACAATAGCCGAGTTCCTGGAACTCAAGAGACACTTTTAAAACTGCTGTCCAATCTTAAGAGACACTTTTAAAACCGCTGTCCAAACTTTCACCACTTTACTCTGAGCTTTATTTTACTATAAACCACAGCAAATGAAAGAGAAGTACTTGGAGAACACAGGGACACACATGCGCGCAACAACCTTCCACTGAACTTGCTAAGGAAGCTTCTCATGAAACAGTTAAAAACAATGACAAAGATGATGATGATGATATACAATACATTTTATCACTTATTTTTTTTAAATGAACACTGAGATAGGGTTTTGATTCTTTGGCCCCGCTACAAGTGACACTCCCCTTTTCAGTTTATGCAATAAGTGAATGAACGTTATGAAAGCTCTGCCCATGTTAGGCTGCGAGACTGAGGTCATACCATTACACTGAATGCACATGTTTCCCTGTAAAACGTGTTGCAAACAATGAGAACATGGTGATCATTAGCAAGCTATTCCCTTCACACAGCAGAGCTAATACATGAAGGTGAGTAGTTTATGACCTTCGTTTTTTTAAAAAACAACAGAAATTTCTGTGAATCACAGTCACATGAAGATTGTTTTGAGAAAAGTACCATTTCTGGCACACGCAGCCTCCCCACCAACAATAGTTCTAGTTTTGGCTTTTCTTACTCATGACTTTCTCAGAGCAATGCTGTATTAAGTAGGCCAACCAAAAGAGTGACACTAAACTGTAAAAGAAGCGGTTCATGTCTGTTTGGGTCAGTGATGGAAAACAAGACTTGCCTGGACTCACTGGCCAATAGAAAATATTGGCAAAATAAATAGCTTGAAGTTTTCCTAGCTGTAAGGCAGCATGCTTAAAACAAAGAAGTTCCACATCTTCTCACATAATTTCACTTTTTTTAGTATTGCGAATTTGCTTTCTCTGACTGAGAAGTCTTTTTCTGTTTTCTGTTTGCCCAAATGAATTACAGTAACTAAATAAAATCATCCATCTTAAACCATCTTGCTCACCACACACATCCATCAAAGCAAGATCTGAATATTAATTAATCCCATGCCGGATTAGCAGAAAAACAACCACAGATGTTCTTAGGACACACAATGCAATAAACAATATGTCTGGTTACCTGTCTAGTGTCAGGGATGTTTGGAAGCATTCTGGAACAAAAGTGAACATGGTGCTGAGACAGCTCACAAGGCTTCACCAAGGAAGCTAGATTAATTCACAGCAACTGTGATTTTTTCTCTTAAATAATCCACAGTGCCTCCATGGAGTATTTCTCAAGCCATGCAACATTCCTAGCCTTTCTTATCCTTTCATGGCAATTTATCACGCTGTAGCTATATATTGAAACCAAGTAAAGACAAAACAACAACAAAAAAACCAAACCCACAAATGAAAAATTTAATCTTGATATTACAGTTTTTATAGCTTGTGTGTCTAAAATCATAGTCTATGATTGTTTCTTTTTTAAACTTCATCTTTCCTAGATAATGAATTCCATGGTGAAACCTATCCTGTTGGTGTACTACAATACAAGTGTAATTGGAAAGCTAACTCTGGTAATACATTCATCACGGTTAAGAGGAAAAAAAAGCTCTGCAGAAGTAGGAAATACTTGACTACAGAGTAGAAGTGGCAATTTGTGAAACATGACCAATTTTAAAAATAATTTTGTCCTTTCCATACATTGTGCAGTCACCAGTGGAAAATTCCTACTATTTGTGAGGTTATAAGGCTATAAATCAAACAAAATAGGAAACGTCTCCTCAAGCCGTCAACAAATAGGGTACAGCTGCAATAATAGTATTGTGGAATGAAAGGTTTGGTATGTTCATTTTACAAATGCCTTAAATCGTTAACAGTCATTATTCTAATTGTCTTTTACTGTGCAATAACAAAGTACTGTTCTACTTGGCAGCTCCCAAGTTTAAGTTGAGAATTATTCAGTATATTTTAGCATTGTTTACATTTAATTTTAGACTAGCTGAGGTTGGTCGTGTGAACCTAGTCCCAGGTCAAATAACAGACCTTTTACCATATTATATGATTTAAAGTAAAGTACCATCTGAGCTAAAATAAGGAAGCTGAAAAGGAAAGAGGAAGCAAGTTCAGGCACCCTCCAACACGGTGGATTGTAATAAATCAGCTGAACAGAAAAGTGAAAAAAATTCTTCATAAGATACAGGCAGGATGTTTTTCCAGTTTTACAAAATGATGCTCAGTTACTGCATTAGCAGTTTTATCCTTGTGCAATGCAATTCTTACTTTTAACGCATTTATAC
>VYZM01019031.1:543-22941 GCA_013398915.1 Dromas ardeola
ACTGCATCTCATATAAAACACAAAATTGTTCTGTTTTCAGAGAGACCAAGGCTTTGTAATTTTACCATAAGGATTATATTGATATGTCAAAAGGAGTAGAACTTTAAGGTTGCTGTGTATTTATTTTTATAATTTCATATATGTCCAGGTGTTGTAGCTGAGGCTGGTCCTTCTAATTTGGTGTCTAAGTTAGCCTTTTGTGTGTAAATGTTACAAGGTGGTTGCAGTTCTCAGTCATATTTACTAGTATGCTTGGCAATAAATATCAGAAGCTTGTTTGTTCTGGTCTGACTCCTGTTTCAGGGATTATTTTAAAGATTAATTTAAGATCTAACTTTCCCTTTTAATGGCTTTTTTTTCTCTTAAAAATTGCAGAAAGCTTGTGAATAAAAACTCTGTCCTATGAGGTATCTGTATTAGTATTAACTCTCAGTTCAGAGGCCACACACATCCAACCAGACAGAGCAAATCTTGACCTGCAGCTGCCTTAATATTCCTCACAGAATACAGTTACACAGAGGGAGTTCTGAACAATGAAGTATCACACAGCAATTTGTGTAGGACATAGCAGAAAGACAGAGAAATCGTTAAGTAAGTTCTTTTGTTATCTTCACCTTTGGGAAAATATTATCTCACAGTCCATAATAATGACTATTGAATCAAATAGAGACACTAGGAGGAGAAAAATCTTTTCAAGAAGGGATGTTCATATTAACATCCTGTTACATGGAATCTGTTCAGACCTCAAAAAATAAATTAATATTTGCTAAAATAAGACAGTAAATTTGTTTCAGCTGATCTTCAGTTATTTTATTGTTTGCCTTCTATAAATAGTTTAGGAAAATAATTTTCTTGTAGAAGTGTTCACAAACCCACTAAATTTTTAGCTTGTTTTAAATAATAGTGACTGTATGTGTGCATCCTCGACTGAAATTTGGTCATAGAAGTTGTCTACCCCAGTCTATGGAAAGGCCTGTAAAAATCCCAGACATAGGTGGTATGGAAGCCTACTTTTATAAGGAACAGCTTCTTCCCTACCCTGCANTTTTTTTAAACTAAATACATGTAGTTATTGATAACCATATTTCATTGCCTGAAACTGCTGTTTATTTTTCCTTTAAGTTACCTTNTAGGTTTTGAGATAGTACAAGTGTATCTATGGTGGTTTATTTTCTTTGATCATAATGCAGGTCAGCCCTGTGATGGATCTTATGCATCCGGGAATAGTGAGTTTTACCTATGATTCATTATGAAGTGGGTCCATTTGCTGTGGCACAAAAGAGACATGGTGTGACAGGATTTGTGAGAAACTGCCAATGGTTAGAGCTTTGCAGTGTGCCTGCTTCCATCTAGGCTAGATGAATCTAAATGCCAAAAATTCAATGTAAATAAACCAATTTGACTAAATAGGTATTAAGTATTACTGAAAATAAATTAAAATTATTATTGAAAAGATAGATAAATGGTAATCCACAGACAAAATCTTGCAGTGGTTGTGGTCTTTTGTGTTATTCCGGCATCGCAAAGCAAGCGGGGGGTTTCTTTAAAGAGAGTGTAATGATTTAATCTCCTGATTCGGAGAACCCTGTATTGTTTTAAATCTGGCAAAACTATGAGAGGAGGAAAGTCTATTTTTGTTATATTCCTTCAGGTGGTTAACCCTCAGACTGATAAGAACAATGGCAGAATAAATGAACACCAGATAAAAGATTCATGTAGAGAGCAGGCATCCTGGTTTCTGTACCGAGTGGTTCTTTTGACATTGACCATTGTGGTTGGAGCATGTTTCTTAGATGGGAAAGGCCATAAGTACTTCTAACGTAGAATTCATATGCAAGCAAATGTAAATGCAAACAGAATATATTTGGTGTGACCTAATTCCAACTTTGCTGCATCACTTGTTTCTATATCAGGTCAAGCACAAAGCGGTCATGTTGGGGTCTCATAAAGGGCAGGCATGGATAATATACAGTGTATTAGGAGTCTTCTGTTTGTATAGGCAAGAGTTTATAGTGGCTCAAGGTAAAGAACAGCATATTCCAGGCTCCTACTTGCCAAGTCTATGGAATGCTTGAGAAAACTCCTGTGGTTCCCTAAGTGAACAAAGCAGCAAGTGGGACAGGAGCAGAGCTTAAATGAACCGCACAGTAATGTACTGTATATTCCTTCTGAAATGATAATGTACAACATTTTGTAGAAGGTGGTAGTAACAATCCAGAGTCAATTATTATAGTCAGATAGAGCCTAGAAAATGAAAGTGAAGACATTAAAGAAACAGATCATATGCCTTTTTCCTTTAGAATGAAGATGCATAAGAGGGACAAGCTTTGACAAAACAAAGGGAAATATTCACCAGTTGAGAGCATAGTATCTGTTGTCTGGAAGCTGGTACAAGCTAGTCTTTCTTCCATTGGAAGATAGGGGAATTGTCTATGAAATTTTAAGGCAACAAAGGGTTTAAGCTGTATTCCATTCGGAGATTTTGACAGTATGATGGCTCCCTTAGAGTCACACCTAGGACATTCTGGGGTTAGCAAAGTATGTTTTCTTAAGGAAAATAATAGAGGTACCAATTGTTGTCGGGAACCCTCGTGTCAGTAACATGTGGTCAGTAACTATTAAGGTTAAAATTTTTAGTATCAGAGATTATTTTATTCCCACTAGTGGAAATGAAAGATTTGATCTTCAACTAGATTATAACTAGAGTTTAGATCTTGTGAGAGAACAAAACAAGCTGACAGATTTCAGTGGTGAAAAGCTTCTGGTTAAATGAAGTGAGGTGCAAGGAGCAATAGTCATGACACAGTTGGGCAGAGACAGATGTGCAGATGAATAACCAAAATTAATAGCAGGCATCCTTAAAGGGCTGGTTAATCTGCCAGTAGAGAGTCTGTCTCTTTTCTACCCACTAGTACATCAGCTCATAAAAAATACAAATGAGCCCAATAGCAGCAAGAGCCTTAAGATCTGCTTCCTCATTAGTGAAACTTCAGAGAAGCATTTCCTATGGCTCCATATCTTTTTCTACCTTTTAAGAAAAGTTGTTAGCAGGAATGTGTAGACTGAGTTCTTGGGGCGGGGTGGGGGGAGGGGAAGGGAGGAAGTAGTGGAATGAATCTGTAAAAAGAAAAGTTTATCTTGGGTGACTTTGGCAAAACAATGTCTAAGCATTTTAATGGTGAAAATATATTAAAATGTTTGATAAGTGTTTTTTATATGGTAGAGAAGAACTGTCTTGTGTGGTTTATATTTTTGTTCACGCAGCCCATTGAGAGCAGCAGTGCTAGTAGATCGTATGCGAAATTTTGTTCATTCATAGCTATTTGGGGTTTGGTAGCAACTAAAAAGCAATTTGCTTTATTAGCAAATTCTCCTGTTTTGCGCAGCTGGGGCCAACCTGGGGAAAAGTGATCCAAGGATGTACTTTCCTCACAGTACAGGAAAAGTTCATGCACTCTTAAGTTGCGTGTGTAGTGTTGAAGGATAAATAAAATTGCAAATTTGGGGTGGAAGAAAATGCCCTTTTCAGAAGCTGAAAATAGTAAGACAGGGTAGAGCAAGCTGAAAAAAAAAAAGTTCAGCCTTAGAAAGATTCTGTTTCATGTAGTTGTGGAAGATCCGGAACAAAAGTGAGATGGACAACAGGAAAGAAGAGGTCACTGGTCAAGAGGTACACTAGGGCTTGTTCAATTGTAATGAGAATTTGAACTGATAAAGTTAGTTAAGGGGGGTTCAGTCCTCTAAAGAGTTCAGCAATCTAGCACTGAAAAAGCAGAGGATGTAAACAACTTTGTTCCCTCTGTCTTACTTCAGAAATTGCCCACTGAAAACTAGGCGCTTGCTTCAAGCACTCTCACAATTTATCTTCTCTTTGACCTTCTGTTTGGATATGCCGCTAACACATAGCAATTACCTCAAAGCTATT
Organism: Dromas ardeola; assembly: GCA_013398915.1. Lineage (NCBI taxonomy): Eukaryota > Metazoa > Chordata > Aves > Charadriiformes > Dromadidae > Dromas > Dromas ardeola. The sequence continues at coordinate 4,469 of VYZM01019031.1, forward strand.
TGTAGTCGTCTTTTGGGATCGTGTGGCTAGTTACGTGACCCACTTTTTTTAAAAGTTGAAATAAAAATAGTTCCATGCAAAACAACCAGAAAGCAGGATTGTAAAACTGGTTGCACATGTGTTTAGTGTCATGAAATTTATGCTCGACTCTTTCCCTAATGCTACATAATAGATCATGATGATCTTACTCCTGTACAATGCACTCTTTCTCCAGTATTTCTGGGTTATCCCACTGTTACACTATTGTTCAAATTGTTGGGTGCTTCTTTGTCTCCTTTTCCTCCTCCTCCCTCATAAACAGTAATCACATAGAGTTACATGTTCCTGTATTTCCTTTAATGACCTAGTTTATGCTTATCCGTAGCTCTTATAAAGGCAGTCATGTTTCTTTTGCAAGGTGATCTACTCTGCCCCTTCAAAAATTCTTTGACTAAGTATCTTTATCCACACTCCTGTTTAGAAGAAAGGGCCTCCACGCATAAAAGATCCAAATAACAATAACAAATATCAATTGCAACGATGCACATTTGAAGTTATTACAGTGATGCACTGACTTCTAAACCTGTATTATTCACCTCAGAATTTTGTTCATGAAGTTTTGCAAGATCTTTGTCAATTTGTCTGTGTCTGTCTTCATCTATAAAACACATACATGCACACGCATAGATTTTGTATTTGTTTCAGTGATGTGAAAGATCCTTTAACCCCCTTCTGCTGTCTGATAGGTTCAGGAATTACTGCTTTTAAAAACAGTTATTGACCTGATGGAGTCAGAAGAATCACATACTTTTAAAATCAAAGGTTTTCCATGTCAGGAATATTATTCATTAGCAATATTATTCGTTTATCTAAATTTATACTTAAACTATGCTTAAGTACTTCCTATAGGTCTGTAATTGCCAGTTGACGTGCCAGTTCCACACAGATAGAGTGTCAAGAGATTCTGAAGCTTTCCTCCCTCTAGGGAACCTCAGAGACCAAGAAATGTATTAGCTATTTAGAACAAAAGCAGTTGTATAATTTTGCAAGCATTAACTACATTTCTGGATTATTTAAATTGTTCCTATTTAAGGGATAAAAGTATTTGTGTTTCCTTACCTCGCTTCTCTACACAACAAATTTGTTAGCTGCCAGTTTCATACAGAGTTTATTTATGTTTGACACAGTGGGGATGGCCTGCACTTTCTCATCCATCTGCCGTATTTGCATAACCTTGCAGAGTTAATGGCTGCCATTCTGACAAATTAAGCTGGTTTCCTATGTCTTTAATGGATTAAGTCCTCTTGGACAAGTTATACTTTATTTTAATCCATGAATAGTGTTTGCTAAGTGTTGTAAATAATACATTCATTCATTTTATTCTATTGACATTTGACTTGTATGCTAAAAAACATATATGACGAATACTTAACAAATGTGGAAAACAAGTTTTTTATCTGTATAAAGACAGAATAAAAAGATCATCAATGTTTAATAGGAAAAAATAAAGTCTTTGAAAACATTTTGGCTGTGAGAATAGTCATAAAGTTTTGGATTACATTATTGTAGAATTTTACTTAGTTCTTGATTACTTTCATGATTTTTTTTAAAATTACATAATTTACACAGTCTACTCCAAGTGTAGAAGCATTATGTATGATACATGTGATAAATGGGTTCCCTGACAGCTGCAATAATATATTGGAGATATAAATATGTGTAAATAGGTTAGAGGCAAAATATCTGAATTGAAAATGTATGTTATTGTTATAAATGCCTGAAAATGTCGTGTTTTGCAGCTAAGGTCATATTTAAAAACAATAATCTCTGGGAGGTGGACAGCGTTGAATCTGAGGCAACATCACCTGCCTATTTATTGAATAGTATTTTGATAATTCTTAAGTGATCAATAACGGACGTATTCTTGAAGCATTCTGGTGTGGTAGAGTGGTCGTGTTTTTGCAGTTTTGCCTCTACAGACAAACAGAGGTGTACAGCTACTTCTTTTCACGTAAATGAAACTTTTTACTGAAGTTTTCTTTCAACATGAGAATTAGGCAATATATTAATGTCACACTACTTCAGGCTGTGAATTTCCTATGTCGTTGCCTGTGCGTTTCCCCAGAAATGCACCTGGGGTTTGGGAATGCAAATATGCATCTCTGTTCATCGCATTGGCATTCATTTAGATAAATGAGATTTTTTTAACTCAGTGAAGCACCTATATAGTGTGTATGATGCTTGGGTTAGAACTGCTTTGTAATTGAAATGTTGTATTTAGACACATAGTATAGCTAAGTGGGGAGGAACTGAATTGTTCCTGGCTACGAGACCTTTATTCAGTTCAGTAGACCACACATACACTGCACTATGATTTTTATTTTTTAAAAAATATGTCAGATCTCTGGCAGTGTTCCTAAATTCTGTGTGTTTTGTGTGCACGGGTTTATAAGCTAACTCTTCTTTGTAAGCAAATCTGAAAATTCTGTTTCTTCCAAATAAGTCCTAGGCACGAGATCTCTCCATGGACTATAGAGTAAAACAATGCTATTTGTGAGATACGACCTAACAACAAAATATTAAACAGGAGCTTAATTCTCCCCATCCTACTCTGGACCATGACAGTGGGCCTCCTACTGGGAAATACAATGATCTATTATTAAAATGACAGCCCCACCTAGGGAGACAACAGCCCGATTCAAAGAAGAGAGCCAGAAGTGCCTCCACTACCACCACCAGCAATTGAGATCAGCTGGTGCACTAACAATCCCTTGATTTAAACATCTGGTGGCAGGACTTTCTCAGTGGAGGTCCGTTGACTGTGGAATTTTCTTACACAGACACATACATGGTTTAACAAAGCCAAAGTTTCTTTATCCTCAGGGTACAGTGTAAGGCTGTTTCCTTTCCCAGGCAGAAGCATTTGCTGATGGTTCCACTGGCATCCAGTACTGCATTACAGGAACTATCCTTGAGGGGTGTAGCCAGTGATGCCAGAGGATGAGCTGCTCTGCAATGTCAATTAGTGTTCTTCACCAGCTCTCCACAACTAGCAGAGCTCTTGAGGGAGTGCAGTGTTAGAAATTTCTCTTATTCTTCCATGGGAATTCATTGTTTTGCATGTTATCTCAGTTTTTCAGAGAGGTACACGCAGCTAGGAATTAGGAAATGAGAAGGTATACGCTCTCCTGTTCGGCATACTAGAGCCTGTGTTCAACTGCCCAATATCCCAGGGTGCTGCTTTAATTAATCTCCTGAAAATGCACGAACTTCATTTGTGTTTTGCAGGTTTAAATCTGCAATAATTTTTGCCACCTTTATCACACCTATAAAATATGTCTGTGTTGAAGAAAACATTTTAGAAACACTTTAGCTTGCTGTAAAAAAATAACAAAGCTACTACAGGCAGTCAGGTTGCAGTGACAAAGAGAAGAAACTGTATTAATTTATCTCACTGCTGTGGCCTGGTGTCGTAGCTCATGGAGGGGTGTGTGTGTGGGATTGCTCTTCTCACAAGTTATCTGTGGACATGAATATTCTTTTTTCCTAAATTTGAGTGTAGAATCAGGTGAAATCTGCAATCTCCAACATTTTTTTGGTCCTCTGAAACGCATTTCAAATTATGAGCTACTAAATTAACTGTAACACAACTTATTTCACAACATGGTTTATTTACAGCATGTTAGGAAATTGAGACCACGCAGTGGAAATAATATTCAACACAAATATGTGAATCAAGAACAGAACTGGGATGGAGGAATTAATAGGTATCCATGGAGTTATGATGTAGGATGACACAGAAGTGTAACACAGTACTAGTACTGTAATGTAGATACAAAGCAATGCAATTCCTTCTCCTTGCCCTCAAATCTTCTACTTTGCAAGGTAAACATAAGAAAGAAGTTTAGCTGAAGAAGATAAAAATTGTGTATCAACTTTTGAGTGCTTTTCAACCATGTTTTAACTGCTTGTCTACATGATGAAAATTCGTTGTGAAGCATATGATAAGGAGATGCTGCTACTTTTAAAATGTCTGTAAAACTTTGTTTAACTGCAGTCTGGAATACTACACTGCATTAGCTTTCACTGTGAAAATGGAAGAGGAAAAGCTTAAGTGAGGAAAATTAGAAATGTTTTCTGTGCTATTTTCTGTTTGTTGTTAGGGGTATTTTCAGTAGCCCAGTACTGTGAGTTGCATAGTGCTTTAAGGTTGTTTTTTTTTTTTCTTTCTATTCTGACTATGTGCATATTAATGTAATAGAAAAATTGACGCTGTGTGTCAGAACCAGCTTTGGTCTGAAGACTGGTATAAAGTACATGTAAGTAACTTTGCCGTATCTCTCTCAGCTGCTTATGAATGGGAATGACAGAAGCCAGGACACCAGTGCATTTTACATACAGCATCCTTGAAGTGATGATTAAATTGAGACTTCTATTAATTAATAAGACACAGGAGAATTTCTCCCTAACACTCTTCACTGTAACCTTCATATAGATTATTTAAAATTTGTTTTACATTTATTCTAGACTGAATTTCGCTGCACATTACTTTTAATTCTTTTTTGTCTTGTTCTTTTGAACTCAGTTCTGTGCTTTTGAACAAAAGAAACCAGAGCAGAACAGGATAAAATTAAAGATGTTTGTGTATACAGTGTGCAGAAGGAGGACATACATTTCTTACTTTATGTGAGAGATTATATTGATTACTTTGTGTATTTAAGATAATACTATATTTATTTCTGGAATAAAAGAAGTCCAGGATTAAAAAAAGGGATAGAATTTTGTTTTATTAACTTCCACTAATAACCCTTATTGAATGCATGCAAATAAAACAAAAAATAAATGCAAATAGCAGAAGTCCAAAATATTATTGAAGTCATATTAGCAAACTTAACTAATATCCACTCTTATGTAAAATAAACACCAACCTTTACCACCTTCCCTCAGGCATAGTTAAGGGGTATTGGAATGTTGTTCCAAAATGGCACGTGTCTTTGCAGTTCTAATATCATCATTATCCAATAGATGCTATCCCACAAGTGGGAAAACAAAAATGTATTCCAGAGCCTTTTCTGCTCTCTACATGTGCGGTAAAAAATTTCCATGCACCACATGTCTCTTTACTATATCTGTATGGTATCTGCCAAAATAAATATTTTATTCCATTTATTTTTAGTTGGTATTGCACAGGTCCTCCTAAAATTAAACAGTCAAAGGTCAAATAAGTTGAGATGAACTATAGTTTTAAAATAGTTGTGCTGCTCATAATTATGTGTATAGAGGTTTTTAGATATATACACATATACGCACATACATATATAGATACACATACATACTTGATTAAAAGCTGAGGATGTTTGCTCAGCAGAGAAGCAAAACCATCATTATCTGATTGTACATGGAATCCAGTGGCTGCTAATCAAACCCGGGGCTGCATCTGGTTAAACATACTTGGCATAGACTTGTTACAATTAGAGGTTTTGCCATGTCAAGGGAATCTTTCACTCAAAGCAGCGACCCATATTGTACTGAACAAACACATGAGTTTTTAATTGAGAACAATAGCTTAACAAACCACTTCCCAGGACCACTGAAAGAAAAATATGTGCCTGTGGCAATTCTGGCACTGAATTGTGTTTATTTGAACCCATTTATTCCAAGCCAGGGTTCAATATACCAAGCAAATAAAAAAAAATTAAAGTCAACATGGAATACAAAGTTAAAGTGAGAAAAATATAGTATGCTGAAAGGTAATGCCAACCTGTAACTGAAATACTTGTGATTTAGCAGATCTGTGTGTATATGCTTATACCCTCTCTGCTCTTTTATAACTTTTGAACCTGAAGATCTATACTTCAATTATTTTGTTTCATAGTGTATAATTTTACAATGTATATAGCTATGATGTAGTATGTATTTACATTATAAAGTGAGCACTGAATATAGCTTTTGTTATATAGAATTTATTCTACATCTGTATTTCTCAGTACAACTCGATAGAAATTATTATATATTTAGAAATAGCTGGCAATGGTAACAAGAGTGTAATAAACATTAAAGAACAAAATGCTTAGTTGAGGAAGTTAGGTGTTATATACACTAGCCAGGGCCGAAAATTTCTAACTAGTACATATAGCATTCTAAATTCAGTAATATCTTACGTCTGAGTATATATCTGATGGTGTAAGTTAGATCAAGGTAAATGACTGAAAAGAACAACAAAAGCTCAACACAGTATTTATGATACTGGAATAAAGTTTAAAATAATTTAGTTCTAGTCTCTGTTTTTCTACAGATTTTCAAGATTTTGAAGTCATAGTTTAATAATAATTTTTCAACCTGAGGTTTCTAGTAGAAAAATATCATCTGCTGATTACATGCAGCTGTTAGGTAAAGCTGGGTACTCCAAAAAGAAAGCATTTAGATTAGTAGAGACTTTTAAAGGTTCTAATCCTATTTTTTTTATGTTTGCCATCTTGACAATTGGTCTTAAACCTTTAATTCTTGTCTAGACTGACACGTTGGTTCAGTTTCTGACTTATGACTGGAACGAACCGACTTTGTACCAGCTGGGGACACACAGATACGAGGAGGAAGCAGGGAGGAGAGTGAAAGGGAAGGCTGGCTTGGACTTGAAAAGGTATATGCTGTAGTCACTATGGACATAGTTCAGTTGAAGTGTATGATACAGCTTGGGAAATGGTTAGTGGAGTGTTCAATGTGCATCATAAAAATGCTGTAGAGTGTGCCACAAACAAAGTGGCAAGTCTGCAAGTATGCCCCATGAATCTGTAATAGTAAAGGAGCAGAATCTTTAAGGTCAGTTAGGTGTTATGGAAAATGCAGTGTAAAGTTTCTAAAGAAGGACGGATATATAGAGACAGTGGAGTACTTGTAATTGTGAAAACTATTGACTGCTAGAGGTATCATACTTAGGAAGTCCTGACAGAAAATAACTGATTGTGAGAGAAATGCATAATCCCAAAACTTGTCTTTCTGAGCAGAAATCTGAGGCCATTTTACCTGGATGCAGTATGGCCCAATCTGTTGCAGTTCTTTATCAGACTTGGGTATTTGTTTCAGGAGACAGTAAATGCAGGCTTAGGGTAGTTATTAACGTATCAATAACGTTATTAGGTATGAACGCTGTACGAACTCACCCTTATGATTCATTTGTTTTTGGAAAGCCTATTTCTTCTGGCAAACCCTATTCCACATCAGATGTTGTCTGACTATATGAGTATTGTGCCCTGGCAGCCGAGATGGAAAACTGTGTTCTGGGGTGCATCAAACACAGTAGAACCTGTGGTCAAAAGAGGCGATTATCCCGCTGTATTCACGGTTGGTGCGGCCTCACCTTGAGTACCGTGTGCAGTTCTGGGCCCTGCAATTGAAGAAGGATGTTCAGGTGCTTGAATGCATCTAGAGGAGGGCAGCAAAACTGGAGAAAAGGCTGGAAGGACTGTTCTCTGAGGAGCAGCTAAGGACTTTGGATTTTTCTAGTTTGGAGAGAAGGAGGCTGAGGGGCGACCTCATTGCTCTCCACAGCTCCCTGAGGAGTGGAAGAGGGGAGGGAGGTGCTGGGCTCTTCTCCCTGGTATCCAGGTGACGCGACATGTGGGAATGGTTCAAAGCTGCGCCCAGGGGAGGTTCAGACTTCATATTCGGAAGCATTTCTTTACCAAGAGGGTGGGCAAACATTGGAAAAGGTTTCCTAGAGAGGTGGTTGATGCCCCAAGCCTGTCAGCGTTTAAGAGGCATTTGGACAATACCCTTAGTAACATGCTTTAATGTTTGGTCAGCCCTGAATCAGTCAGGCAGTTGGACCGGGTGATCCTTGTAGGTCCCTTCCAACTGAAATAGTCTATTCTATTCAAAAGAGCATCCACACCAATAAGCTGAAGGAGAGGAGAAAAAGAACTAGAAAAGGGAATGCTAGGAAAGGATACAAGAAAGTCCTGCAGCTGTACCATGAGCTCAGAAGCACACCAGTTTATGCATTCTTGCACAAGGCACACATGTCCCAACAACCTCCCTAGAGCCTGTACCTGTATTTTCTTTCCAGTCTCTTCAGTATTATCTTTGCTTTGCCGCAAAACACATTTCACAAAGTATCAAGGCAAGATTCAGCTGATCTCTTACATGTTCTTGTCAAATCAATATCCAAGTCTCAGAAGTATAAAGGACATCTAGATAACTAACTCGTAGCTATAGCTGCCAAAAGGTAGGCAAGACGAATCCTACCAACAAAGCACCAACCATAGACACTGATAGATCTCCCTGTTGTGTGTTAATGCAGATATATGCAATTTCTGTTTCCCTGAAAAAAATATAATTTGCAGATTTTATTTATACCTTCTATAAGAGCTCAATTTAAATAACGTATGAAAGTTTCTCTGCCTCCCCCTCCCCCCATTTTGTGCGTAAACAGTTTACCTATATTAAACTTACTGCTGATACAGCAACAGCTTCAGTAGTTCTGCAGAACACAATGCTCATTCTGGTCACACTTTCATTTCATTAAAAATAATATATAATTTCTTTAACATGGTATTCAGAAGGTCTGAAATTTTTCTTTTTCATTTAGCTGATCATTTTTTAACATGCTGGTATAAATGAATATTAAGTATATATTTATTTATATATTAGATTTATAAATTACTATTATAAACAGTGCTTATTCATGTACACTATTCCTTTTCTATAAAATTAGAGACCCACTGGCAATAATATTTGTTTTCCTACAGCTTTATTAGTTTGCCAAAGACAAGATGACTGTAGCCTACGTCCCTAAACTGCATTTTCCTTCAGTGATCCCAATTTTTCAGGCATTTTTCAGTTACAGACACCACTAAAATAATGTGTATTTTTTACTCAGACTCTCTTTCTTTTTTGTCTGTAAACAGACCTTGTTTTATATGAAATACCTAGCACGTTAGAACTACTAAGACTGAACACTGCACATGAATTTGCCATATATGTTAATTATTGAAAGTATCTTTTCTTCCATGTCCAGTTTCTGAAAAGAAAAAAGGGAATAATTTCCCTGAGGTCAGTGGATTCTCTGCACTGGAGGAAAGTATGTTGTATTCAAATTATGTATTGTACATGAATTTAAATAGGAGCAGACAAATAGATGCTAGCCAGTCACAGTAAGTTACAGTTCTGCTCTGAGTTAAACCCTAAAGAAAGTTAGTTTTAACGACCATACTTTTTTTAAGGTTTCTATAGATCAGCTTCAATTTCTAGAAACTGGGTGAATTCATACAAGGGAGCATTTTCTTACTCAGTTCCTACTTGCACAAGTATGTTTTAAGACAGCTTGGTCCATGTGTCCATAGGATTTGGCATATTTGTATAGACATATTTGTACTGAAGATGTCCAACTTCATCACGCAGTTGCTGTCCTCACCAAAATTATCTGTGAGACTTACTGGAACAATTAGCCAAATTCTGAGACGCTGTTCACATAAATAAAACGTAATTGTATTGCAACACTACACAGGAAGTCTGAGATCAGTCGAGAATGCAGGAAAAAAAGAATGCAGCATAACCAGTAGTTTATACATTTTTCCAATAGAGCACTTGTAGGCCTTGTTTAATGAGAAATAGCAAGAGAATAACAAAACATAGCCTTAAGATAAATGACATTACACTACTCCAAATAATACCCAACAGCACACAGTGTCTAGTCTATTAACAATCACATGATGGATTAATAATGGATTAAGAACAATCACTTTATAATAAAGTCTGAATCCAGATGGAGCACTGACCGCCTATGTGATAGGGCAATATCAGAGTCATGCATAATTCAAACATATTGTATACATATTACTGGGCAAGCTGAAGGCCTTTTATACTATGAACATGCAACAGACCAGAGTCTATAGAAATAAAAAGACCCAGATACAATATATATTTTAATTATCTCAACTCTGATAAGCTGATGTAGAAGTAATCCTCTCTAAGCTTTTCAAAGCTAGCTCACCATACCTTAGCAATCAAATATTATTGAGTTTATAATTAAGTTTAATTAGGTCAAAGAGTGTTTCAGTTATATTGACTCTCAAATACATAACAAACGTTCACTCAGCACTAAAAGCAATCAAAATTAATGAATTCTGATGCAGTGTGTATGCAAATGTAGCTTAGATCTGGTTTTGTTTGTATTTTATATTGGGGCGTATTTTATTAACTTCTGAGTAGACAGATGAGCAGTAAGACTTCTCCAGTTCAGAATGCACTAATAAATGACCATTTGGAAAAGTTTTATTTTCAGTTATAACAACTTCTATATAATCAAAATAAAAAACTCTTCTGAGGCTTTGCAGATGGAATCTTACCTTCTTATGTGTTTTACTTGTCTAATTCATCACGTATTTGTTCTATGTTTCTTCTCCTCAATATAATGAGAAAACAAAAGCAACGTCCATGAGTTTACAACAAAGTTTGCACACAACTGACTGCAGAGAAGAACTGCGCACCATCGTCCTGTTTCTTCTTCTGAACAGGATTTTGTTTTAATGAGTATAATTTTTATTCCAAAAAGTGCAACTTTTGTATTAGGTTTTACCAGCTTTTTGCTCTGGACACCTCCTGAGGTATTTATGATTTTATAGAGTTGAGTTTTATGAGGCACATGGTATCATCTAGCACCATTACAAGATTCCAACTACCTTGCAGTTACCCCTTTTGCAATAGCCATTAAAATACCCTGTTTTTAACTACCTTGCTGAGCGCTCTACGTAAAAATCTCCAGATTAACAATGTCCATCACCACTTTGTTTATATGATATACTAACTTTATGTGACAGTCCAAAATTCCCAGAGAGCCCTTGGCCTAGAGAAACTAAATGGATACCCTGTTTCCAAGGAAGGTAGAGAGCACAGCGTAAGAACTGGGTACCTGACCCCGACCGAGGAGCACAAACCCTTGCTTTCCTCCAGAACCCCACCAGGCTCAGAAGAAGGTTCACAGACTGAAGCCCCACGTTTCAAAGTCTGGGTATCAGAAAAGAACAAAAGTGAGCAACAAGGAGGGAAAGCACAGACAGAAAAAATCTGGAAGCAGCTCAGAATTTAAGTAAGGAGAGACGCAGTGTCTGCACAAGGAGGAATTCAGAGAATTGTAGAGCTCTAGGGGGTGTTTTAAACACAAAGAAGTACTTAGCCCTCTATGATCTTTAAAGTTGTCTCAGTTTCTCTGTCCCAACTCTCCAAGCTATAAAAGGACATCTATAAAATCTAAAGTTTGTGTAAGCCATGTTAATTATGTAATGTCTGTAAATCAATATGCATATGCCAATCGCTCTAGAATATATCACCATTTTTAGAGCACAAGCATGAAACACACTACAGGTTGAGTTAACTGTATAGGCTGAATACAAGGTAAGCCTCCTGGTGGAGGCTGACACGAACAAAAGCATGTTGGATAATACCTACATTTTCATTTAAATACAGACTTCAGGCTGCACTGGCCTCGTATATTCATGCCCTCAGCCTTCACAGTCTGCTGGCCACATCTGTCACAAGTTATCACAAACTATTTGACATTGAAGGGATTTACAAATCCACTTCTTTAAACTGGCAATAAAATGAGCCAAGACCAACCAGCCAGTTTAATAAACCAGTTTATCAACTCCTGAAGCATCAATACCAGTCCAGATCACTAAACAAATACAAAGATCATTTAACATGCTTAGGTTACCAGTCCTTGTCCTGAGTCAGCAAAGCTCCAACCAGCATTTCCTGTGAAAGGAAATTCTGTCTTTATGACTGATTCCCCTGGAAAAGACAGGTGTGTCTGGCAATGGTCAGTCATAAAAAGAAATTAAAATCTATTTTTATAAAAAGATTGTAGACAGATGATGTAAATTGGCAGGAGACCCATATATATGTGGCTTTCCAAGTTATGATGCAACTACAGTCTTCAAATAGTTAATACCCTCTTTGTTTCCCATCCCCACTCTCTGCTGGACAAAGGTGATGAAGAGATGCATTTACACAAATTGGAAACTTTAGACAGAGTAAAAGATCTTTCCATTGGCAAGCACAAAGAAGAGGCATATCCCTGAGATGATGGCTGTGAAGCCTGTGCAATAGTGACTGCAGCATGCGATTGACAGCGCTTCCTCACATCAGCAGCTAAGTGAGCTGGAAGAACTGAACAGGAGTCATTCACCTAATTATGTAAACCAGGAAGTATGCTGCACAGGGAAGTCTAATATGCTTATTTGTTGAATACATATGCTATTTAAAAAAAAACAAACCAATTTTATTAAAGAGCCTGAGAGATTTATTATCTGTAAAAATTTAATACTATATAATTATCCCAGTTAGAATCTCAATTCATAATAGGGAACACATGCATTCAAATTTTTATATTTTTAGCCACTGCCGTGGAAAATAAATGCTTTCATTGAGGTTCCACATTTAAGCAATTTGGCACATCTTTTCAGAGACATGAGAGTTGCTAGACAAAGGAACCTGAACATTTAGTTATTTATGGCATGCTACAACCCAAAGGGTCCAACTAAGTGTAGGGCCCTCACTATGTCATTTCAAAACCGTCATTGCTTGGAAGAAGAAAAGGTTGCGTGCGGGGCTAATTAAAGTCCTCTCAGAGTGGGTATGACTCAGGCTAGGGATGGATCTCTGAGGCCAGTACCACGTCTCCAGCAATGGTAAAAAACAGCTGAGAGAGAGGAATGTGAAAGCAGAGTCAGCACCTAGTGATACACATGTAGTTTACTCTCCCAGACATCAGCAGTATGCAAGTTGAAGGATTTCTTCAGATGGATTTATGAAGTTTCACTCGGTCTAATAGCTCTTGATGGATTTTACTTCCACGAATTTGCCCAATTTGCTTTTTGAACTCCTGCAAAACTCTGGTATCCAGCACACCCTGTGCCAGAATTCTGCCACTGCATGCTAGGTGAAGAATCCTTTTGGTTTTGTATGAATCTACAAAGTTTCGTTTTGTGCCCTTAATCTCAAGAGAATGAATAACCTTATACTGATCATATTTCATAGAACTAATCACCCACCATATTTTCACCAGTTTATATAAGTTTCAGCATATTTGACTGTTTCTTATATGGAAACTGTTCCAAAGTTTTGATTATTCTAGATACTTTTCTTCCTCCCCCCCACTTTTTTTTTTTGGCAAAAGTATACCAATAGTGGAGAGCAGCACAGTAAGGAAAGGTGATTTTGCATAACATCACCCACAGCTGGTTTCTGTGGGGTATGAACTAATTCGTTTTGAAATTTGCCTTCACAAACATGAGAACAAAAGATGGCAAACTTCTGCTCTGTAACAAAATCCCTAATTGTTTGGAATGTCAATTTTGGCTGTCTAAGAGCAAAACCCAAGCCCACAAAAGACACATCTCAATATAAATAGCATCTTCTAGCATGTCTCCCTTTTCTTGTGCTGTTTAAGCACACACACAGAACAAAATGCTTCTACAGGTAAGTATTCAGACATGGACTGCTGGATGCCAACTGCCAACTTCACGCTACAATATTCCACCATGCAGCGTAAAGACTCTAGTATTTTCTAATGACATGAGACACATAAAACTTAAGGAGCAGGTATTCAATCCAGATGCACACTTAGCACTGTCTTTACCATTCTCCATCAGCAAAATATGATGTGGAAGGAAAAAGAAATGTTTATTTGCCATGTCCAGAAGGCTTACAAAGGTGATAGTCCTCCTTTACCAGGAAGATTATAATCCGATTGGCAGCAACACGAGTCATTAGAAAACGCGTAATTCTTCCTGCCCAGCTTGTTTTAATGTCAAGAGCACCAAGTTTTGATGGGCACACTTGATCTATTAACTACAGCTAAAAAACCTGAGGGTGTTGTTCTGAGGGCACATGCCATGCTGATTTTCCAAACCAAAGGCACTTTCCCTCTCAAAGGAAGTCACCCTGACATTTAAGTCTTCTGTCACAGCCAGAGGCAAACTAGCCTTAACACCAATTATTATCAGTGATGAGGGCACAGCATCACATGCTGAATAGGAAACTGGAGTATTATAATGTAGAGGAGTTCAGGGCAAAGTAAGTTTCAAAGACACAAGGCATAGTATACTCTGTCTGGCTGTACAGCAGAAGGTAATCAGTACTTCCTGGCAACGTTCTTCAAGATCGACTGCGTATCATGGCCCATTATATCCTCCCAGGACACTCCCCACCCTGCTGACCTGAGTGATTCTGAAGTTCCATAAGGAAAGATTCAAACTTCTTCCTCCTTTCCTTTCTCACCCTTTCTCTCCCTACAATTTTCTAAGAATACAGGCTGCAGCATTTAAGTAGTGAAGTTATTCATTGAAGATAGCAGGAATAGTTTTCTTAACAGCCCTTCACACATTTTGACAAGATAAAGTCTATTCCTCTAAAGTAGGAATTTACAAATATCTGCATGAAAATCAAAAATCAATAGTTTTAAGAGTCATTGTCTCATAGATCAGCAAAAAAACATTCAGTTAATTGCTTTATCTTTTCTGCAATTCATGTTTATATTCACTTGTCTTGCCAATAATAATGGTTATGCAGAAAAGCAGTATCAAGGAAATAACATTTTATAAATTTTAAGCAGCATTTCATAGCAGAAATGAAGGACATTCTATTGCTTATCAGTAAACCATGAACCTCACTTTGCTCTATGCTTTCTTTCCGTACTTCTGTGGGCCAAATTCAGAGGTAAGATCACCCCTCCTCTAAGAATTCACTTATTAACAGAAATTGTACCTTTTAAGCAGTATTTAAATCTTTAGCTATTAGCCAAAACAGAAGTTATACTCATCCAAGCATTTCTGTAGCAGTGTAACAGCTTCTACACAAGAGAATTTTACATAGTTGTCTTAATTATACAAGAATAAAATACATACTCTTTACAGAAACATGAAAATAGTTAAAACCAGTACTTTCCATCCCAGATCAGAGTCAGGCATCTAAAAAAGCTATCAATTTGTCCATAAGAAGCAGTCAGCAATTTTGAATTTTTCCTGAAGAACAAAAATTCCTTTAAAATTCTTTTAAAGGAATAACAATTCCTTTGAAGTCGGGCACAATGTAAGGGCTAATGCAATTAACTAACATTAAAGTATTAGCTAACAGACAAGGTCAGGCTACTGTGGGTTTCTGATCTCCAAAACGGTGCTGGACTCTAGCCAGCCCACTTGGAGTCCCTACAAGAGCTCGGACTTGTCTGCAGCCACCCAGGCAGATGAACCCTTAAACGCAATTGTTTCTTCAAAGAACAGGTGTACTTCAAATACAAAAATAAAATCTCATCGTTAAAGAAACAACAGCACTAGGTTATTAGCACACCTGCTAATAAATACAAAACTGTTAAAACAAGCAGCTTTTCTTCTCTATTTTTTAACTTACTTTTTCTGCCTGTACTACACAAAAGGTCTACAGAAAGGGAAAACTGGTTCAACAGCTGACTGTAAACAAAACACTGAAAACAATGACAGAAACACTGAATAGAAGGAACGGTAAATTTTCCTACATTTCCTACATCTATTTTAGTTCCATGGATTTGAAATGATAAATGCAAGTGTACCCTTGCGTCACAACTTCACACAAAAAACAACACACATAGCAGTTTACTGTTTAATTACACTCATTAATACTGGTTTTCAACATCCACCAAAATGAAGAAAAAGAGTTAGGGGTCCTTATAGCTTATTTTTAAAGTAAGCAGCCACTGTAGTACCTTTTTTAAAAAAAAAAACAAACCAATTTTACCAACTCAGAGAAGTCAATATTTCACCTTTACTTACAGAAACAATTACAAAATTCACAAATCAGAAACATTCTATTTGTATAGAAAAATATACACATTAAAAACTGTACAATTTATACGAAACATGTTTTCTGATGACTCCTTCACATCTGAAGCGTGTGACAGAATAGCATAGCTGTATGTGTTGTGTGCATCACTTCAGCAGTGACACACGCAGGTCTCACAGTTGTATTAATATCACATTACAAAGCTTCCCAACACCAGCAGTAACTACCACTGACATAACTGAAATAAAATCCTCAATACAGCCACGCGAAGGGATAAAGGGTCTGTTTTTAAGTCCTGCACTCACAATGCCCTTTTATCCTGACAGTTATTTACTAATAAGAGATTCACTGCTTTGCAATAAACTGTTATTCTGGCTTTTTATTTTTCTCTTTAAAAGTTTAACTACAGGAAAGTGAAAAGCAGTAATATATCAGATTTAAATTCTTAGTAATAAGCAGAACAAGTTATTCATACTATGTACGACAACAATACAGCTGAAATGATGAATGGGTTCTATTTCAGAGCATCCATAATAGCCATATTTTAGTTCAGGGGGGATGGTGAGGGAAGGCAAAAAGGAAAACAAAATTACTCACGCTTGTATCCAGGCTGCAGATACTGATTGTATCTTCATCTTGAGTACTCTGCTTTCGTTTCTTCTAGAAAACAAAACAAAAAGAAAAGCTCAGTTTTGATGGATAGTACCGACTACCACTGGCCTGATCCTGAAACAGGCATATGTAAAGTCATACACATATATGTATGTATGTATAGAGTTAATTATTTTCTCTCATCATTACAAAAACCACCATGGATGCGAATATAAGCTCTATTTTCACAAGCTCAAACGCTACTTATTAGCACATAAGTAAATTCATGTTTCTCTTTCTGCTCACTGAGAGTTTGGTTCACTTCAATTAAGAAACTTATTTCTAACTAAAAGCATGAATAATTATTGCATATTGTAAATTGTACTTGGACATTTGATATTAACTTCTGTAACTACTGAAAACTGTCAGAAGGAGAACCTTGTATTTTGTGTCGAAAGCCTATACTTAGATTTTTCAAATCATACACTCAGCAATCTAGTGACGTTCCCAGCCAGTCAGTATTGCATAGTGAGGATAACAGCTGAAACGCACTGCAGGACTTAAATTAACATCTAATTGGATTTCAATATTGATATCAGTCATCGTATTCTGCTCTATATTCAGGTTTTGTTTTGGAAAATGGCAAGCCCTTCCTGATGTCATTTCACAGGTTCACCACAAGATTAATCTTCACACCCTTCAAATAAGTAGTATGAAATTTCATTTAACAGAGCTCTGCATTTTCTACCAGGCCAGGAAGATTTAGGAAACAAGAGAAGTCACAGAATACATGATCCTTATTTATCCAGCTATGTTGTCTTCCACTGTCAACTAGAGATAAGCATTCACAGATAATAACAGCTAGGATTTAGTTTCCAGTCTACAGAAGTCAAAGACAAGCAGTTTAAAGAACCACAAAAAAACCCCACACAGATGCCATACAGAGCTCCTATCTTATGAGATGACCAAAGTTTGGCTAAAAGGCAGGTATTTTTTTAACTAATAGTAATAAAAATATATATGAGCGTGTGTGTGTATGTGTGTGTGTATATATATATATAAAAAAAAACAAACTGTATCCCCCCCTCCCCAGTGCCCACACCATTAGCTTTTCTGAAGCCCAGAGGTTTTATTCCATCAAGCCAGTAAAACAACCGTTGCATCTACTAGGTCAAGCATATGGTTTCTGAGAACTTTCTTCGATGAATAAAGATAAGGACCATTTATCATATAATCCTGAAGTTTTTATTTCATGCTGTTGTAATATGAAACTGTAAGTGTTGAAACTTTATATTTACTCACTAGTTTTCAGTAGATGTTTGACTTGGGTAACTATCTTTAAATACAATGTTGCTATTTTTTAGGAAGTAACTTTTCTCACTGTTTTCTGGCAATAATAATTTTGAAGTCAATGACAGCTGTGTTTTAACACCATTATTATTCAGAAACAGAAACTGGATCATGAGTTCTCTAATCACATTACACAATGAGAAGTGTTTTATGAGAAGTAATTAATTCTTCACCCTCAGACTATGCACAGTCAAATCCCTCTTACCGTTATAGTACAGATTTTTAGCAACAAGTTAAAAGACAGAATAGAACATAGAAATTTCTGGACCAGACCCCACTGAGCAACAAACAAATATCTGAAATAATACTTAGTACATTTGTTTATCCTATAGCAGTGTTTTATAAGGTTGGGGTTTTTTTCCATAGGATAAACCAATCTGAATTATCCTAGAGTTACTCAATGTGAATTCATGATGAAAAACACAAAACTGGGATGAGATCTGTAAAGTCTGTACTTTGCCCAGAGGGTAACATTTCCTGATATGCTAGTGAACATGTTGCAAACTATTCTTCAAGCCTAATTAGACTTCTGTACATGCAAATGCATGTACCCTTTAGTTTTCCTCAAAAAATTATATATTGATTCTACATGAGTCAACACTAAGTCTTTACTCTTCAAACAAGAAATTACAAAACCAAAAGGTACCATCTCTACCACATGGTGGACGCGGGTTAAATCAAAACAAAGGGGGTTATCTTTGAAATGCAAATTTCTACAAGAGGAGGGTAAATTGAAATGG
>VYZM01019074.1:0-65218 GCA_013398915.1 Dromas ardeola
GTGGAGTCTCCGTCTCTGGGGATATTCAGAACCCGCCTGGATGGGTTCCTGTCCAACCTGCTCTATGTGACCTTGCTTTGGCAGGGGGTTTGGACTAGGTGATGTCTGAAGGTCCCTTCCAACCCCTGCCACACCGCGGTTCTGTGATTCTCTTTTCTCTGATGTAACAAAGACACAAGTCCTGACTCAGTCCCCTCCCAACCTTCCTACCAACTCACACTGACTCTGCGCTCCTCATCGCTTTGTCAGTAGACCTGTGCCTTGTTACACCATTTCAACTTTCCCTCCAAATCTTATATCTGAGTCTGCCCAGCTCTGCCCTTCCAGCTCTGGAAACCTTCTCCCCTCCCTCCAGGCTGGCAGGGAGAGCAGCTTCACCATCACCACCACCATCTGAGAGATCAGAGCGGAGCAGCTCGGCTCTCTGCTCCCTCTTGGTCCCCGAGAAGGAGGTTGGGGAATGCATGGGGATTTTTGGTCTCTTCCTGGAATGGCTCCTGTGTTTTGCAATCACTGACTATTTAGAAAGGCTGGGCAGATAAATCAAATCACTTAGGCTAGGTATTGCAATAACTTTGCTACCTATTGCTAGGTATTGCAATAACTACATAAAACACCCAGAGACGGTGTGTTGTTTAATAGTTTAGCCCTTTATCAAGAAACACATAGGAACAAAAATCAGCAAAGCTTTTCTCAATGAAGAACTGTTCTTAAGTTGCCAAAGGTGGAGATAAATGTCTCTTCTTATGATCTGATTTCTTAAGATGTTTTTACACGCTAAGAAGCAGATTTGAAAAAGGAGTCTCACAGTTAATTCCCAGTAGGTTAAATCCTTTTATTTGGATCCTCGGTACCTTTGCTTGGTAGTTCCCTTGCTTGGAGGCAGCTCTAAAGTGTCTGTTATAAACGCCACCTAAGGCAGAGATTTACAGAGGGAGTTAAGGACCACAGCAGCTGGGTTTTTTTAAGTAAGTGCTTTACCACCTGATGAAATCTCCCCTGGAGCTACCTACCGAATGCTCCCCTGTAAATTCTAAGGAATTTGCAGGCCTCTTCCGCAAGAACTCAGTAACCTCCCGCCAGGCTCGGTCCTGCGCTCTCCTTCAATCCTGCAGCAATATCCCCCTCCGCAGCGCGCCTGCGGGCGCCCAGCCAGCCCTCCTGACAGCCCCATGCCTGGGGATGGCTCCTGGGAAAGGAAAAATATTCACGCGAGTGGCTGGAGAACTCCGCTTGTTCTGCCTGTGGCTGCACACCAGCTCCGGGTGGCAGCTGTTTCTCTGCAGTGCCTGCCGTGCTGGGCCCTTGCTAGCAGAGCGCTCCGTAAGGGACCCGACCTATCTCCCATATCATATCTCCCTGGAAATAACTGTGTAATAATTAGTGCAAACTGCCCTCTGTTATCTCTCTCTCCCCTTCTCTGTTTACCAGCTGAACCATTGACAGCAGAGCATGTTTAGATATTCTGCTGATAAAAGCCTGTTTACTTTGTACTGGTTTGTACGTATCTCCAGTCGTATTTACAGCAAGGCAAAACATAATGTCACACTTGGAAAGAAAACACTGGTTTTCCGTAAGAACAATATAAAAAGTGTGCTGTCTGCAAATATGAAAATACAGCAGAAGATTGCGCTAAGAAGAAATAATTAACAGAGTTAATCAAACCTAATTCAAATGACAGTCTTGTAGTGTAAAAATGTGTTTTCAGTTATTCATTCCTTTGCTTTGCAGTATTTTTAGGTGCAAAGGAAAATTCAGGAAAAGCATAGAGAGTCTGCTCAAGCACTTGAAGCTTACTCTTTTCCACAATAAAATCCCCCACCCATAGAAAGAAAAAGAATATTGGGAAGGTATCAGATGATACCTAACAGTGAGTAGGAACCCTCTAGCATTATATAGTTAAGGGCTCTGTTTAATTGATAGGGGAGGATGTGCCAGAAGGCAGAATTTAAATTGTTTTGTTTTGTTTTGTTTTTTTAAATGCCATGAGAAAACTAACTCATGTGGAAAAGGCAAGAAGAAAATCCAAGAAGCAGAATGAAAGAGCGATCTGGTACCTAACACAGAGCACGTATCACAAAACGGAGCATTCAAACAGGGGCACAGCAAAACCCTGCCAGCACCCATCTGATGTGCAGCACAGGTACAGCAGAAACTCGGTAGGTTTGGCTTCCACGAGGCATGGGAAAAGGAAACCTTAGCAGAAACAATCATAAAGTGCCAGTAAGCAAATTATTATATATGTGGATATTCTAGGTATATTTATGTCTAGATATTCTAGATCTATATGCTCCACGGTGAAACGAAAAGAAATGACATATCTGAGAAGCAAGACTGAGGGAGCCTTTAAAAGAAAAAGTTAAGCTTCAGTAACTTTTTTTCCTCTCAAAAAATGAATTGGGAAAATGGTAGTGATTATGTGTTTGTAAGTACCTTAAAAGCCTGGAGAAATGCCCGTAAAAATCAAAACTATCACCAGGGCAGGATTTAGTTGCACCCCTGAGGCATGACCTAGGAAAATTTTAGTCTACACCATTCCTTCTGTTAGAAAGACACTCAAGATGCATAAAGCATCCATCCTGCAAGTAGACGCATGCACTACTAAAAGAAGATCAAGAAAAAAAACCCAAACAAACCAAACTAATCCAAAATCTACCAGAGTTAAAGTTAATTTGGAAGGAGATCCTGCACAAGGACACCACAAAGCCTAGGAACAATCCCTGTGCGCATGAAAAGGCATAGAAAGCCTAAAAGAGCTTCTTCAAATTAGGCTACAACTACAACTACAAATACTGCTCGTATTGGTGATTTGGTTTCATTAGCAACAGAGTCCCAGGTGACAAGGAGCACCAGCAGGTAGCACGATCGGTATCGTTGCTAACTCAGAAGAAGCGTTAGAGTGGAGATAGCTCAATAAGTCATGGCAGTGGAAAAGAAAATGCCTGGTGCACTCTGGATACACTGAGGGTTTTTAAAACCTGACACCTCAATTGCAACGTACAGGCAAATCGCGTCAGAAAAGCAACGGCTCAACCATAGTCACCCCCCTGCCTGCAAAATGGCGCTTGAAGGGCACGATCTTTGTTATATCACCTACACGTGACAACCTGGAAGAGAAATGCACAAACTACAAGGCCACCTGTTGAGAGCTGCTGATGCACCGGAGGGCAGAATGACCAGGAGATTAACAAAGGAGCGCAGTCTAAAGCTAAAGAGTGGAACAGCCAAATTGGTTTTGTCACGTCTCAGAAAGAGAGCGCAATAGACCTGACTAGTGGAAGTGTAAAGCAATTTGAAGTATCAGCCGGGCGACCTCCTGATAGAGATGTACCAAGACCAGCAGAAATTGTTGAGCCTCCGTGAGAAACAGTGAAGAACACCCAAATGTTGTTGGGGTACCCGTGAAGACTTCCTAAATGGTAGAGACATCCTTAGAGGAACCGATCCACGAGAGCAATATCACATCTTATCAACGCCTGCAGATCAGCTGGCAGAAGTAAGGCAAGTAACTTAAAATGATGATCTAAAGACACAACAGCATTTGAAAGGCCGGAACATGGATAACAAATTTCCTTCAGATCCGAGATTTAGGAATGGAAAAAAATAATTACAATGAAGACTGAAGTGACTGGAAAGTGGCAAAATAGTAACTCCAAAGGAAACGCATCTGTAGAGTCTGAAAAATTTGGAAAGCGCATCTCAGTACAATACAATGCAGCGAGCGTTCAGAGATCCACTTCACCAGCTCTGTTGGTACATAGGAGACATGGTGATGGGTGTGTTTTTCCAAACGACTGCAAACTTAATGGCAAGATACCTGTGATAATTTATGTTTTACCTAGAAGAAATTGCAATAGGTGGTAACTACTTGTTCAGATACAGAGAAAAAGCTATTAGCTATTAAACGGGGATTATCAGACCTGTCCCCTTTCTCCATGGGAGTTCAGCTAAGCAGCGTAGTAGCCAGCACAGCAACGAATCACATCAAGACAAAAAACCCCAGCAACTTAACCATATTCACCTGTCTCTCTGGAAAACAGTACTTCATGATCTTTGTTATGTCTTCTGCACGTGCCTTAATCCAGATGAAAAGTATGGGCTACTCTAAATGTCATATTTGTGCAGCATATCTGTGATGGCACTGATTTTGACTGACAGGCCACATTGCATGTCTTACAGACTCTGAAACTTCACAGGGTTGAGTTTCCCACGTAAATGACCATAATCTCCTTGAGCAACAGTGAAGGAGCTAAAGCCCTGTCCAGAAAACCAAGGGGGCAATAGCTGTTTCAAACGAAGACGAGTAACAACTGCAGATCGACTTATAAAATAACCTTGGTGAACTTCCCTATGAAACACTCGTGACTGAAGGATGCAATTGAGGTGCTGCTTCCACCCACGTGGAAGCATGCGCCAACCTGAGCTGTAAAGGGCTACCAAAGACAAGAAGTTATGAAAGGATCAACCTCAAATGCCACAGCTTTTCACCAAGGACTTGAGCAGGACATGGTAACAACAGCGAAAGTAAAGTTTTTTACTTGTCGTAACACAATTCATTTTTCTATCACAGAGCAAACTGTTCTGCTCTTCTCAACATACTTTTTTAAATTTATTTACAGCATCTTCCAGGTATACCTGTTGTTCCTCTCAGATTTTATTTTACTTCTGAGGGCACAGTGAGCCAGACAACTGCATTTTGTAGCAAGTTGTAGTTCAAATTCTAGCAAAAGGTCAGGTAGGCCACGGGTTATGAAAGTCTGTAAATCATTGCCTCAGAAGTACACAGTTCTCCCTTTTTAGCAGGACTTTAGTGTTTATGTGTATTTATTTTCCTAGAAAGAAACTGTATTTTATATTAAAGCTATTTTTCAGTTATTCTGTGGGCTTGGGCACGATGCACATTTTTAATACCCATGGGTTAGGAAAACATATATGTACTAGCTATAATCAAAAGTACAACACTGCAGTAAGTTCCAGCTAGAACTCAGGGTGTTTTTTTTTAAGTATACTCAGGTGAATGTACGTTTGAATGTTGGTTTTAAGTGACAAACTATATACTGGGCCATTTAGAGATTTCTTTTCAATCCCAGTTGCCTGGGAACTTTTGTGTTTGTCTCCACTCACTGTGGCAAACAACCTTCATATCCATTAGTCATGAAAAGTAAATAACTAACTTAACTCAGGCAATAAATCCAAATAATCAGTAACGACAGCGGGTGATAAATGTCAGCAAAACTGATATTATATTAGATCCGAGTTACTGAGTAACACTAATGTGCGATGAATAAAGTCCAGAGGTCTGATGAGAACAGCTGACATGAGATAAATATATAAGCAGTTATATTTATCTCTTGTTTTTGAAGAGAGAAATGTTTTTTAAAAGAAATGAGAAAAAGTGTATTGCCTAACTCTTAAACCCTTGGATATCACCTGAACCGGTTGTGAAACTGTGGTCTGTACCCCAGATGCCATTAATCCTTAGAGCACGTCTATGCCAATCCCATACCAGGCTTTGCTGAAGTCGTGGCTGCACCTCTCAGAGCTCCTAGTTAACCATGATGCTGTTGGTCTATCCCGTGTTCACATCTTCAGATGCACACAAGCAGGATTTATGCTGCCATACCCCTGAAAATCTATTGGGCTTTTGCACCTGAGTTGTTTGCTTTCAAAAATGCAACCCCAAATCACATCACTGCCTTAAATTAGCAGAAGAAAAATGCAACCACATTATACGCTGGCATAAACCTAACAGCTCTGTCTTCTTGGTACGTCTTCATGGGTCACTCAAACTCTTCCAGCGCCAGCTTTCTGGGATAAGCTATTCACAAACCCCACAGCACTTTGTTGCTGAGTCCGTCCTGCTGTTGAGCTCCCTCAGCCCTTTGTTAAAATCAGGTGACCGAACATTGGCGGCACATCCATACATTGACATTTATTGACCACAGTCTTGTGCCATTGTTTGTAGCGATGCCAAGTAGCTCTGTGCTGTTACCGAGTCTGCTAGCTATTTTATACCGATTTTTCACTGGCAAAATTACTACTCACAATGCAAAAGAATGACTCAACCTTTGTCCCTGCAGCATTTTCCTATTTTTATTATCTTTAAACCTACTCTAAAACCTTTTTTTTTTTTTTGTCTCTAGCGGATCCTGTTTGATATAGCAGTGCTCAGAAGCTGGATACACAGGCAAAGAGATTTTTTGAGCACTGTGCAGTCTGTAGAACAGGTCACCATGGGTGTCCTTGCACTCAGACTCACGCTTCTCCTGGGGTGGTAGATGTCTGTAGGGCAGGGATGTCCTGGAGGGGTGGGTTGGAGGGGAGAGATCAAACCTCGGTGTTGCTGATCTTCTAAAGTGAGGTTGGGATCTCTGAAGAGGTGAAAAACAGCTGGCCCCAGCTAGACCCCTGCCTCCAGCACTGAGAAGCGACCCTTGGTGCTTCATGGGAAGGTGTGAGAGCCTTTTTAGAGGCAGTAGAACAATATTTCATCTTAATCTGTAATGGAGATTTGCACAAAACCCTGAAGCACAAAGTTCATGCAGCCTGACGCAGTTGGTGGCCCCAGAAGCAGCTCTGTAATGAGATGTGCGGAGGAGCCGCGGCTTGCTATGGTCCCCTCTGTTAGTTTCAAACCTTCCACTGAATATTTTGCGTTAACTGTTCATTACAGTACAAAAATATTACGTTATTTTAGTTTTATTATGTTGTTTGCTAATACTGAACGCTTGTTCCCTTGCTCCAAGATAGAAAGGCCATCTGAGATGCCGTAGAGTATTTGTCTGACCTACAGCTCCTGCTCCAGAACATCTTCTGTGCACGCCTCAGGCCATTTCTGCTGTGGGGATGTCTCTCTAAAGGTGTTTATCACATCTCATTAACGCATGTATCATTAACTGTAGTGGCAGGCTTTTCCCAGCCATTCCCGTGGGCAAATGCAGAGAAACATCGTGCTTGCACCTATGACTTTAAACCACCCAGTTATGGCACTCATCTGAGAGAGTTTCACTGGGTTTCACATCTCGCAAATAAATAATGGAAAATGTTAAGTCTCCTGGGAGGAATCTCACCTACTGCTTCTTCTCTTTTCTTGTTTGAATTTGTGTAATTGTGTCTTCCAGCTGTTACATGTTCACTGATAAAGAGCTTCTTGCCACCGAAATAATTTTCATTTGCTCATTGCTCCTCTCTCAGCTGAGCATTTTAAATAGCCTCACAGACATCAAAAAAATGCAATTCCATTTCGCACGGGGGCAGTTCCAGACGATGAGGTAGCTCCTAAGAGCATCAGAGAAGGGAGGGGAACGACTCGCTCACCTTCCCAAAGGAAAGTGCAGCGACCATCTGTCTGGGAGCCGGTTCACTTGGGCCTCCCCAGGTCTTCTCGCTTTTCCTTAAGGTAACGAGCTGCAGGTTCAGTTTCCTGCTCCCATTGGGACTGTAGCAGCAATGTAAGAACTTTAACATCAGTTTTGCTGAGAGTTAGCATCAATCTGGTCTTATTTGCTAAACAAACACTTCATTTTTAAAGTGAAATATGCTTCTATAGGAAAAGCTAAGCTGACAGGTGCAAAACATTTATGAGAATTAGACAGTTAAAAAAAAGCGACACAAATATATAACTTCTGTGCCCATCATAAGTTAGTATAGTTATATTAGAATTGTAGTTCAATATTTCAGCAAAGTCCCATTTCAATCTTACCGCCTCCATGTATCTGACACAAGTATGGAAATCGCCACACGTTCCCCAGACCGACGGCAAATCCGATACAGCTTAAAATATACTGGAACTTATTGTCCCACTTGGGTCTGCCATCTTCTTTAGGGATTTCAGGGGGCACTGGCAAACCTTTTGACATTTTAATGAAATATCCTTGGCTCTTTAGCCCCTTTCCCTGTAAATGGGAAGATGCTTCAAAAACTGTCTCTCCTACAGGTTTTATGTGGGGTGACTGGAGGATTCTGGAAAGAGAGGTGGAGCTTTCTTTTTATGTGATGCAAAGGAATGTGTCGTTGCCAAAGCTGCAGTTTAAAGACAAAACCAGGAATTATTGTTATATAGAGAGTTACCACTCTTGACTTTTTTTGCAGCTCCATCTATAGTTAGAGAACTTGGGAATATGTTGTTAATGGGTAACTCGGGATCAAACAGGTTTTTATTTTCTGTTCTCCTTCTGTTCTCAGATACTTCCAGAGAAGTGTGACACTGAATATAATTAAAAAGAAACCCTTACAGCAGACTTATTAAAATTGTAAGATACTTGGGAAAGTCTGCGAATGAAGTAAGTGTTGCCATTTCCTTTCTTTGTTTGTTAATAGATGTAAATGAATGAAGACATCTTTTGCAAGTGCGAAAAGTAAATTTAAGAAAAAGCAAGAAAAATTAGACCATGTGTGTTCAGCCATTAGAATTTGGTCCATTTTCACCATAGCTGCTAGAGGTTAATCACTTCCCACCTGTCAATGAATCCCAAGTGACTATTTTTATTGTCCATTAAATAGTTACTGATGAATGCAAGAGCTGAGTGCTTCCCTTAAATTGAAACTGTGAGAGAACGTTTTTCTGTTGTCTTTCAGTTATACCCGGGTATTGCTATTTTGCACTCCAAATCAGTTCACTCCACACTGAACAGATCAGCCAGTCAGCTTGCTTGCTTCACTAAATCAACACTTTATGCTTGGATTCGCCTTTTCAAAATGGGAAGAGTAGCTAAGCGAAGACGAAGGATTTTATTTTTTTCCCCCAAATACTTAGGAATTAAAGCCGTGCTTTGCGGCTAAGCACATAGATATGGTCAGGTTGGAGATCATCCAACCAGAAGCTAGGCTACACAAGCCTCCCCAAGGTAAACACCGTTCATCTGCTTGCAGCTCTGCAAACATCCAGATCCATAGGTGGTGCAACTCAACTTCCCAGTCCCTTATCAGGATGTCTCACAAGGACAGGCACGAGTCGGCGCACGCAGCGTGGTTTGGCAGCACAAAGGAACTAAGGAGTGTTCCTCTAAGAAGGTGACACAGCCGACAGCCCAGCTGAAGTGCCTCTACACTAATGCATGCAGCATGATGGAGTGACTACATCAGTGGACAAGGGAAGAGCTATGGATGTCATCTATCTGGACTTCTGTAAGGCCTTTGACACAATCCCCCACAACATCCTTCTCTCTGAATTGGAGAGAGATGGATTTGATGGGTGGACTGTTCGGTGGATGAAGAATTGTCCAGTTGGTCACATCCAGAGGGTAGTAGTCAATGGCTCAATGTCCAGACGGAGATCATTGACGAGTGGTGTCCTTCAGGGGTCCATATTGGGACCAGTGCTGTTTGATATCTTCATCAGTGACACAGACAGTGAGATTGAAGTTTGCAGACGACACCAAGCTGAGTGGTGCAGTTGACATGCCTGAGGGATGGGATGTCATCAGAGGGACCTGGACGAGCTCAACAAGTGGGGCAATGTGATCCTCATGAGGCTCAACTAGGCCAAGTGCAGAGTCCTGCACCTGGGTCGGGGCAATCCCAAGCACAAATACAGGCTGGGGGGGTGAAGGGACTGAGAGCAGCCCTGTTGAGAAGCACTTGGGAGTACTGGTGGATGAAAAGCTGGACATGACCCGGCAGCGTGCGCTCGCAGCCCAGAAAGCCAACTGTGTCCTGGTCTGCATCTAAAGAAGCATGGCCAGCAGGTCGAGGGAGGTGATTCTGCCCCTCTACTCCGCTCTGGTGAGACCCCATCTGGAGTACTGCATTCAGCTCTGTAGCCCTCAGCACAGGAAGGGCATGGACCTGCTGGAGCAGGTCCAGGGGAGGGCCACAAAAATGATCTGAGGGCTGGAGCACCTCTCCTATGAGGACAGGCTGAGAGAGATGGGGCTGTTCAGCCTGGAGAAGAGAAGGCTCCAGGGAGACCTTATAGCGGCCTTCTAGTACTTAAAGGGGAACAAACTTTTTAGCAGGCCCTGTTGCGATAGGACAAAGGGTAAAGGTTTTAAACTAAAAGAGGGTAGATTTAGACTAGATGTAAGGAAGAAATTTTTTACGATTAGGGTGGTGGAACACTGGAACAGGTTGTCCAGAAAGGTGGTAGATGGCCCATCCCTGGAAACATTCAAGGTCAGGTTGGACGGGGCTCTGAGCAACCTGATCTAGTTGAAGGTGTCCCTGCTCATTGCAGGGAGGGGTTGGACTAGATGACCTCTAAAGGTCCCTTCTGACCCAAACTATTCTATGATTCTATGAATAAGTAAAAAATCCAGACTTATAAATGAATCAAAGTGTCATTCTCATCCTTAGAAATGTTTTTATTAAATATTTTAAACTTCTGCATGAGACAAATAATATTGGTGGCTTTGTGCAGCACAGTGGCATGTAAAGTAAAACAATTTAATGTGCAAGAGAAGTCAGTATTAAATTATCCTTCGTATTGGCCGCCCAACCAGAATGATTGGACATGGAAGAGTCACTTATGGCATGTCAAGCGCAGTGCATTCCAAAACAGAGAACTGCAAGCCAGTTTCAAACAAATTGGCTTCAAAACCAGGAGGACAAATGATTTGGCCTGGTACTCCAATCACTTGCAAATGTGGCTGTTTTGCTTCCAGGATCCAAGCCATTAACTCTTCACAGCGCATTGCATTGTTAGGTAAACAAATGTTTACCTGGAAACAACACATAGTTATCCTTTTATGAAAATAAAATTAACTCTGGATTCTTTAAATAAAATATTTTTACTTTTCTCACTGACAAAACATTCTTCCACATTTTTAAATGGTTTTATGCTGAATTCTTTAAGTTTCCATTAACAGAAGTCTCAGATGTGGAGGTCATAAGGCCCGCCTGATCATTTTTTTTCTGACAGCAATTTCTGATGGCTTTGTAGATGGCAAAGACAGGGATGGCCAAACTAGGCACTCCAGCGAGGATTACAATAATAGCATACACCCAGCTGGGATATTCAACCTTCTGTGTTTTGGGGAAATCCTCCTGAAAGAGCAAACAATCAAGTTGTAGAAAGTCTTGAGAAACAAATACCCGGGAACATGCACACTTTCAACAATTCAACAGATCGAAAATGTGATCAGAACAGCAGCTAGTCACAATGGCACAATAATTTGCCAATCCCACTGCAGTTTCCAGGTCAAGGGTTTCCACTCTCAGCTGTCTTGGACTTATTTTTACTTAAAAGCGATGGAGCGAAGACGACATGGGAAGGGAAGGGAAGGGAAGGGAAGGGAAGGGAAGGGAAAGGCAAGGCAAGGCAAGGCAAGGCAAGGCAAGGCAAGGCAAGGCAAGGAAAGGAAAGGAAAGGAACTTACTGCTGCAATTATAATTTAAATCATACCAGTATGTTTGGAAGAGGAAAGAAGAAATCTGGATATTAATATTAGTTAATATGAATTTCTTCTGTCAGTGACGAGTAACCAGCACGACTGCAGTGCTGTGATTTTAAATGCACACAGAAATAAGTGCAATATCAAAATAGTTTCACATATTTGGTCCTTTGTCAACATAGAAACGTTGTGACATTTCCAGCTCTTCTATAATCCCTACTGGGGAACTTACATCTGTTTTAGTCTTGCCTGACAACCGGACTAACGTTTTGGTTTTGTCCACTTCGGAAAAGCTTCTCAGGTGTCACTATATACCAGTTGCAGGCATCACAGCTGAATTTAGGAGTTATTTTTCTAAGTGTTACTTTTTATT
This sequence comes from Dromas ardeola, assembly GCA_013398915.1. NCBI lineage: Eukaryota > Metazoa > Chordata > Aves > Charadriiformes > Dromadidae > Dromas > Dromas ardeola. The sequence goes on from VYZM01019074.1 coordinate 11,704, forward strand.
ATTACTTTATATCTTGTAGTAAGTTTTTTACCAGAAAACTCTTTCATATGGGGCACGAATATAACTGACTATGACTCTTACATTAAAGAAGAAAACATAAAATGATTCTAAATAAATATTTATGTTTTATATACTCACATAGCTAGGGTCCCAAATGCTGTAGAGCAGTTCTTCATTGACTTTCACCACAAAATAGAAGAAGAAGATCACTAACATAATGAGAGGACTGATAACTCTCCAGGTAATCTGCCAGAAAATATTGGGCTTGTGTCCAATCATGAACTCAATATCCGTGTTAAACCTAGAAACAAAAACAGGAAGTTCAGGACACTAAAAACTGGTCAGGATCAAAGGGTGCCTGCCCATAAACAGGAAAATTCAACCTACACCTAGCTGTGCTTCTCTTTGCTGATGTCAATGTGAAACGAGGATTGACAGCAACATCAGGAGTTAGACCTAAGTGGTTCACATTAAGGTAGACATCACTGTAACCATGTTAGAAGCTTTTTAACTCACAGTTCTCAAAAGTAGGCCAGGAAAATTATCTTTGGAAATGTACTTTGTTCAAGAAGTATGGGAAGCATATGCGAAATAGTTCCAGCACAGAAGTCAATGCATATGGACTTCCCTATAACGTGTTGCAGTATTGTTTCAGGATTTTTTGTAAGCATCTCAGAGCAGCATAAATTAAAAGGAATGACACAATATTAAAAATGAGCAAAAGCAAATTGGAGTAATTTTAAAAGTTAGACTCTATGCATAATGTTTGCCTAATTTGGATTTCTACCAGTTTTCTCAGGTTGAATACTGAAACAATATTTAACTTTACACATTATTAAGAACACCTAAAAACGTGTTATTTGGGTTATTCATAGAGCATGCAATGGACAATGGGGCAAAAATACTTCCACAAGAAGAAACAATCCCTGCATTGAGAGTGATAGTGTCTGCATCAGTCCTCAACCAATTTATGACCTCTACATATGGTGCAGCACCATGTGCACACACTTCTTAAAAAATAGTTATTTTGGAAATCCGGGGCTTCTATTTTTAGTCCTCTTGTCTGGGTTTCCTCCATATCCTATGGAGGTAAGTCTGAGAGGATTATTCAGTTGGTCCTACAGCTATGAACAACACACAGAATTCAGTTGAGTCTCAATTACTACGTAAATTTATTTTATCTTTTCATCCCTAACTTCTAGTACCTAGGTATCATTCTGAAAACGGTATGGAGCCCCACGTCCCAACTGTAGAGTGTGACCGGGTATAGCTCACGTGAGTATCATGGATAACACGCAGGTTCTCTTTCAAGCAGGAGAGCCATCTTTTTACCAATGACCCTTTCTCAGAAAAAGGTCACAGAAACTCATCTGGAGCAGATAACTCATCATCGTTATCATCTGGATAATGCCACCTTTGGGCAGCCCTGAAAAGCTCTGTACTCTAAGAGGGCTACAGCGATGTGTACTGGCCAGGAATATGAAAGTTTGGTGTGAAGCACTTTTCTGAAACAATCCCTACCCCTCTGTGGCCTCACCCCGTGCTTGAGTCCTAGGAATAGTTTTAATTTGACTCTGTAAGATGGTCTGAGATTTTAAAGGGAAGGAAAAGTGATCAACACAGACTTTTCTGTCCTTAATAAATTAAAGTAAACCTTCTTTCTCTAGGCTGCTCCCTCTGCTTATCTAATTTACCTAAGTCTATTCATGCCTTCTCAGGTAATATAAAACTCTAAGTATGGGAAGATGGGCCACAAGGGCATTCACCCCATGGCCAGCAGCAGCACAGCTGGAGGGTCTGGCAGAGGTTCAAGCAGAGCCTACGGGTGATTGAAGTCCCCACGCTTTTTTCATATTTCTTACATACTAATTATAAACAGAAAGATGGCGAAATTTGATTTATTGCATCTCTAGAAATTTGATAGGATAATTACTCACTGCTGCAACTGATAAAGTCCTGAACCTGTCAGCTAAGAATTTATCTCAGTAGCCTGGGATTTGCATCCTGCTGTAAAACAGTATCTGCAGCCTGCCTGGAGATCTCCGCTTTGGACGGTATCACTTGGATATGCCGTCCCGTATTTTGGACGGCATTCACTTTAAACACCCCTGGGATATACCTGTTTTAAACTGTCAGCTCGGTGCCAGTGTGCTTGTGCTTTGCTTCTGCAAATTAACTGTTTAATGCAATTATCCTGAAGAAGGTTTATTGTAAATGTCACCATATTTAAAAGGTAAATGAGCTATAGTGGCACTTATATAACTGTTGCAAGTATGTACATTCTGATGCCTACTTTAAAAATAAATTATTTGCATTCATATCATTGTACTCCAGGGCACTTGCTAATGCTTAATATTTTCTTGCAGTGTCTTAGGGTTGTGTTTATTTTAGCTGACCGCTATAGAGCATTGTCTATTATAATGTATTAATAAAGTGGAAAGCTCTCATGTACAAATGAAAGTCCCTACTGCATTCTTAACAAAGCATTTTTTTCTTTTTGTCAAGAACTATATCAGAAACCTAAGTCATATAAGCAACGCTAAACTACAGTTGCATAATTTCAGTGATTTCTAGAACGGAAATTCTATGCGCTGAGATGCAGCCAGATTGCAGCTATACAACTAACCCATTTATGCATTAGTTTCTAGTAATGTTTAACTTGTATTTCATACCTGTCTATTCCATAAATGTAGACGACTGCAAACATTTCACAAAATGCAATTATCAGCAAGGGAATGGAGCCAGCAAAACCATCAAAGAGAGCCAGCCAGTAGTTACCAGAGTTCAGCACAAAAATAAAAGCTAGAAAGTAAGACCCCAGACAAATGAGACCTGTGAAAAAAAAAAACCAAACACAAAACAACAGCATTTAGGCAAAGAAAACAAATGGGGAAAAAAAAAAGTGAGATATCTTCCCAGTAGCTAGAAAGCTTTATAAGTAATTTTTATTTCAGTTGCAGCCAGAGGGTAACCGCTTTCTTTTTGAGTGGTACTTGGAGAAGGCTTCTGTGCAGGTAAAATGGCAAAACTCTCCTACCATTGCGGAGGTGGGAGATGCTGCGAACAAAACGGGAGAAGGCTGAGGAGAGAAAACAGGTCCTCTCCCTCCTAGTCGGTGGGACAATGTTGCACTGAGAGAAACCCTGCCTGGGTGAAGGACTCGGGTCTTCCAGCTTCCCAATGGGGGAGATGATAATCATCATGAGCAGGCTGACGGGCAAGCCACAGAAGGAGCAGCCGTCTGCAGGCTCAGAAGGAACCTCATGGGGGCTGCCCCATTGGGGGACAGGAGAAAAACCTTCAGTGGGTTATCTAGGAGTCTTAGGACCAGGCCAGATGGGAAAGTAGATGGGTGGTGGGTTGATTTTTCAGCATACAAATTATTCCCTGCGGAGTAGGGAGGTCACTCGTCTCTAAAAAAGCACTTACCTGTCACAAGTTCCTTAGGCACTTTGGGGGGTATAATCTTAAGATCTTGTAAAGGTACAAGCACACCTTCCATATTTCCAAACATAGATGACAAACCCAAGCAGAAGAGCATGATGAAGAAGAGGATGGACCACAAAGGTGAGACAGGCATTTTGGTGATAGCTTCAGTGAAGACAATAAAAGCTAGGCCAGTTCCTTCAACTCCCTGCGGAAGATTTCAGAAGCTCCAAAACTAGGCTCATTAACATCGCGCAGCACTTAAAATTTACATTGGTATTCACTAGACGTGGTGTGTGCTACACCATACCACAATACCTAGGCCTTTTTTTTTCCACAAAGACCTCCTAATGCAGCAATATATTTACTGTAGTTATAATACAAATTCTATTTCATGGACACCTATTTTTGTCTGTAATTCACTGCCTTTTCAACCAAAAAAACAGAGGTGCACCCATTCAATTCTTCCTGTAACTTTTTTAACCCCGGTATCAAGGTCCATTCTTTCTGTGCGGTGACACGCTTGTACTGATTGGGACAGTTGGTTCCTCGCTCTGGGAACCTCTTCCCCAGTCATCTTGTCCCACCACAGCTGCAAACCAGGTAGTTACAGAGAAATACCTGCTGCTATTTTGCCAGCTGCATGAGGTCAGCCTAGAACACTTGTGGTTTTAGTTACTAGTCCGACAGATTGACAATACTTTTCAGAGGAATTAAACAGTTTATCTCTTCAAAAGCAAAACAGGGTAAACGAAAGTTGTTCTTCAGTCCGAGGGCATTCCAAGCCAATTGCAATCAATCAGTGGAGATATATAAAAAAAACAACAACCTCGGAAGAAAAAGCGTTGGGCAATTAAGAAATTGCTCTGTGTTCCTGCCATATTTATGGTAACAATATGAGTCAGGGTGTTAAACTTACATCATTCAGGAAACGTTCCAGATCACAGGATTCAAACTTCAGGGTTGCAAAAGTCATCGGATCAGTCATGTTACAGAGCTGCTGCATTTGTTCAAAGTTTTCTTGGGTTACGTTACCTTCTGGCAAATCAAATGCATTCATCAGAGTAAGAATATTTCTGAAAAAGTGAAATACAAGTAATTTGAAGTTATTTATTTGTAAGCATCCTCAGGACTCATTTTTGTCATCAGGCAAGTTATTAAGAGCACGATGTCTTTTATAAAGATACAAAGGAAGAAATGCTTCTGTTGCTTAAGATCAGATTTTGAAATTGGGAAGTCCATCAGTTTTGTGCATGTGCAATTCTTTCTTTCTTCTCCCAAAGTGAGTCTGATGCCGCAAAGATGACAGCTAAATGGATGGGCACTCTAGGGACCTGTGCAGAAGTTAGGTGACCATCTTTGCACTGCAGACTGGGCACCAGTTCCCAGACTGGGCAGCTTCTAGGAATGTCTAAGGTGTCTGCAGTTATGCATCATGCACTTTTACAGCTGATGTGGAGGAACTTGACTGGAACTCACAGGGTCTGGCGGCCCTGGTTAGAAGGAAGTCTGAATTGCTCTGGTAAAATTAGATACGTCTGATGAGACCCAAGCATTTCAGCTCTCAGGAGGCAACCTAAACACAGAGCTAACACAGGGACCAGGGTATATGCCGTATGTCAGCTCAGTAGGCATCTATTATTGTAAACTCTGGGGGTTTTGTTGGGTTTCTTATTATTTTTTTTCAGAGTTTCCGGACAATTTTCCAGTGATTGTGGAGCTTCATCTAATGAATTAAAATGGGAAGATTTTCATGAATTAATGTGGGTAATTTCCCAACGTAGTAGGCAGAACCACTGGCAGTACCTGAGGAGCCCACACAGTGATCCAGCTGCGGCCAGGGCTCTGCAGGACTGTCGGAACCGCCTGCTCAGGGGGAGCTTTCTTAAAATGGGCAGTGCTTCCAGTGGCTCATTGCAAGTGACCTCCAAGGCAGAGCTGCATGGTTCAGCCACCATGTCAGGAGGCCTTTGAGGATTTGACATCAGCCATAGTAGAAATAGAAGCAGCAGCAGCAGCCTGGTATCCTTTTTTGGTTGGTTGGTTGGTTGGTTGGTTGGTTGTTTTTGAAGTATGTAATGTAAAATCCGATTTTTCACACAACTAGTTTTATTGAAACTTGCCTTATCCAGTTAAGTAAACGCATTCCTTCAGAACATGTTTCATATCCATTGTTGCAAATTATTAATTTTTCATATTTACCTCTAAAACTATAGACATTCCAGCATGTTTTAGTGAAATAATGTATCACGAACTGAATCTACCTTTATGTAAATAGAAACCGCAGTTATGCTTGAAAGAACTCTTTCAAAAAAACGCATTAAAATATGGAATATCTTCTTCCTTCTCTGTTACTTTTTGGAAACATCAGGGAATAACGTAAAATATGGTTTCTTATGCAACATTTCTCTAGGAAATAAGGTGGCTCAAATAATTATCACACCCTATGGGGTTGATACCACATGATTTGATTTTTTTGAAGTAATAAGTGGTCTGATACCATGTGGGTCAGGATCTGCAATTGTTCAGAAATAATAAATCCATTATCATGAGGCTAACAGAGGTGCCTCAGCCAAGCAAACACTGGTATAGTCTGGGTTTTCTTTCAATAACTTACTTGTCAAAACAGTCATCATATCTTTCTGTGGCTCTGAACCCAATGATGGAGTATATGACAGTTGCTGCATAGATGGATGTGAAACCATTGATCACTGAGATAATCAGGGCATCTTTCTCACAGTTATTGCTGCAATTCAAAGACAAAACAAAAAAAAAAGGATTTCAAACACATTCCCAAAATAAATACTAAAAACCGGCAACCTAGACTAACAAACAAGTAGTCTACAGACGCCCAGGTACATCAGTATGCTCTCTAAGACTACATACAGCTGTTAAAGACAGATTTAGTGAATTAAAACTTGGTGCCTTAAGAAGTTTAATAGCTATGCTTTTTTCACCCCTCAAATAATCCTATTCATAAGGAATAACTGCCCGAGTTGTTTCCATGTCTGGCTGCTCGTGGAAAGTAAAACATGAAGGGTAAAAAAGTGTGTCTTCTTGTCTTCATGCCTGGCATGCACGTGTGCAGACACACATTGGCATAAGCTGTATCTCAGCTGCTGGGGTGTTCTGCTGCGAGGTGAAAGATTTGGGTTTGGATTCGGACAGTCAGAAGGGAAAAGTGACCTAAAGTTGCCATAGCACTTTGGTATGGTGAAGTGCAGTAGCCAAGAGTTTTGTTTGATTGTAGGACAGAAGGTGGTTCAAAATGTCCTCAAGTTTTGGAAATACAACGGAATGTTACGCTGATAAGGTTGGACAGACAAGCTATTACGTTGTGAAAGTTAAACTGCTTTGTAAAGACTTCTCTGCTGCGGGGACTTGCCAGTGTATCTGTGCTAAGATGAAAAAATTGCAGAGCCAGAAAGAGATTTTCATCTGAGAGAGAAGATAAAGAATCAACATTAAATTAGTTAATGGTTTTATGAGAAGGCTGTAAAGCTCTTGATATTGTATTTCTCTTGGGCAAGAGAGGACTATGGAGATTAACTTGATGTTGTCATATTTAATTTTCTGATCATCTTCAAGCAGAAAGGAAAGACAAGCCTGCCCAGCCAAGACCTGTGACGCTGTGACCTTTCCTCATTTATAGCATTGCAAATAGATCTCCAGTGGGTGGAAGGCATTGAACTGAAATTCCTTGCTGTACTCTCGTGTCAGTTTTTTCACTGTGACATGAAATTCTCAATGACAGGTTTGACAAAAATATTGCTTCCCTCCAGAGAAAGTAGGATACTCAAGCTCCTCCTGGTTATGAGTAAGTGAATCCCTGACGGCACTGAAACCTCACGGTATTTCCTGAGATGTTTGTATTCCCAAACCACATCGGAGCAGAGTCACACCAAGTCTAGCTGGTGCTGGACTGTGTGTGGCCCAGCAGCACAGTGTAACACTATGGTATTTGCATCCTTTTTTCTTATATCTCCATGGGAATCTCATTACTTTCTGCAGTTTCCTCCTTGAGTCATGAATGATTGAGAATTGAAGGGTTGTGGCCTGGCGCCACAGCCTTGTGCGTTGGAAATGCAGGAGGACACTATTCCTTTTCTTTGGCTTTTTTTGAAAGATGCAGAACATTCTCAGCCCTGCTCTTCACGGTTGTGGGAACATTGACTTGGACCTGGAGTGGGGCTTGTCACTTCGCGCTGAGACTCGCAGGCACCAAAAAATTCCACGGGTACTTTTGAAAAACATCTGAAATCAAAAGTGGTGTCAGGGAATTACACCAGTCATTGAAATGCTGGTATGATGCGGTCGAACCTGAGCCAAAACTGAGCCAAAACTGAAACACAGACTTCTGAATCCATGACCAAACCAGATAACCAAAACGTAATTTGGAGACATTTATCAAAAATACTAGGTTGAGAGAATACTGCACAGTTTGTCTTTCAAGAGCACAGTGCTGAAGGGATGGAAGGGTAGATGCTCCAGTATTTTGGGAGGGTGAGTGTAGAATATAGTACCATGTCGTAATTTGCTGACTGGGTCATTCCCTGGGTGATGGGAGTTTGTTCTCCATCTCTTCCCTGGCCTCATCGCATATATAAATAGGAAGGAACTGAATTTGAATTTCAGAACTCCTACATATATCTTCTAATCTCTAAGCTAAAGATTTAAACCGTGGCCTGTAAATTGCTTTGAAATGTGCGTCCCATCACCCAGCTCCGACTGTGTGGAGACAAAGGGCAACCACCACGCATTGAGCACTCCTGCAAGGAAGCTCCTGCTCATCATCTGGTGGTGGCCAGACAGCCCTCTTCTTTCCAGCCTGCACCACCACACCTTCCTGAAGGAAATCAGCCAGCACTGGAACCTGAAATCTTGGCTTGAGAGAGCTAGGATCAGTCAGAGATGTGCCTTACATGGCTGAGGGGGTGATGTCCTGGTCCCAAGTCATTACTGTGTAACGACAGGGCAGAAGTGGACATGCTCCATTTGAAAGAATGAAATATTCATATAAAATTTGGCTTTTGCCTGGCTACTTACTGAACAGAGTTGTAACTGGAGAACGAAATGAGACCTCCAAAGGCCAGGGAGAAAGAGTAAAACACCTGAGCACCTGCGTCCAGCCATGTCACAGGGTTAGCCAGCTCGGTAACCTGAGGCATCAGACATACAGCTTTAAGCATGTGCAACATCGCTCTTTAGAACTGACTACGAGGGATTTAAAACAATAATTAAAAAAAGAACATTAACAATGCAGAACTTACCATTTTTGAAGAATGTTAGCAAATATACCAATACTTCTGTCAAACTCACCTTTTTTTTTTCCAAAAAGAAAACCTATGTGTAGGTTTTCTATAATTATTTTGAAAATGAATAAACAAATTACTTTCCGTAGCTGACAGCTGCCATGCCTGTTTCCAGAAAAGGTGTTTATTCTTTAGCATTAATAATGACCATTCAGAGGTCTTCTCATGGAAAAGGAAACCCTTTTAAATTTTGTTTAAAAACTGTTCTGTAGTTAAACCATTCTCTTAGGTCTTTTGTCCATATAGCCATACTGAGGAGATGGGTTCTACTCCCAACTGGATGATTCATGCTTTAAAGTTAGACTTGTCCTTTACTACAATACAGGAAAAGAAAGCAAGCCCCTTTACAGCAACCCCATTGTATTGCGCTGTGATCATCCTAACATTTTTTATAACAGAATTTGATGGAGGGTGGAGAGAGAGAATGTGTGCTTATAGGTATATTTAACATCCGATGCAAAGGATTCATCTCCCAGAATCAGGATTTCAAAGGTGTCTGAGGGGGCTTACAGGAAGGATAGGGAGGGACTCTTTATCAGGGAGTGTAATGATAGGACAAGGGGTAACGGCTTCAAACTGAAGGAGGGTGGATTTAGATTGGATATTAGGAAGAAATTCTTTACTGTGAGGGTGGTGAGACACTGGAACAGGTTGCCCAGAGAAGTTGTGGATGCCCCATCCCTGGAAGTGTTCAAGGCCAGGCTGGATGGGGCTTTGAGCAGCCTGGTCTAGTGGGAGGTGTCCCTGCCCATGGCAGGGGGGTTGGAACTAGATGATCTTTAAGGTCCATTCCAACCCAAACCATTCTATGATTCTATGATTCTACAAAAGCACCAATGGAAGAGACTAATTTTCAACTGGTTGTTAATTACATGGAGTTTCACTAGGGGACGAACCACGCAGTGACTTACATTAGGGGTGAAGAGATACACAATTCCATTGGTTGATCCCTTCAGCGTCAAGCCACGGATTAGAAAAATGGTGAGCACAAGGTAGGGAAGAGTTGATGTTACGTACACAGCCTGAACAAGAAGCATGTAAATAAAACACTTAAATAAAACAGAACACTTGAATAAAAATAGCACTGCAGGGAAGAAAAGAGGGGAATAAACAAGTTACTGCGACTAACAATGATGGCAAGTTTCAAGCAAGTCACAATCAACATACTACAGAAAACTACGTTCAAGAGAAACAGTATGTGCAGTACATTTGATAATAAACATTTTTACAGCTATAATGCTCTATTTAAGACAAATTGGCCTTGTTGAAATTCAACTCAGATCATTCAAAAGCAGCATAAGAAATAATCTACGCCCTGAGATCAGCCTGATGCTGCCAATGCAAGGATGGGCTCTTAGGGCTTCGCTCTTTTAGAGAGATAATATTAAGGGATAGCACAAACTCAAATAAATCTATACATGTATGTTTTGAAGAGAATGGCCATAGCAAAAAGACTGATTCCTCAACCCTGCGTTAAAGGTTAATATTAATGTTAAGGTGGTAAGACCTAGAGGATGCTTTACCAGGACCTATAAGGACAAGGAAGACAAATTGCTCACAAAAATCTCCACATAAACCAAATCAAATCAAATCAAATTCCATTTCATTCAGCTTCCTTCTTCAAAAAGCACTCCAGTGATGACAAACATGAAGTTTTAGACATGCTTTTACTCAAGAAACAGGCAGTTTCTGTTACAAGATTAAGTCTGTATGAATAAGGAATCACAACAGCATAATGAATATCACCTCATAAAAAAAACAAAACAGAGTACCTTTCCTGTTGTTTCGATGCCTCTGATTGTGCACACGTACAGTACACCCCATGCGCATGTTAAACATAACAAAAGCCACCACTGTATGCTGCCTGAATCGTTAATGGAACTGGAGATGTTTAATGTTTCTCTGTACCAGAAATAATCCACAGGAGAGCTCTTGGCACACTCTTCTATGTAATCTGTAATCACAAAATGGTTGTCATTCTGTATGTCTTTTTGTTTACTTAGAAAAAAAAGCAAGTTAAATAATAATCACCGGTGTTCTAAACTATACCACCTAATGCCAATGAATTTGTTGTTGGCAAATTTCAGATTCTTAGAGGCTGGTTTTGTTGAAAAAGGAGATATTTAAAAGGGAATAGTTTAACAAGACTTTTAATACAGATTTTTATTGTTATTTCTATTAATTCAACCATGCAGATAAAATCCTTGAAGCTCACTCAGAGACACTTCTATCTCTATAATTGTTCTCTTTTCCTACAAAAATGTGAGGTTAGAAGCCTCTTGTGCCAAAGAAAGCATGGAGAGGACTTCTGAGCATAAATGAATGTATATTGCGTAGAATATATATATTTTTTTAGTAGTAGAAAAGCAGTTAGGCACATGTTTTTCAGTGATTGTATGCTTCCTACCTCATCTGAAAAAAACCAAACCAAACCAAACCAAACCAAACCACTTTGGCCTTTCCACACGTGTCCTGCTCTTTCTTGCCTGATGGTGTGTTGGCACCCGCCCACAGCTTCCTGCAGCCAGGCGGCTCTTCCCCTCCCCACACCTCCTTCGGATCAGCAATTCTTTGTCCTTCTGTTTTGTGGGGCACCATTCAAGGTCTTGGCGGCTCAGGTCGGATTCTCAGGTCCCTGCAATGCGCTGACCTGAGCAGTATTCTACCCTGGCCTGCCCTTATATGAGGCTTTTAATACTTATTCTGGGAGGAGAGGAGCAAAGCTCTCTGAAGAGCTTCTCACTGACCCACCAGAAAAAGCTTGCTTCCTACGGTTTCATGCAGGGCTGACTATGGAAAACAAAGCTGCTGTCACCTAGCAGTCTCCAAGGAGCTATAGACTGTTGTCATATTGATATTGAGAGATACAGGTGTTTCATATAGATTATGCATAGCTTTTTTTTTTTCCTTTTCAATATGCTAACCGAGATGGATGAAAATACATTGTCTAAGTCTGGAAAATGTTAATGCTTATGCTAGACTTGCACTTTGTGAATATTCTCTATGTGAACACATATATTCTCTATCTGTCAAAATCAGCCCTGAAGTTTCATACGAAACGTCAAAGTTTGTCTGAAGGATTAAGAACTGATCACATTTTATATAATGTGAATTTTTACAAGACGCAAGTATTAAAACAGCACAATGTTCCTGACAGGACTGCCATGCCTTGCTGTTGTTTTACAGAAAGAGGCTCATTTAGTCTAATTGTTAAAACAGAAAAATGTGCTGCACAACAAAACACAGTATTTCATAAAATGTACCTGTTCTGTTGTCATTGAGAGGGCAGCTGCTCCAAGGCAGGGGCTCTTGGAAGGAGTTGAAGAAATACCACATTACCCAGGCAATAATAGTATTATAATATAAACCCACCAGGAAGGATACAAACATTGCCGCTATGCCTAAAAAAATAAAGTCAGAACACAATGTAAATTTCAATACTCTTATCTTCAAGAGATATCAAAATGTATGGTATGAGCCTCAACATTTCCCTACTCTCCTCCCCACCCTAATTCCATGGTTAATAGCCTTTCCCCTTTGGATGTAGGTTTAGTGACTGTGAATTCCTTACGTGAAGGTTGGACAGGTGAGTTCTACATAGATGTACAGCCTAAAACTACTCTGGGACTGAAGCTGACACCCACTTAGGAGCCAACATTATGGGTGGACAGACACTACACAATCCTGTTCACTGTCTTGCCCGCTGATATCTGGGGAGTTTGGGATGCTGGGTACATGTAAATCTCAACTGACTTGGGATTTTGCCTTAAATGAGACCGAAATTGTCTTTCCCTTCCACAATGTCACTGCAGAGGTCAGCAGATGTGTTTGGTTAATCTTTGCCATATAGGATGGATAGCTGCCAGGAGGCAAAGTCTGTGAAAATATGCAGGATTCAAGCTGGTAGCTCTCCTTCTCCACTTGCTCCCAAGTAATCAACCTCTGATGACTTCTCTGGCAGACAGTTAATGCTAATCATTAGCTCTTGAGGGCTCTTAGGTTCTGAAGAAGCTTGAAGAATTCCAGATGCAATGAGCTAATATCTTTTGTAAATGATTTACAGATGCGGTGGATCCCAACAACAGTCCTAACTGGCTGTGTTTCTTCCCTTTCAAGTGTGCGGTGACCACAGAATCACAGAACAGCTGTGGTGGGAAGGGACCTCAGGAGGTCATCTTGTCCAACCCCTGCTCAAGCAGGGCCAACGGGCCACCTACAGCCGGTTGCCCAGGACCATGTCCAGGCAGATTTTGAGTATCTCTAAGGACGGAGACTCCGCAGCCTCCCTGGGCAACCTGTGCCAGTGCTTGGTCATCCTCCCAGTGTTTCCCGATGGCATTTTTAAAGCTGTATGCACCGTGCTGCTTTTAGTACATTGTCAGATAGAGTGTTTGAGTAGTCAGAAGTTTAATACAGATGTAAAGAAGTATTTTCTGCAAAATACTGTCTCCATGGTTTTTAGCATGGTATGTGTCTCAGATATAAGAAAGTAACATTATATGGAGCTGAAGTCTGGTAGTCCAGCTTAGAGAAAGATTAAACTATTATTAATCCACAGAACAGTTACAGAACAGATTTTTGACACACTTAAATGTTCATCCTAATGGTAAAAACAGCCAATATCACAGTACAGAAAATATCTCTGAAGCCCGAAATTAGTCTCAAATTAGAGAAAGGTTTTAACTGTTCCCGGGAATGTGGACACCAAATTGTCGTAGTGCCTTAAGGTTATTAATGTGACCTATCACTGAAGAGTTAGTGAGAAGGGAAAAGGAATAGATCCTGGAATCTCTTATGACACACAGGAATAAAATCCTGAACCTTTGCTCTTAAGGTTATCAGTTCAGAGACTTTGTGCTTTCTCAGGTGGCTTTTTGTATCCTCTTCAGACTTACCAACCCCTTTCAGGGTAGGGTGGATAGAGCTCCAGACACCCACACTGCCTTTCCTCAGCCTTTGACCAATGGCAAACTCAAGATGAAGCAGGGGGATACCCTCCAGGACTAGCAAAATCAGGAAAGGGATCATGAAGGCTCCTGAAATGGATAAGAAAAAAAAATAAAAAAGATATTTCCCATCGGTGAAGTACTACAATAAAGCACAAACTTCGGTTCTGAGGGCTTTTGAACCAGCAAAACAGTTGTAAGTGTACTTGTGGAAACCCTTCTCTAGTTTCTGAATGATGCTTTTGCCTGATTGCCCAAGCAGGGGACTTCGCTCTGTATATGCTTTCAGGTAGGAATCCTTATTCCTCCCAAGTGACAAATATAAACACAAATTACACACTCCCGAGGTTAAACTTTCAAGAAGCTGCCTTTGGATTGCAAGTGAAGGAAAGGTTGCTACTTCCTTGGAACGACTTCCTTTTTTTTTTTATTTTCTGCAAAAGATTATGGTTTTATAATCATGAATCATGCAAATAGTATGAAGTAGTTGAATGAACTAAGCAAGGTGCCTCGAAAGATTAGGCAGGAGCCTGGGGCTGTCTACATAAAATAACCAATAACTTCCTGGCAGCTGTGTTCAACAGCTTTCATGCTTGAATAGAAAAGATCTGAAGTCCAGGGTTCAAACCTTGTTAATTATGACAAGGCTGGTTAGTATAGGACAAGTTTTTTAACTTTTTTTTTTTCCTGAATAAAATGTACCTCAGAAATGGGAGATAACATATAACATCACACTGGAATACCAAAGTGCAGACTCAAAAGCTTGAATGTTGCTACATAATAAAACTATGGTTATCTGTCATTACAAAAAGTCTTTAACTTCCTGATCATAGGCAGTAAATAACCTAAGCGCATTTAAAAAATGCAGAACAGTATGTGAACGGTTCAGGTTTGTGTATTTGCTGACTTTTTCCTCAGGTATGCAATGAATATCAGGTAGCAAGTGAAAGAGAAAATTTGAAGAACGGAAACTATAGTTTTGAATTCAAGGTAGTTGAATTTTTTTTGGAAGAGCTGAACTGCATGCTTGGCTGCTCCATGGGGTATCTTCTTGATGTCGTCTACATCACAGTTTTAGAAATGATCATTACTGCAAAGTCTTCATTTTGTCTGTATTTCAATAAAGTCTGCTAAAAACAATATTGTTGTATCAAGTGTCCACTATTATAATGAAATCAGCCAACTACACTTTTTGCTTTCCACTCCTATGGAATTCAAGTAACACTAGTTATTCACCTGTCTTTCATTGACATTTTTAAGATTTACTAATCAAAATCAGTAGTTTTGAATACACAAAATGCTCATACAATATTCAAAATGCTGAGCACTTCAAAAATGCACATGCCACACATCAGGTTGAATGATTAATCAGTGATGCACCAGAAAATACATTTTTTGTTGAAATCAGTTGTCAAAGGTAGCTGTATAGACATGATCTTCTCAGACTTGTGCAAAGCGTGTCAGTGTAGCTCATCTTGCATGCATTAAAAACTATCTATAACTGTAAAAATGGAGACTGACAAACTGAAGAGGTTTGAAAGGAAAAGACAGAAGAATAATTGACTAGGGACATATTTTTATTAGCGAAAAAAATTGAAGGGCTCATTATGAATTATTTGTAGAGAGTGTTGCTAAACTTCCAACTCTTCTGATTCTTCCTCTCTTTCTTCTGTATCGATCTATCACCAATGGATAAAATGGGCATCATCACCAAGAAGGACAGTATCCCATTTGTTTTCATTCCCACTTCTCACATTACAGCTACATTCCCTTTTCCAGAGACCATGTAGTCCTTGCAACAACAAAAGCCTTGCATTAGTGTGGAGCAGCTACCTGTTAGATCCAGGACCCTCAAGCTGGTACTCTCTCACCTTGGAGGAAAGTGGCTATTTCATAATGCCAGAAAGGCTATTTCATAATGCCAGAAAGGAATAAAGGATGTTTGTCCACCCTAGATTTAAGGAAACTGAACTCCTCCAGTTGCAAAACCAAATTTAGCACTGTGGTCCTAGCTGAGATATCATTACAAATGGTATCAGAGCTACAGCAATCACTTCCTGACTCGTGCCTTTCCGAATATGTATTTTCACATCACAAACATGTGAAACATATAGGGATTATTTCATTTTTAGCGGGGCAAGGATCACTTCCAAAACAAGGTTCTTCCACTTTATCTTCCCACCACTCCAGGGACTTCTACAAAATTACTGGCAGCGGGAGCTGCTAATGTCAGCTGTAATGGGGCAGCCTTCTCCATGCCTTGTTGACTGGCTGCCGAAAAGGAACTACACCAGAAATGGTGATGTACTCTTCGGCTGCCTGTGCCCTGGTGTCATTGTTGATGATGCAAAGTCTTACCCAACTCTGGCAGAGGTTCTGGGATTCGTTGACACTGTGTCAGACTCGGTCACTGCAAGGAACTGACTCCCTCTGTCCTTTCAGACAGCTTCTGGCATTTCTAAAGGTTTGTCCCATTTTATCTGCATGGACTTGCTTAGCTGTGCTGGAACATGCACTGGCATGCACCTAAGGCCCCCTCTTCATCTGATTAGACATGCAGTGCATGCAGATTTGGCTTCAAAGAGTTTGTTCTCTACTGATACCCCACCCTATTTCTTTGAACAGCACTTCTCCCAACTGTTTTATTCTTGCTTTCATAGAAAACAGGATTTTTGCAGCGTATGCAATGAGTGTCCTCTCACTGTTGAGATCCATCCCCCTACATCCTGAAGGCTTCCTTCCTACATGGGAGGGTCAGTGGGACAACCTCCACACACAGCCTCTGGCCTTTCACGGGGACAAAGTTATTTATCAATGCGTGGAGCTGCTAGCAGCCCGAAATATGTCGTGTTCTCCAACGTCATGTCAGTCTGGCACACACTTTCCCTCCTGTTGCACTCTGTCAGGGAGCTCTCGTGAGAGTAAAAGGAGATAAGGACAAGATAATTGTTTGCTTATACCAGCAATTTTTAGTTTCGGAACATTCTCTCCGTTTTAAGACCAAGAAACCTCCTAAGAGTCTGAAAGCTCATCCTACAGAGTCTGTACGGCTGCTCCATCTGGATCTTTCCTTTTTACCTCCCCTTATGGATGCTGGGTAGGTCTCTGCTGTACCACAATCTCACGTCTCTCTGGTAAAGCCCTTCCTCATCAATGGTAGTAATTAAGTCCAGAAGATGGATCTGCACAGCTACCTGAACCAAATACTCCTCATTTGCGCTCAGGGTAAGTCCTTGTCACCCTTCGAAACTCAACTTGCAGTCATTTTAGATCATTTCTTGAAGCTTAAGAATGGACTGGCAGTTAGTTCTGCTAAGGTGCATTGCTTAACCATCTTTACTCCTAATGGAGACACATCACGTGTTTTCATCAGCTTGCACTGAGATCACTTAATGACTTGCTTAGAAATTCTCCCCCAGGTCAAAGATCTTGTTGTGTAAGGAAACACACAGTCCTTTATAGTCCTTCCAATCTATGACCACTTGTTTCTTACCATACCTGTCAAAGGAAACATTTTTTTTTGGTAGTTGCCATCTCTGTTAGCAGAAGGGAGGGGAGATTAAGCCGTTTCCTATGAAGCATTAGAAGCATTTCCTTTAGAAAGCATTCAACGGTAGTCTCAATTTTCACGTACAGTAGAAAGCAGGCTGACTGATACTGTGATTTGAGCTCCATTTTTTCCATGCTTGAGACATTCTTGCAAACCAAGATAGCGAGATTCAACAACAGCACTGTCCTTACACCGTGACTCTCCCTGTGGACACCACACTGCATCAAATTTGCTGCAAGACTCTCAGAATTGAACCATCTTCTGTGGTGGACATGCCACGAGCGCTCTATGAACCTCAGGGGATTTCCCAAAGTCTCGAGGTACTTACAGAGGGACCTTTGTTAGGATGTCATAAAAAGAGTCTTCGAGCATGACGCAGTGCAGTCAGATAAAGACACTCCATGACCTTCCTTGTACAGCCACAGAAAGGGGAAAGGATGCCTTTTGTGAAGGTATGTATCACGTGAAAAAGGTGTCCTGCCCGACTGCGTGCTCACCGCTCCCCAGCTTCCTTGATACCTCGGAATCACTGGGAAATAAATTTCAGGTTCTGGGATGGACACAAATGGAGAAGTTGGGTCTCCGTCCACCCCTTTCATTATCACGGACATAAAATAAACGGTGTGTTTATACACCTGCAGTGCAGAATTTATATCCCTACAGAACCAAATACAACTAAAACAGTTCTATCTTGAAGGCCTAGCCATGTGTAGTATGGTAGCTCGATGATTTAAAAATGCAGAGTGTGATGTGTTAGAACTGGACAATTAAGTAACACCACCTATATTGAGCTGTAGGAATATTGGTAAATTTTCAAGAGAAACAAAATGGCAGTTCTCAATTGTGTACGCCACTTTTTTCTCTTTCTTGGGTTTTTCTCCTTCTAGGCTTCAATTCTAACATCCAACTCAGAAATCCAACTCTGTTGTATTTTCCATTTCTCTCAGTTTCTCCCCAGCCCATCGGAAAGAAGCTATGGTGGAAAAAAAAGTGACAATGACTCTGCAAAGCTGCTATATGGGACATAAAAAAAAAATAAATCAATGCTTTTTAAGCTGTCACAATTTTATGAACCTAACAAATGAACCAATGATCTGAAAATAAATGCTGTATAGATATATATAAACAATGAGTAATCTTTACAGTCTGAAAACCTTACAGATGAGGTATTACATTCTCCTCCTGTTTCAGTGCTGTACTTCAGAACATGTAATATTTGGTTCAAACATCTGCGTAGCTATTTCTTTCTCTTTAATCTAGGAGTTTCTAGTGTGAAATTAAAAAATTTATTATTGCTTTCACATAATTCCTCATAAAGGGAGGACAGGTAGACTTCAGGCACAGACGTTTTTCTGTGATATTCTTAGACCTCAGCTGTAGCGAGGGTACCAGTACCAGCGAGGAACTGCCGATGTCACTACTGACACCTCATTCAATGTGGCATGCACAGAGACGACACAGTTTTCCCCCACGCAGTGGCAAGGTTTACTGCAGATGTGTGCAAGCTGTAGACTTAAAGACCTTTTTTTTTATTTTGATGGTTTAAACATTAAATATATATGGTCTTTTTTATAATACTCATCAGGGCTGAAACAAAAATGTTTAACAGTTGATTAAATGACATGTTGCTCAATAAAGATTAAACAAAAGCTATGTGTAATGTCAGAGATAGCTATCAAATGAAAGGGAATTTCAATCTCATTAAGCTGGTGAAAGCACTGAGGCAAACACTGTAGCTTTTACATTGCGTGTATATTGAAATCTAGTTCGCCTGTGGTAATGATGTATTTGAAGTCCTGAAAAGGATAAAATGTGCTTTACTCTACTAAATTTTACTGGGGTAAACATTCCATTTTTTTAAAATGTAAGCTCGTTATCTATGGCAACAAAAGTAAGTAAATAATGTAACCACCAATTTCTTTCTGTATAGTTGGGTATCACGATCTTAAAACGCTGTCATAGAGTGGTGTGTAGGAAGAAGCAGCCCTCAAATAATTCTAGATTTAAGTTCAAACATCTGAAAGTAAGTGTTATCTATACAACTCAGTGCTCCTAACTACCTTCACTACAGTCAATTTGCAGAGAAAAAAATCCACCTTCCCTGAAGTCCAAGTACCACAAGGGTAAATTTTATACCTCGTTATAGTCCATTTATGTTTCATGAGGGATATAAAATGTGCAAACACTGATTCACAAAGTAGGTGGACATCCAACCTCGTTTGGGAGTGTCCTTGCTGAAATACTGACTATCTACGCCCTTGCTACCAGACCTCACCTGTGCTAAATGACTCCAAACGTTCATCCATATAACTCACATTTCAAAAAGAAAGAAGTTAAGATGACAAAGCCAACCCTCAGAAATTAGAAACTGTTTTCATGAGACAGTCTATGCAACCTTGATTCTGCACGCAGCTTATGAGACAACCTCTATTTATGTGATCACACAGGACTTTTTCTCATCCTCTGCAGATATTTACTGTGTGGTAAATAGCTGTATTTTTTTTCTCTCTCTTAATGCACGGCCATAATCCACCGTCATATCCAAAGTGAGCTTTAGGATGCTATAAAATAATCATGCCAGGGACAGACTGAGGAGCAGCATAATCCCCACCTCCAGTGAAAGGGAGCAGCAGCAGGGATTCCTGCTGCTCTGTGCCCAGGGTTCAGGGAAGACATATCTTGAAGACTTGAAGTATGCAGACATACACCATCTAGGGTAAAAGCACTGGTCAGATGAAGGGAAAATGGAGCTTCCTCAGTGCACTCGTGAGTGTGGTGTGTGCTTTGCATTAGTTAACTTGGAAGTGGGTGCATAATGTTGCAGTTTTCCCCTACTCTGTAACAGAGGCACGTCTGTGACCCCGAGGGGGCCACACAAATGCAAAGATGTATGAATCATCTTGGCCACCATGTTGAGTGGCAAAGGCCAGGTCAAAACTTGTCCAAAGTATTTGGACAAGTTGCATTTCATAGGGCTAGAACATGAGGGAAAGGAAAGACAGACAGAAAGGCAGGAAAGTATCTATAAATCAACCCTGGGAAACAGCGCATGTCCGCTTTCTAAGACTAAGTGGAAGAACCTGAAAAGCCAACGAGTGCCATGAATTTTGGAGACATCCATCCACTTTTTCAAATGAAAATTGTCACACGTGGAAAGGGAGTTCTGATTTTTGTCATGTGTCTTGTAACTTTTTTGTCGCAAGAGTTGGCTGAGCTGCAAATGACCGCCAGTTTGCACTGCAAACTCCAAACACCAGCCCATGTCAGAACAATCTCAACGTTAGAAGCGTCTCTTCTTGCAACTGAATCACCTGTTGTTAAACATCCCTGAGTTTGTACCAGCAGCTCCCCACAGACCCCTTTCTTGGTCCCTGCTCTAACTAGGAAGAGCAGTTTTTAAACACCTCAGTACGTACATTTAATGAAAATTACTTAGAAATACTGTTCCCTAAACCAAAAGTTTTCTTTCAAGATCAAACACCACAAAGGAACAAACACTTTTTACACATATCCCAGAGTGAAATGCAGATAACAAGTAGATAGTGGGTGGAAAAGACTGGCAGAAAATGAAAATTTATGTTGTCATATAATATTTAAGCTCGAGATCACCTTTAAAAACAAACAGCAAACCAGTGAAACAAAATTTTAATATAGTCCTTCAGTCCTAACCTGAACCCTAAGGAGTCACAGTACATTATAAGGCAAATAGCATACATTTGGATTTTAAATGACTTAATAACGCCAACCACTAAAAACATATTCTTAACGATAATTACTTTAAGGCAGTTACTCCTGTCATAAATTACACACACACACTGACCCTACAGCCGTTACACAGATCAGTCCAAAACCAGTGAAAACCCTATTATGAAAAGATCATTTGGGATCATGATCAGAACCCTATTCCTAAGTAGTTTATAAATATTTTTAAATATGCATTATATATATATATAATTATATATATATTATATATATGTACGTATGTAAAGTAACATTAGTTTTGGATTGAGAAAATATACTATATACATGACAGTGCAAGACTGATTTGATCAGTCCTGTGTCCTGAAATAAAAACAGTCCTTTCCTTTTCTTCCATCACTACCATGACTTCAGTGGGTGTTCATAACCTGTGAAATAACCTTCTCCATTAGACAGCCTTCTAGAGATGGACATCACTGTTCTTACAGGAACTGCCCAGTTCTAAACATAGTCCATTATTTCTTTCCCAAAACAGAGATTAAACCTAGTTTATAGCCAAAGCAAGTCAAGATATATTAAAGACATACCTCCTCCGTGGCTCTGACAGAGATAGGGAAACCGCCACACATTTCCTAAGCCCACACAAAACCCTACGCACGTCAGCATATACTGAGCCTTGTTATCCCATTTTGGTCTGGAGTCTGCCTCTTCTTTCTCAAGGACCTCAAGTTCTGCATGGGAAGGTATCCTGTCCTCCAGGCCAGGATTGGGCAGCTGTAGCTTCACCATATTTTGAATTTCCTGGCTAAAAACGCTGCCCCAGAGAGGAGGTAATGAAACAGGCAGCTAGTTAGCAATCTGCGCAAAAAGAGAACATCTATTTGCTGTCTCCAGCTATATATAGTGAACCTTTGGCACTAAACTTGAAAGCGCAGGCTTGTGGTAAAAAGAAGTGTCAGCAAATCATTCGATTGACCAAGTCAGCTCTGACACTTATTAATGCTTTATCTGTCAAGGCTTTATGGAACAGTCTGTTCATCTAGTAGAAAACATTGATTTCAGCTAATGTAATTCAGGAGATAATTTGGCTATAAACTGTAATCGCCTATAAGGTTATGAAACACCCCTTGCCACTCCCCTGTTTAAATTCACTTAAATACATATATGGCCCTAGAAAATACAGAGTAAAAAGATTCCACTGTCCTCAGACTCAATATAGAGGTTTCAAATTTTATCAGGAAGATAAACTGCTTGTGAATCACCATCACATTAAGTTTCCCATAGTGCATGCTTATAAAATGGTACGTTTCATGATAATTACCGTAACATGTTCTTCCTTCTCTGTAAGAGATCTTACTCTACTAAATGCTCTGACAAAAAGGATGAAGAATGAAAGGGATTATAAAATTTGACCTTTAAAATCATAAGCGTAATTTGCTTACCCTAACGCTTCTAATCAGAACAAGGTCTGAACAACATAGCATCTTGCTTGTAAATGGGCTTGAAAGCAAAGGTCCCTTCACCTTCGTGACCCTATGATACACTGGTCAAAAATAAAAAAGACACAGGTTAACAAACATCACAGATACTATCCACATCCTCATTCTCTCAGTACAATCATAACGTACAATCAGACTGTTCCATTTGTACCTCAGTGTTATCAAAAGGTAAGAACTTGCCACTGAAAACTATATATAAAATATAACACAGTATATTTCATAAGAACTTTGTCAGCTAAGCCATACAGGCTCATTGAATACAATGATACTGGGTGGTCAAATAAAGAACTAGAAAGGATCTTGTAAGTCCAGCCCCTGCCAAAGAAGGTGAACACATCACAGCATCCCTTTGTAACCTTATCATGCCGCTTCAAAACTGATTATTTTTTTGTACTCCTATTTCTAAAAGGCTGCTCTAGAATTTCAGTCCTCCTACGGCCCAAGAAGGCTCTTGATTATTTCTTGAATAGAAAAGTTACAAAAAAATCTTCATCCTTGACATGGACAACTGTATAGGGTAATCCCCAGGTGGATTTTCCCTGTGCCTTGTAATCAGTTATTAATATTACCCTAATTACTTAAAATATCTCTATCCATCTGGCTAGCAATAGCACTTGCCCTTCTCATGATCCCGTCAGCTCTGTGGATGAGATGATTAACTGCTGGATCAAAGTCTTTCTTCTCCTTTGGCAGTTCCAACTAATATTTCCTAGCTTGCATCAGAATTTCTTTTTCTAAGTTACCAAAAGCATATTTTAAATGTCACCCAGTTACTGCTACTGCATTACATTGATCTACTCAGTTCGTCCCAAATGATACTTTTTCATCATTCGGAATACTTCTGAGTTGTGCTATGAGTATTTTACAAACACACTACTACTTTTTGTCCTTAGTCATTAGTGAAAGAATGACAAAAACCTGTTCCTAAACTGATCCTTGAGGAACTGCGTTAGTAACCTTCCCTTAGACCATCATTTCTGCTTTCAGCACAGCTTGCCACCATCATCAGATCTTTACCTAGTTCTTTGTTTACTTTATATCTCCTATTCAGCTCACCTAATACATCCAGGTGTGGTCAAGTAACAACTGCTTTACTGAAGTCCAAAAAGACTCCATTTACAGTACTTCTCTTGTCTAGAAAAAACAATTTTCACTTATAAGTGGCAAATCGCAGCTCTTCAACTTCCAGTTTTGGAGAAAGACATTCACCTATTGGTCAATGGCAAGAAACTGCATGGTCCAGGAGCTCACAACTCATCTGGGTTATTATTCTGCCTCCCGAATCATTGGAGGATAATCTTTGTATTCGTGCTGTAGGGAACATGAGGCAGTAATAAAGGGCAGACAGTAGACAAATGGGAAAAAACAACATCGTCCCCTAATTTATTTTGTAATATTTCTACATTCCCTGACTTGTAGGCTTGAGCTTTGCAAACTCGTGTGTACAGCCTCTTTCAATAACTGAAGCAGATCACGATTACACGATGTCCAGGCAACATATCTATCTTTCAGATACAACCTAATGACTCTATGTAATCAGAAAACTTTCACAATCAAAATTCTGTACAGAATTTATTGAACCTAAAGTAGCATGTTTCTTCTTAAGCACGATGCAAGCTGGCATGGAAGGAGTCAATGTAGCTTCCCGTGGGAATCAAATTATATGAGGACAAATCAATAGGACATGAAATAAACTCACACTTGTGTTAGTATAATCTGAAAATTTCTCTCTGCTAAGTTTCATGTGCAAGCAGTTTCCATCAGGATCCCACAATACACTCCAGATTGCATTCTACTGATTTAATCCAAAATGTTCTTCTGGATAAGTTTATCTTACTCTGGTAATGCCAGGTTCCAGTGGTTGTTAGTTATCTATCAGTTGTTAAATATTTGCAGAAGCAAATATGCTGGTATAGCATCTAGCTCAAATTTCTTTATCAGTGTAATTGCACGGCTAATGATCTTGGAAAGCACAGCGCCGTTTTCTGAAGGACCTGCGGTAGCAACGACACCAGCTTGAACGTGACCACAATCGCACGGAGGGGTTGTCTGTATTGCCACCCTGTGGACTTGAACAAACAAGTTGAGGCTGTTCTGCGGTAGTCACAGTCGCTTGCTTATTCGATGGAGCCCTTTCCTTTGCTCTAAGGTAAGCTGCTCCTCCAAGTAATGCAAGGCTTAGGTCTGGCATGTCCCACGGGGTTTGTTACGGCGAATAAACATCTAGGAAATCAATCCTTTCACAATATAGGCTGCTAAACAAGACATGTTTTGCACATTGCTAATTATAAATGCAGGAGAATATGGGTTTTACATTTAGATCGGACTCCTTGTGTTAAAACATTTCTAATGATGCATTTGCCTTTTGTCTACTACCCTCATATTTTTAATGTCCTATTTTTTCAAAATTATGCAAAAAAGTAAGTCAACTTGTCTGTAAGTAACTCACAATTTTGCAAAAACTTGATTAAAAAAGGAAATATCCCCTTTCTAAAAGTCATATATTTTACTGGAATATACACATACATACATTTGTGGAAGAATATAGGTGTATTTCTTTTATTGGATGAAAATGTCTTTCATCTCACAGGACGATGAAGATATTAGGAAAGAGTCTGAAAGGGGGTAGCAGTAAAGAAAAGACATGGCAGCGGAAGGATATCGGGGCCGTAAATGAAGGCAACAGCAAGGACAGAGCCGCTTGCTTCCCTCTGTGGGGCCAGGTCCAGCCATGGACCTGGGTACCCACCTGGGTTGAGGGGCTCCTGGCCCCTGATGTGTCTGCTGTAATCTGGGCTCCACGAGGACCGTCTGTGGCTGGGAAACAAGCCCTCCTCCCCCGAGGTGCAGGTGTGGCCTGACACACTCCTCCAGGCTGACCACCTAGCAGCCGCTCCTGCTTCTGCCCTTGCAGGGGTCTCTCTCTGTGCTGGCGCAGGCGCTTCTGGGTCAGCACAGCTCACTAGCCCTGCAGGACGCCATCCCCACATGGAGAAGAACAGGTTCTTCTCTCCCGTGAATGAGTTGAGTTGACTGACTGAAGGACCTGGCTGAAGAACCTGTCGTCTTCTACCCTCCACCATGGGCTGAAGGGGACTGCACTGGGGGAACCTCTTCTGGCTGGGTCCGGTGAAGGGGAGGACAAGGAGCAACCAGCAAGACAGGGCAGAGGCCTGTTCTTTAAGAAATCCAATTCCTTTCATTTAAAGCCATTGAAAAAAGCAGAGACTAGCAGCAACATGTATGGTTTGCATCCAGTCATAGCTTCAGGAATGAAAAACTGTATGGTCCTTTCCTTGTGATCCCATCATCGCTGGTATGACATAAGACAACTCTGTAACTCTCCAGATGTTTTCAGAGTGGCATTTACAGAAAGTTGCAGCTAAAGGCAATTAATCATAATCACCAAGTTTGTTCTCTAATCTTGCCTTACAGTATTCCATACTATTAGGATTAACTACATTATTTTCTGACCCTTTTTAGTACCAGTACTGTAACAGATACTGGTGTGAAATCTCTTACGTTTTTTCAGTCAGCTTCTACTTTGTAGTCAAAGCAATGCATACAGCAATCACAAATACTCTTGGTTGTGTGAGGAGCCTAAAACAGGAAAAGATGGAAATGTAAAGAGAGTGGTAACTATAGAGCTAAATGCCTAAAGCACAGGATTCTCATTTGGAAGCATAAAGTGGTAAAGATGTAATAAAAGTGACGAAGAAGAAGAGGAAAATTCAGAGGTTAAATGAAATGCTCTCTCTGACAGCCTGTGCCTGGCAAAATCTGCTTGGATCATCTTTTAAATTATGAAGAGAAAGCACAAAACCCTTTTATGAGCTGCCAATGGGTAAAATCCTTGACCAGCCATGCAAACAGGGAGCACTAAACCCTGGGTTCAGGAGGAGACTCAAAATCCCCAGCCTAGGGGACACTAATGATCATATTAGAACAGGAGATATGCAGGTAAAATGTTTCAGAGTCGTTTAGTTTTAAGGCTAATAATCAACGTCAGGTGGTTATGGAGTTTACCTTGCCAAGAAATGTTCTGTAGATTTTTAACTTGATCTAAGTTTTATGCTCTGTTGTTCTCAAACCCTACCTGATAAGTAGCCAACAGGCACAGCTCCTCAGCTGGCATGATTTGATTTCCCATGTGTGTGTGTGCTCCAACGCAGCTGCCGTCACGCCACAGCAGTACAAGCAGGGATACCTTGAAGGCTTTGGAAAAGTCCAATAAGCTTTGAAGGCTAAATCTCTTTGCATGTGATTGTAAACTTCTCCACATGGGAAAGAAGTCCTGTTGTGGCAGCAAGTATGACTGCAGGGGAGAAACTTCCACAACCATCCTGTTCTGGAGTATTTTTCGGGTGTCAGGGAATTTCCTTCAATCTGACATGACTAGAAATTGCCAGTCTGTGTTTATTGTGGAAGTAGCAGTGTCCTTAGCCACAGAAGAATTAAAAGGAACACGCTATGAACACCATGTCTGCTGTAGTTCATGCAGAACTCAGCTGACACTTATGCCCATGTGGCACTTTTCTCCTTTTTATCTTCCAGAAATAGGCACGATCTTTATTTTTGTACATACTGTTAGTTTGCGTAATACTTGCTTCAGCTTTGTATATAAATATTTCACTGAAGTAATATCAGCTCCAGCAGCATCATCCTTCTTCTTTGTTTTGTACTTCTTGTTGACACCAGGGAGGGAGATGTTCTATCCTTAATGTTGCACTGCATACATTCAGAAGATCCCCAAAATATTGCCTTAATCTTTGAAGAATACATTTCATCTTTGGAATCTCTTTGGCGGGAACTACAGATAAAGTGTATAGATGTACAAATGCTTCTGTGGACAGCACCAAATTATCACGATGGCCAGTGTTGCCCTAAATTCCTTAGCCAGTGAAGTGCTATTGCTTGGATCTTTCTCGTCACATGCATCTCTCTAGCAGGCAGCAGAACATGTTGACAATTGTAGGTTGTTGTTTGCCATGTTCATTAAGCAAGGAACAGTGTTCTTTAATCAAGGCTGATACTGTTTTCTTTTCCAGTCGTGTAGTATACTATGAGATGCCTAGTAGGTTGCTGAACTACATCCAACTCCTGCGTGCTGCCTTTGCACAGAGGTCTACCGCAATGCCCACTAGGAGAGAAGTTCATTCTGTCTTGGTCACCGAACACCACGTTTTTTTCTCATCTTTCTTGTCATTATGCTGCAGTCATGTTTGCACCAGCGAGCTCCGACCATGTAGCATCGGAGGTGTGCTCCAGAGGATCTCCAGAGGAGCTCATGGGAGCAGAAGCTGAGGCTGCTGGCTAGAAGAGCCGTTAGCCACAAGGGGGAGGCAGTATTTAAAAATACGAAGCACCAACCACTTCAGCTGAGGATTTCCTTCCGATTGTGTAAATCGAGTTCAGAAGTGAGGTGTCTCAAAAATACAAACCATGAGGAGCAGCTATAAAGGGAAGGGTGAAGAGGTGTTTTTCCAGCAGCCGGACGGGTCAGGCTGGGATCAGGCTGGAGCACAGGGCTGTTGGGGGTGCATGACAGCGAATGGCCATCACAGCAGGTCTCGCAATCCCTCTTCACTCGTCAGACTCTTCCACAGACTCTTTGTTTCCAGAGGCACCATTTATTTTCAGTTTTTTGTTGTTGTCGTTAGTATTATACACAGTAGCTACCACTTTCAGAGCTATTTTACCGGTGACATTTCATCTTTTCACTTTCTCTGGTGGCTATTCATAATCTGTAATTAGTCTTTTTGCACAATTCCTCCCACAGTAATTTCTCAGGCAGTGGTAACTTGTGAGTTGGACTATATTGCTATGACTGCGCTTGTACATTTGGAATAAAGTTTGCCACACAGGTGACTTATCAGCCACCACCCTTAGTGCTGGTGTACAGTAGGCGATTCCACATACAAGCTGGGAGGTGTGACCACTTTTTTAACACTCCTTCTGATGTTAAGGTCCAGATTCCGCATCCTTTGTGTCTGCATGGTTCACCAAGTATGTGAGTCTTGGTACTGTGTAGGTCTTCAAAATTGTGAGCTTTCTCTAAAGGTTTTGACAGAGCTGTTCCTGTGTTAGAAAACCAAAAATCAAGTTTCAATATTCAGATTTAGTTGTCACTATCCAGAGGTAAATTTTCAACCCAGGGTAATTTTCAGAGTCTCCTGGAGCAATTGTGTTTGACTTATATTGAACATCTTCCAGTGTCTGCAGTCATTGATCATGTAAGAGTCCTGGATGGGTTTGATGAAAAAGCCATGGTGTTTCTCCCTTCTGGGTTTTTAGATCAGTGCACTCACAGCAAGGTTTCTACAAGGGAGACATGTTTTGCATCCTCTCCCATGTGTTGCTTGGCAGGACCAAGTCATCAGCAAAGGCCAAGGTGGTAACCTGTCCTTGACACATTGCGGCACTTGCTCTGGTGGAATCCATAGCCATCTTTTTCTAGGTTGCAGAGTAATGGATTGATTGGGTGACATTGGATACCCTTGTCTGACTCTGACCTTGACGGTAATTAGCTCAGCACTATCCTTTTTCAATTCCAGATGAGTGGTGGCACTTCCAGATCAAGTTTCATCTGACCAGATGCTCAGATACTTCTTTTTACTTCAGAGCCAGAGGGCATGTTCATGTGTCGCTGAGTAGGAGGCCTTGGCCAGTTATGTGAATACTGCCCCGAAGGGTAATGTTTTTTCCCAGTATGTTGAATGACAAGTTGGAGTGATTGTACACTCTCAGAGCACCCAGGTTCACCTATGAGGCCTCTTTGTCACCTATGAAAAGCCCAAGCTTTTGTTACCCTGGTTGTCAGAATCCATGGAAAGAGTATTAGGATGGTTGATCAGATTGTGATAGGTCTCTCAGTTTTGCCACATTGTCGTGGTTTTGGCCGGATTGGCCAATCAGAACGACAGACGGCCCTCCCCCCCCTCTCTCCTCAGAGAGGAGAGGAAGAGATAAGGAGATTTACGAGTTTAGAAAAAGAACTAAACTACTTTAATGAAAATAATAATAAATAAGGAAATAAGAAATAATAAGAAAATTAAAAAAAAGTATACAATATATACAAAACCGTATCCAGCTCCCAGGATGACTATCACGTCACCAGCAGACACAGGGAAAGTCCCAGACTGGAGTCAGCGGCGGACAGGAGCTGAATTCCAGAACTAGAGTGAGGAGTGCTCGGATCGTGATCGAAGGCAGATGAACAGACAGGGTCCTCCTCAGATGTCGGCCATTGAAGAAAACACGAGCCCGAGCCCCCTTGCCCCTTAGCTTTTATACTGAGTGTGATGCAGATGGGATGGAATACCCTGTTGGTCAGTTTTGGGTCACCTGTCCTGTCCGCTCCTCCCTATAGGTGTGACCCCTCTACGCTTCTCCGCTTCCAACCCTCTAATGGGACAAACAGCGAAGTGAGCTGACCTTGGTTGTTATAGCAATAAGTATAAGCAAGAGCCTCTCTGCATACCATTCCTTGGCATAATCAGGTCTTATCACTCAGAGAGTGAACAGTTTCTGAACAATATGCTGCTAATTTCAGACTTTAGTCAGTTAGAAGAGGCCCAGCTAAAAAGTAAAATTACAAATCAGAAAATTGGTTCTGTTTTACCTCAAACCAGGACACACGTAAATTGATTTCAACAACAAAATAGTTCTGTGTTCCTTGACGCTACCCCAGTACACATGCTGTCAGCCATTAGTTCGAGTTCTGCTGCTGATGATAATGTTGCAAACATCCCTCAATGGTGTCTTCAGCTAGATGGACCGAGACTCCCAAAACTGTTGCTCTGGTGAATTCTTATAACCCAGCTGGCCTGTGGGCCTACATGACCGCTGCACTGTATGCATGATCAGCTTTTGTCCATTATCTTAAACTGTGTAAGAAACACATTTCAACTACAAGCAAAAGACAGCCCCACGTGCCCATTCTTGCACAGGCAGGAACAATTTCTACTGCCTGTATAAAATTAAGGATGGCTCGGTCAATCCCTTGGCAGGGAAATCCCCAGCCGAGCACTGCATCCTTCACCCCAAGTGGCTGACCAGTGTATCTAAACATACAGGTAGCATCTGTCAGCTTACACGCAGCAGGAGCTCCCTGGGGAGCCTCTGGTGTGGCCCCAGCTGGTGGTAGAGCTCCTGCAGCAATCGGTTGGTTGGTTGGTTGCGAAGCGGCTGGCACATCACTCCATCTCCTCCCTGCCAAGCTATCCTGAATTTCAGTGAGTTACTTCTTTGCAGATCTGTCTGTTGTGGCGGCTACGCAGTGATTAGCTGGAGAGCTCCTAGACTGGGGCAGTCAATTAGTGACTATGTGTCCTTGGCGCACACACAGGTACAGCCTTCACATCCAGCTGCACCACGACTGTAGCTATAAACTTGAATTTCATCCTTTTATCACAGCTATAACTTAAAATCCCTTTATTTTGGCATGACACCCAAACAGTTGACCACTGTTTCTGCCTCGTGTCCCACACAGAGGAGCTCTCACTATTTTCTCACCCTCACGCAGGAGCTCTCGCAGGCACGAGCAAGAGAGAAAGGAGGGCTTGAACAGAGCTGGCACTTCCAGAGCGCAGCATCCCTTTGAGCAAGACATGTTATTGTGTCAGAGGTCTTCTGGCAGCTCCTGTTTAGGCAAAATGAGCAAGAGAAGGTCAGGCCCTCTGGGCTGCTCCATTTCTCCCCACCCCCCCGCCCCGGAGCATTTTCTAAGGAAGATTTCCCTTTTCTAGCATTCAGTCCAAGTTCCATGACATCCAGAGTGTGTTTTGTGTTTCTCTTTGTGCTGCGTGTGCCCAGGGCAGCAGCTGTACCGCACAACAGACGCACCAAACAGAACATGTTTTTTGCTTTTATTGAAAGGATGAGATGTCTCAGGGCATTTCCTGGCCTGTGTCTAAATGTGGGAAGTCCTATTAACACAACTACTGCCCTGCAGGGCATGGACTGGGGACAAGTTAGCCGTGAAGTGGTGAAACCCACGTGTGTAGCTACTCTCAGCGTACACTCAGGACCCAAACGAAGCTGGAGACTTCCCTGAGGGACGTTTTGTTCTTGGATGCCTGTGAGGAAGACACCTGGAGCTCATCCACCAAACCCAGCGCCACTGTCAGGACCTCCAAGCACCAAGTTTTCTTCTGGAAAGGAAGTTGTAACCCTGGGACACCTCTTCCAAGCTGTGTATTACAAACTTTCAGGAAAGGCTGTGACCCACCTGAACAATATACACATTAAAAAGATACCCCAAACTCCAAAACCTGAACAGTGTGGTAATTTTAAACTGAAGTTATAATAACAAATCTAATACCAGCTCTTATTCTCAGTAACATTCTCTTGGTAACAAGCCTCTTTTCTTCATTTCCAACATTTCACAAGGATGGCATCCTCCATGTGAAGGTGAGGGATGGGTAAATGCAAAGGACCATGTCAAAGAGATTAAGGCTCTTTTATGAAGAGAACAAGGACTCCCAGACTGAACACTGTCCTAGAGTGGTTGGATCGTAGTTCTTCACAGAGAGCCGGAAAATAAGAAAATCCACCGGGGGAAATGAAAAGGAGCCGACGCGCAGAATGAGACACGTGAGGGATTCTGGCGGAAGGCAGAATACCCTACGTAACAAACAGACAGGAGGAATTACCCCAGTCCTTCAGTGGGATGCGCATCTTTAACCGCTCATTAAAGCTGGTGTGCTTATCTGTTTAACGATGCTGTTCCTTCCTAAGAAAGAAAAAAAAACTTTCCAACAGATAGTCTTCTCAGCACAAAGACCAAAACTTTCTACATGCCAATTTAAAAATTGTCCAACTTCTAAAACCTTAAAATTGTGCAATTTGCTTAGAAAGTTGGAATAAACCAGCAAATTCCGCTCTTCCCACCCACCTTGCCCAAGTTACAAACCAATGCAGAAATATCTAAGGGTTTTTATTAATGGCTATTGTTTGTTTAACAGGTGAGTGACCATTTTCATAACCAAAAAAAGGTTCATTAAATATTTTGAAAACAAATTGTTCTTGCATTCTACATACATGTGGGCATTTCCAAACAACCAACCAATCCAGAACAATAGCTGTTGGGTGAGTTAAAGCTCACAACAGAACTTTAAACATAACAACTTACAACAGGGTTTCAAAAATATGTAACACACCAACAAACATGACTTTTGGTAGAAACTAACAGGAACGGTGCTTCTAACCCAGTTACACACTTTTAAAAATCCTCCTCAAATAACTCTTCAGTATTAATATACTGATCTGCAAAGTGACCATGAACAATAGTTCAGCAATTAATTGCACAAATAATTGTCACTTCTAAAGAAGTGAAAGCAAGTATCAAACATTTATTACACTGCATCCAACCCTGTACAACTGAGCATATGATGCTTCAACTTACGTATTTATACTGAAAAAAGTATTTTATTCTCTTCATTACATTTTCTTTAAGCATTTTGAGTGATGTCGGTGGCAAGCTATGAAAAAACCAAAAAAGCATAATATATGTGATCTTTTAATACTAAGAATTCATGAATATGTACAAAGTCAAAGCATGAGTCTTAAATACACTGCCATTGATTTACTGGCTACTGTTTGTCAGCTGAGTTGCTTAACTGCCTGTACGTATAGAATTAAATGTGCCACAGCTGTGTGGTCAGACACCTTCTACATCCTGGAGGAATTACACACAGGGTAATTAGTTGTTCAAACTAATTTGTTCTACTGGGCAGTTAGGGCACGTGCATATGGACAGTTACAGCAGCTTGGCTCAGGCTGTCACAGACGAGCGGTAACTCAATTGTGTTCTCATCTCCCAACCCACATACGCTTGGCATCCACACAAATTTTGGCCTTTCTGGTGTTTGTGATGGTATCTTCCACCCCCTGCCCCCCCCGCCCCGGTCTGTCTTTTTACTACAACTTTATTTAAAAAAAATCAGTCCGTAAGAGACTAGTAAATCAATACAACGGTATAATTAGCACCACCAAGGTGAGCAAAATCACAAATGGAAAACTAAGTAGCTGGGAAAACATTCTGTTTAAGAATTCTGTTTCATGTTAGATATTTTTGGTGTGTAACTGGATTAGGTTGTACACACTACTTAAAAAGATTTATCTGCTGTCTTCTGTCTCTAGACTGAAATGAAACCAGGAAGAAATAACAAGGGGAAATAACCACATCTGCTGGAGTTCTCTGGTAACCAAACTTGGAAGGGCACTCACTTAGCTGGATTGCTTCTGAGCCATGCAGTAGTTGATTGCCTACAGCAAACGTGTTTGTCAAGTCTAGCCCTCAGTAAATAAAGAATTGCTAATTAAAGAACTGACACCCTACTAACACTAATCAAAGTCAAGTAACAGAGAAGATGAGAGGTAATAAACAAAAGGGCAAACACTGCCCCTTTGAGGTCTAAGGCTGGATTAGAAAGGAGGAAAAAAAGTTACTCCCCAAAATACATGGCATATTTGAAAAAGAAGGTACACGGACTCAAAGAATACTCAAAGTTTTGAGGGATCTCAAGCATGGAAATGCACTGGGGTATTTTTTTTTTTTTAATATCTAGATCTGTTTATTTTACTGGGCTAACTAAAGTAAAAAGCCCCCTTTGTTAAAAGTTTGCAAGGCTTGTGTATCTGTAGGCTTTCATGGTCATGTGTATGTGAAATGGTGAACCATAAGGTCAAAATTTAAGAGTTGTGGAAAAGCACACTTCAGTTCTGGCAGTACTGAGAGAGTCAGGGAGGGAGGCAGTGGCTACCAGTGCAGGCTGCGTTTAGGTTCCTATCTGTGAATAACAAACTGGACCTGTCCAAGGAGCAGAGCCAGATGCAACATCTGTCACCCACGGAGGTTCCTGCAAGCTAACCAGGTACCAGGCCATGTGCTGGGATGCAGAGGCAGCAGCATGGTGATGTCTATAATGGAGGCACACTGTTGGCTTACAACTAAAACCTTGACTGAGAGAAAAACATAAGTATTTTTAATATATCTCTGGTATGACAAGACTGTAACTTCGAGTTTATACACTCTCTGGTATTCAAACATGGATTCCTAGCTCCAATAAGACTTTCATGAATCTGTTTCTTTATGTGTTATTTTAATTGGCATCTTTTGGATGTCTCCTTCATAAAGTACTATTATGTATTAAGCTGGAAGACAATGCAAGACTGATTAATTTCAAACATAATCATACTCTTCCCCCACTCAGAATACTAATACATACATTTATACACATACACATTCACACATATATATATTTATAGAAATGTACATATATACATCTATGTGACAAGCACTTTGCTCAAACACAGTCTCTTCCAAACATCTGCCTCAAAATCAGTCTTGCTTAAACAAACACAGAAAAAAAAAAAGGAAAAAAAAAAGACAGTGTTGAGACACCATGTAAAACATCAGGGATAAGGAGTACAGTGTGCTACCCTACTTGGGGGAGACAAATCACACTCCTCTGTTGGTAAGAGTATGACCATCAACCAGATAAATCACTCTAAACGGAGTTCTGTTTTGCTGCTTCTCAAACCTATGGAAGCTGGCATGTCTCTATACTACACTGCAGTTTGCAATATAAACACACTCACAGAGTTTAAGAGCGTGCATAGCTCACTGGAGCATCTGTTGTTAGACAGTGAAAGGAAAGGCACCAACACTGCACGTCCCATGCAAATACAAGTGCAATGAGGAGGAAAAACGGAAACACAGTAAGAGAATTCAACAGCTTCAGACTACAATTGTGATTGTCCCTACTATGACTGGTGGATCACACCCTACTTATCGTTTTCCTAACATGGCCTTTTCTGCCCTCTTGAACTTCTGTAGTTCAATAGCTAGTTCCCAATATCTCAGATACAGCCACATAAGTCTTCCATTTTGACTTTTGCTTCTGTTCAGCATATTGCCACAGTAGTTATCATGTTTGAAAATATCTTTTAAGCCACTTTCCATGTGTAGAGCCATAGCAACAGGGTCAGTTGCTGCTTTAACTAGCAGATTTTTCTCTATTTCTAGTCTCTGGCTTCTGGGCACAACAAGACTGCAGTAGATGTCTTGTCTTTCTTTAAGTCCCTCTTCAAATTCCTTTAGTAAAATATTGGCTCTCTTTTGCCACTCTTCTTCTTTTGCCAGACAACTTTGGTACAAGTTACCTGCTGCTCCTGAGTGCAAAAGGACTTGCTTTTCTCGCTCTAACTTCTCCTGCTCGTGTTCGAGGATTCTTCTTTCTTCTACTAGTTTGCGACTCTGAGACACGAGGGCTTCACGGTAACTCAGGGTTCTGTTGCGTTCCTTTTCAAGCTCCAACTCCAAGTGAGCAACCATGCGACGATTTTCTGTGATTGTATCTCGGTATTTGGCTTCCAGGTCTTTTTGTAAAGATGAATGTTTTTTATAATATTCTGTTTTTTCTCTTTCTATTTCTTTTTGACATTCTCTGGTCCAGATCCAACCTATCACATATAAATGAGACTTCAGACATGAGTATACCACATGTAACATTGATGGGTATAATTAATTAACTATGTCTCTAAAGGAGCTATTAAGTTGTAAAAACTTTCTTTCCTACCCTCCCCAGTGGTATTCACTCCTATTCACATGTCCCACAAAATATATTTCAGTGGGTTCGTGTTTCACAGTAAGTCACTTTAAATGATCATGTTTCCTTTGAAGTAAAATCTCCCCTAGTCTTTTATTGCTAATACATACATTTCTTGGATTAAAGACGGAAAATAAAGTTTTGGGGAAACAAACACAGGAGCTGCACTGAGAACTTTTCAAGTCCAGTAAAAAAATATACTTCAGCAGCTCCTTTGGCCTCTCTAGCACATCATATATGCACTCTTCTGAGAGCGCTTTGTAAACTGGAGCTTAGCAAATAGGGATTCAATTCCACATGTGAAAAACGTCAGTTGCTATAAACAGTGCTTAACTGCTTATAACATTATAAATGAGCAGACCAAAGGAAATGCCTAGATGGGTTATCACTGTGCTGCCCTTTGGCTGGCGGGCGAGCTGCCTGAGCACAGCCAGGCGCTCCAGCCCCAGCAGACAGGCCCTGGGCGCTACTTACGGAAGGCGGCCAAGCCCAGCATGGGGACCAGCAAGGCGTAGTTCCATCTGCTGCCTTCATCCCCGGGCTCTCGCCGATTTGGCAGGATGTTCCAGTTGGGAGGGTCATTTAAGTTATTCATGAAGGCACCTTACGAGGTACAGGAAAGAAACCCGGCGTTACCTGCGCAGGAAGGAACCGGGCGGCTCCCACCGCTCACCGCACCGCAGCGAACTGCGGGACAGCTCTTTCTGCCCGAGGCCCTCAAACGCCGGCCCGCCCCTCACTTGGGAACTTCGCATGGAGGCGCTCTGGCATAGCCAGAGGCCCCCCGGCCTGCTCCATAACCGCCGCCCTGGCCACTGGGCCTCTGCTGCCGCCCACCCCCCCTTCCCCGGACGGTGGCACATTCGCTGATGCTCCTGCCGCCGCTCCCAAGGCCTCCCCGTTCCCTCCGCGCTGCAGGCCCCGGCCCGGTGAGGGGGCAAGGCCCATCCCGCCGTCCCGGATCGCGACCGCCACCCACCAGCGCGCGGCCGCGGCGGAGCGCTGCTGCTGTCACTTACCTGCCGGCCCCGCCCCCCTCGGGCCGGCCCATTAGCCTACAGAAAGGGGGGGAAATCCCGGGGGGTGCGGACGGACAACAAACTGACTCGCCTGAGTCCTAAGGGCTGCTGGTCGCCCGTGCCCGTCCCATCGTACTCAGATGAGAGAGATAAGGAGGAGATTTGGGGGGGATGGGCCCCGCGTGCAAGCACCCACGCACTCCTCCCGTGACACCCCCCCCCTCGCCTCCCAGCACAATTGGTCTCTCCCGCCGAGCCCTGCGGGTGGCGGCACCGTTAGCGGCCGTCTCGCGCTTGCGCCCTCGCTCGCTACCTCGGTTCCCTGCGAAATGGCGGCGGCGGCGGTGGCGGCTTCGCGGGGCTTGGCGAAGCGCTGGCTGCGGCCGGCGGCGCGGGCGGTGAGTGCCTCTTCTCGGCCCCTGCTGCCCAGCCCTCTCGCCGGCCTCCCGGCGGAGGGGAAAGTCTCAGGCCGCGGGGCGGGCAGGGAGAAAGCCCCTTTCCGGGGGGGAGACTGGCCGGCTGGGCCTAGGGACCCTGCGCGTCTCCCGTCCCCTCTCCCCTCAGCCGTGGTGGGGGAAGGCGCCTGGTCCCGGCCCGGCCCGCTCTCCCCCGCGGCCCGGTGTGCGGCGGCGGCCGGCGGCGGCCCGTACCCGCTGTCTCCCCGGTGACCTTGGCGGGGGAGCAGCCACCCCGGAGCGGGGAGCCGCGGCTGGGCTGCGGGAGCCGGGCAGGTGGAGCCGTGCGGCTCCTCAGCGGGATCGGTCCCTCTGGTTGTTTGTGGAGCGGGGCCGTCCTTGCTGCTCGGCCCCTGGGACAGGTTACTGGGAGGTAACTGGCGGCGGGCACGGCCGCTCCGCTTCTCCCGGTCTGGAAAGCGAGCGCCGTAGCCTTAGGCTGTGGGCGGGCTCCCTGAGGGAATGAGGAAGGCGGCGGGCACGGGGTGTGCTGTGGAAAGGCCCTGGAAGAGCCTGAGGGAAGGCTTCTTTTTACTCTGTGGTGAAGTGGCAGTTTTCAGTTTCATCAGTAGCTTGGGGTTACAAAGACGAATGCAGAGGAAAAGGACCCTGTAAGCGCAGCTGTAGTTGTCCCTGTCTTATAAAGCAAGTGCAGAAAAGATAACCTACCGAGAAGGAGAAAGGCTTAAAGAGTGTCATGTTTTAGGTGGCAGTGAACTGGTCCTGATTTAATTTTGTAAGGACCGTGATATTCGTGGTTGCATAACAATTCAGGATTTGTGTGATCAGCGTTGCCTTCAAATTTGGTGTAACGTCATTTTTTTGCTTTGTGGACTTTTGTTCAGAATAATTCTGAACGAAGTTTAGTGGCAGCAAAAATTGTTATGTGTAGCTTTAACAAAAGAGTGTATGTGGATGGGAATAGCAGTTCTAAAAACTCTTGTTCTGTGGAAACTTAGATGTGAAAAGAAGAGCAGTCTGCTAAATAGTTATGTGGTTTTATTTTTTTAGTCCTATATTTCCAGAGTCCTCTGATGCAACGTATATTTGATAACTTTATGGTGACTTCAGAAAATAACAAAGTTTTTTAAAAGGAAATTTGTTGCAGGGCATTGTGACAGAATTCTGACTGGAGATTGCAGCATGCTGATTACTCTGAGGGGAGGAAAAAAAAAAGGGGGTCAACTTCTTTTGGAGCTTTAGGGCGTAAACACAATTTACAGCTCTTGGGGTTTTTTTGGTGTTGTTTTTTCCCCTCAGTCATTTGCACTTTCTTTAGGAAATTAAGATAGCGTGGAATTGTGCCAAAGCATGGTAACACAGCAGGGTGGCAGAGGGAGAGTAACTGTTTGGAGGAGGGTACTAGTAGAACTCCTTATGAATAGGTGTTAAGACTGATCTTAAGTAAGATGGCTGTAAAAAAACAGAAGTGTGTTAGCAAATATGATGACACACTAGATTCACTGTTACACAAGAAGATAATTTGAGTAACTAGTATAAGAGATGATATAACTGGGTCAAGGAAAGTGTACTGTAGTTCACTTCAGGGATGGAGGAAGAGATGAACGTTAGGATGTGGTAGGTAGAGAAGACCTGCTTGTTAGCATATTATAGGGTGATTGAACCATGAATGTAACAGTTGCTGGAAAAGACAACTGTATCCTAAATACTTCAAATATATGAGTGCTGATGTCATTGCACAGGTCACTAGTATGGCTTTGTGTTACTGTTTTCATCAATTATACATGCTGAGTTAGGTGCATTTTTCTGCATGGTGTAAAGAAGGAATACCATGTTCCAAGAAATTGGAGATTTGTGTGGTGGAGATTGAAAGTCTGGTTGTTTTAACCTGTCAAAGCAAAGACTGGATAGATTTGGGTGGTGGCTTTTTTTGTTTTGTTTTTGAATATGCCAGGGGAGAGGGAGTAATGTTACAGAAGTGGGAAACTGTGCTCTTGTGCTTCACTTAGCTATTAATAAATGGTTCTAAATTCGCCACTAATTAATAGAGAATAAAAACAAGAAAAATACCTCTGGCTTTTGAAGCAATGGTGAACTGGAACAGCTTTCCCTACCACCTGATTTTTTTTTAATCTTCATTACTCTTTACCACCTGAAATAATTCAAATTCTGAGGATTGCTTGACATGAGAGGTATCTTCTGTTAATTCCTGTGGTTCCCATAAAGTTGTCTTCATCTTTGTTTACTTACGAAAAAATGCAATAATTCTACAGCATTAATTGCAAACACTCTTCTGTCAGTGCAGCCTCAGATAGGTCTGAGAGACTGGTTACTGTTAGTGAAGAAAATAACAGATAGTCTGTGTCACCCTGTTACTTGCAGGCTGTCCTCTCATCCAGTCAGAACTTTTTTCTTTTTTTCTGGGTATGAATATAGGAAAGCCAGAACTTCATTGCATGTAGCTCTAAAATACATTGATACAAT
The DNA here is from genome assembly GCA_013398915.1 of Dromas ardeola. Taxonomy (NCBI): domain Eukaryota; kingdom Metazoa; phylum Chordata; class Aves; order Charadriiformes; family Dromadidae; genus Dromas; species Dromas ardeola. The sequence continues at coordinate 51,668 of VYZM01019074.1, forward strand.
ATTCTTGAATATGTGGTATAAGTGGTAAGTAAAGGGTGGGATAGCCAAGAATGCCGAAAGTCTTCCTGTGGAAACATTTTTTCCATAATAGTTTTCTTGACTTCTTTCCATAGTGGCCAGCAGCATGCCAGACTTTTGCACGCAACTTGCACTTCACAGTCTATGGAAAGAAAAATGCTTCTACGAAGGTTTCTGATTCGGTATGTTTGTACTTTGTATCTTAAGTAACAGATTCGATAATACACTTAATGCTTGAGAGACATGAAACAACCATATGCTTGTTTTTTAGTTGAGTGTTGTGTTCAAGTACATAGTGAGATTGAATTGCTGAAATGTATAGCTTTTCTTAATGATAGTTTCCACCTAAGAGAGTATACAACAGATGTAGCATTTGCTGCAAGAGTCTGTTAAAAACATTAAACCTATACTGCTTGTGCCTCCATGGAACTTAAGTTTGACCTAGCTTGAAATATTTGTCATCATAACAAACTGATTTATTTTTCCAGATTTCTACACAATATCCAGTAGTGGACCATGAATTCGATGCAGTTGTTGTGGGTGCAGGAGGAGCAGGTCTGCGGGCTGCATTTGGTTTGTCAGAAGCTGGGTTTAATACAGCATGTGTTACCAAGCTGTTTCCCACCAGGTCTCATACTGTTGCTGCACAGGTAAGAAATGAGGTAGGACAAATGTTTAAAAAATGCCTGCTGTCAGAAAGCTGATTTGTATATGCATGTGAACATCATGTTTCGAGGCCATGCTTTCTTTTATAAATATTGCGTATTTAGGTGATACTACTTTGGAGGGCAATGTATGTTTAGATCTATTCAGTGCTTTTTCACTGCGTTCAATGTGACTTTGCAATTCATTGTGTTACACAAAACAGAACAACATAAGAGCCATTGTGAAACCGATAAATTGCAAAGGTTTTTCACAGCCATGTTAAATCTGACTTTACTGTATTTCTTGCACAGAGAGTCATAAATGGTATGTGATTTTTAAGAGATGGGGGAAAACCTACTAAAACTGTACTTCAGTAATATAATTCCAGGAAAATGAATTTTCATTTTCAGGGAGGAATCAATGCTGCTCTGGGAAACATGGAGGATGATAACTGGAGGTGGCATTTCTATGACACAGTGAAGGGGTCCGACTGGCTGGGTGACCAGGATGCCATACACTACATGACAGAGCAAGCCCCAGCTGCGGTGATAGAGGTGAGGCTCACTGGAACTGATGTCAGCTCTAAGTATTTATAACACAGACTAGCTTCCAAAGAGATCCCCTTACTTAGGTTCATGGTAAAATAACTTGTTTGACTGTTGTGCACACAAGTTTCTGATGCTTGTGTTTGGGTTCAACAGCTGGAAAATTATGGGATGCCATTCAGCAGAACTGAAGAAGGAAAAATCTATCAGCGTGCATTTGGTGGACAGAGTCTTCAGTTTGGAAAAGGAGGACAGGCTCACAGATGCTGTTGTGTTGCAGACAGGACAGGACATTCACTGTTACATACTCTGTATGGCAGGGTAAGCAGCTGAGAAGTAAACTTTTTTTGGGTTTTGTATTTGCAGTTAATGACTTTTATTTTTTTTTATTCTTCCCCCCTGGAGTTTGAATTAATAAACAAAATGTGTAGCTGTTCACCTGTCAATGAGGAATCCAGGGGAATGACTGATAACAATTCTGTCTTTCCTTCCTTCCTGACGCAATGTGGAAGGTTGTAGCCTAGGTGATGCTTTTTTTTTTTTTGTCAGGAGTATGCAGTAATAGAATAAATGGAAAGATCGTAATTATAATGGCTGTGATGAAGACAACAGATATTAATTAGCATACACTGTTAGCTTTGTGGTCTGGAGTAGTTCTTCACTGTTAATACTTCTGTGTCTGTTAACTAGACCCAGAGAGAATTTATGTAAACCTTCCCCAAAAAGCATTTTTCAAAAGCATTGGGGAACTCTGAAAAGAGGTACAAGGCAGCATTTTCTTTCACTTGCCTCCAAACAGGGAACGGGGGGGAAACAAGAGGTATAAATGCATGAAGGCCTACTGTGCATTTCTGAGCTTGCTCTATGGCAAGTAAGTGACTAGTGTTCCAGCATCTGTTCTGTCAATTCTACAAACCATAATTGAAGAAAGATTTGGTTATTTTAAAATGGTAGTAGCTACTTGAAGCCTGAAATTAAGTACCTAGTAGCTAGTGTTGTTTTTTTTTTTTAATTTACTTAGTAGCTAGCTAATTGCTCTGCTTCAGGTTAACACTATATATGCTGCTGCAATACAAATGTTCAGTGCTGCCAGACACTGGTCTGATCCTTGAGGGCATGCAAGAATGTTTGACTTGATGCCCACTGCTTCTGCTGGTACACTAGTCTCCTGGAGATGTATTTTGCTTCTCTGTGAGATGCTAAGTAAAATGTGCTTGTACATGTATCAAGCACCACAGCTGACTAAAGTGTTGCCAAATATAGAGGGAAATAACAAGTCTTGCTGACTAGCAATGACTTCTCGGAATTAAGTGGTTTGGTAACTGTTTGTGTCTCTCTAAGCTAGTATAGATTCATTAGCAAATTCTTACAAAGATTTGTGAGGAAACCAGCTTCCCTGAGAGTTGGTGAGGGTGGTTTTTACCCTGATACAGTCCATATGCATTGGCTGTTTTGAAGACAAGTTACTTTGGTTTCTGGATTTTTCTTAAAGTTCCTTTTTTATTTTCCTCCAGTCTCTAAGATATGATACAAGCTACTTCGTTGAATATTTTGCCCTGGATCTACTTATGGAAAATGGAGAATGCCGTGGTGTTATTGCCCTTTGCATAGAAGATGGCACTATACATCGTTTTAGAGCAAAGAACACTGTCATTGCCACTGGGTAATGTAATATTTATGATGGAGGGAAACTTGAGAGTGCTCCAAGGTGGAGGTCTGTGTGTTTGTATGTATATTTGAATCCACAGTGTGGAGATGACATGTTGACTTGAAAAACATAATTCATATGTTCACGTTCCCCAGCACCACCTTGATCAAAAGCAATATAATTGAATTCAGTCATTCCGTCTGAAAGAAGGCACATATTAGCTTTGTGACCAAGTATAAATTTACTACAAGGTCTAACTTTGAATTCTAGAACGATGTCATAAAATTGGAATGGGTAAGAGCAGTATGGATGGTTCAAATGGTCTTAGACTTTTAAAACATGCTGTTTAAAGCAGACGTTGCAATGCAATCAACATGTGCATATATCTGTAGGGTTCAGAGTTTCCTGTAGGAAACAGCTTTTTTTAAAAATTCTGGAGAACCTATTACATTAGGACACCAACATTGTAAGTCTAATCGTTGTAGGATGAAATTATCAGAAGACGAGTGTAACTTAACATCACTTGGTTGCAAAAGTTTGTATGTTTATTAGAATACTATATGCATTAGTCTTTTTCTGCTTATAGCTGTCTCTTACCTGTTTCAGTATGCAAAATATTTGTAAAAGTATCTGTCAAAGAAAAATACTTAGTTTTGTTTCCTGCATAATTTGGCTTTATTTAAAGTTGAGGCTTTCATACTTGTGTACTTTGAGGTACATACAATATGTAGATTGATATTTCTTCTGAGAGTTTGCCCTAAAATTTGGAGTACTGGCAGTTCTGAGTAATGTTGGAAGCTGACCTATTTGTTTTAGTCATAAGAATTCATATTTCTTACGTAATTTTGGACAACTAAGTTTTGAAATCTAAGAATATAAAATCAGGGCCACGTTAAGGATATAAACCATCGTTATATGCTGGTTTTGATAAAATGGCTAATAATAGCTTGAATAAAATCTAATGGTACTGGATTGAGAGAACTTTCTGAACTCACTTTTTTCTGGCAAAAAGGCTTCTGATACTAACCAAACTGTCCTGCTCTGGAATTGTTATTCTTTTTCTTGGACCTTCTGTCACCAGCTGTTTTTCAACAGCTGGTGAGCATATGGTTGAGCATAATGGAGCAATACCAATTTTGTTTTCTTTTGGTTGAGCTTAGTACAGGAATGTCAGACCTTATGCATCTTGCTTATTAACAGTCTGCTCTAGTTCCACTATTGTGCGAACAGCATAGCTGAGTGGTATGTTCTAGTGATTTATTTTTTTTTCCTCTCCTCCCCTTCTAATTCTGTTACCTTTTGTGTTCTGTAGTGGGTACGGCCGCACTTACTTCAGTTGTACATCAGCTCATACTAGTACGGGTGATGGCACTGCTATGGTCACACGAGCTGGTCTTCCTTGCCAGGACTTAGAATTTGTACAGTTTCACCCTACAGGTACTGCATATGAAATAATACTTACAACATTATTTTTAATATGAGATTATTTTTTTGTTTTCAATATGCTTATGTCAGTTTGCACTTTCTGCAGTATTTCATTGGTTCATTAGTTGCTTGTGACAGGTGTTCAGACTTGCCTGCAACTGTTGTTGAATATAAATCTGAGAGTAAGACTTAACAATATGAGAATGGCCTTAAAATTAGGCTAGCTGAGACCTGGGTTAAATATTTTGAGGTGCTGTCTTTACAATACTAACAGGTTTTATGAATTCCAAGCTGAAACCACTTCACTTAAACTTACCTTTCCTTTTGCCTTTGAAATATTAGAGGGTTTGGTATTTGATACAGGAGCAATGGGATAGATGCAAATGATAGGGAATTATTTACTGGAATCTTTTGTGGAAGTGGGGTAGTTGAAGTAAAGGTATGTTATTTAGGACTGTTGTTTTATAGCACAGGATCAGTATCTAAACTGTGGACAGCAATGGTCACAAACTAAAAAGTGGGTTTTTTTGTAGCTAATCAAATACTTAGTTTTAACTTGCAATAAGTGGTGATTTTTTTAATTGTTTGTTTAATTTTACAATGTTACCGTTGTTATATCATAGGTATCCAGGTTCATTTGACTTAGCTACGGTTTTTCTAGTCAAAGAAGATTCATAGCTTGTGTGATAATTCTATAGCTTTTAACATAGTTATCAAGTGCATGAGTGAGTTAGCATTTTTGTTTTCTATGATGACCAGTGCTGAAGGCTAACAGGTAGGCCTTCCTTCTCTAAAGGAAATGAAAACCGAGTAAGCTCTGACATTCCACATGGTTTGAAGCCATCCTGTACTGCCTTAGCACAGGAGAAGAGGGAACAAAGATGAGCAAACTGGCCTTGAGATAATGGACTTACGGTTTACTTCAAAATCTTGAACAAAGTAATTTGCTGAAGGTCTAAGAAATCTTCGTAAAATTCTCCTTGCATATTGATGGATAGAGATCTCTTCCATTTCTAATATTTTTAGATGCTGTGGGTGTTCCAAATCAACTTCCTTATGTTTTGGCAAGAGTGTTTGAAAGGAGTAGTAATACTTGATTCCAGGCAGTCTTGGGAGACAGTTCCTAATGGTATGATTAGGGTGGAATAAAATCTACCACTGTGACTTACTTGTGTTATTTTAAGAAGACCTTGTTTAATCAATCATGGTCATCCTGATTATGAAGCTGTCTAGAGAATATCTCATGTAATGGTTATTTTCTTTCTTGACAGGTATCTATGGGGCTGGCTGCCTTATAACTGAAGGATGTCGTGGAGAGGGAGGTATTCTAATTAACAGTCAAGGTGAAAGATTTATGGAGAGATATGCACCTGTTGCTAAGGATCTGGCTTCCAGGGATGTAGTGTCTCGTTCTATGACCATAGAAATCCGTGAAGGAAGGTTAGTTAAATACTCTTAATGAAGCTGCAGAATAAATACTTAATCATACTAGACTGTATACAGTACAATAGTTCATTTGATAAATGCCTGATAATGCATGGGCGTGAGCTTTAATAACTGTTAGCTGGACACTGCACATAGGGCAGAAATTTTGCTTGTTATTTCCTAATGATACTGAAAACGAATGCAAGATGTTAGGAGTCTCTTGTTTGAATTTGGTGCATCTAGAGGCAGTTGCTCAAACAAGTTTAATGTATATGCACTTACTGCAAACAGTGGAAATAATTTGGTGCTCTGTTCTCTTGACTAATTATCTTAAACTTTTACATATTTCTGCAGAGATACGGTGGTTTAAAGTCTTAAATACTGTGAATTATTGTGAAAAGACAGCTGGGAGGTGAAAAATATGGTTAAATTCAGCCAGGTTCAACAGTCTTTTCAAATACGCTAGATACTAATTTTTGTCAGATAACCTTTGATTATTTTTTGCACAAATGAAACAAATTGGATTAGAAATACTACTGGTGTTTGCAGAATTCCTGTTATGTATTCCAGTATTGACTGTTTTTTCGTAGGGGTTGTGGTCCTGAAAAAGACCATGTATACTTGCAGTTGCACCACTTACCACCACAGCAGCTAGCAACCCGTCTCCCAGGAATTTCTGAAACAGCTATGATATTTGCTGGAGTTGATGTCACTAAAGAGCCTATTCCTGTTTTGCCTACTGTGCACTATAATATGGGAGGTATTCCTACTAACTACAAAGGACAGGTAAGTAATATATATATCACTTTTAGTGTTTTTTTCATGATAATAATAGGAAATTATTTTTCTAAATACAAAAGCATTAACAATGTTTTTCATAAATGATTAATAAAATTAATAATATTATTGTTATAGTGATGTCAGAGTACTTAAAGCACACAATCTGGTTTGTTTTTGTAAACAACTTGAGAACCATGTTCCAGTCCATCTGGACATGGGAGTTCCAAGAAACATCTAAAATGAAGTTACTGTCATGTTTGACAATAGTTCTCTGTTTATCAAGTTGAGGATAATATAGTTGAACAAAGATCAAACTAGGGCTCTATTACAATCTATAACTCAAGTTAATATGTATTAATTCTCTGTACCTCATGTAATCTCTACACTAAAGCAGATTCCAACTCGTACTAGCTCGAAGTCAACGTGGTGATGTCAGCTGAATTTTTCCTGTTTCAGTGTATTGTACTTGTTAATTTTTTTAATGTAAAATTTTGCCTTAGAAATGTGTGCACATCAGACTTTGTTCCTGTGATTTTCTGACTTGCTGCAGAATTGTGATGAAACAGAACCATGTGCTATTCATAACTAAAGAAATCTTAGGTTTTAATGCCATCTGTTTACATAGTATTACTGCTCACCCTTTAGAACTAGGGTATTTATGGATTTAGAGTCAGAGAAAACAGAGATTGCTGTGTTTCATCCTTATGTGCATATGGCCTTTGCAAATAAGGTGGTTTGCCCTGTTATGAACAGTTTAAGAAACTGAGTATTGATTGTCTGAAATGCCAGGTGATTACACACGTGAATGGCCAGGATAAAGTGGTACCTGGTTTGTATGCTTGTGGGGAAGCAGCCTCTGCGTCTGTCCATGGTGCAAATCGACTCGGGGCAAACTCACTCCTGGATTTGGTGGTCTTTGGTCGTGCTTGTGCCCTTACCATTGCAGAGACATGCAAACCTGGTAAGTCTCATTTTTTTAGAGACATTTGCCTTTATGGCTTAATTTCTGCCCAACAAAGAGTTGTTGCTACCTAATTCAAATTCAGAATGCTAGACATAGACTTTTATTTGTTAGAAAAGGCAGAAATCGGGGCTTATGCTTTTCATAGGCGTATTCTTTGCTATGCAAATGTTTGACTAACACTGTGTGAGTTGATCTCTTTTAAACTAGAATTGGGTCAATGCTATTGTCAAAAACAGTTGAGATTGTTCACACACTAGCAAAAGAGAATATTGAATGTGAAGATTGACTTCTCTACATCCTGCACTGCATCTTCCACATCAAAATACAGTCTGTCTTACACTTGGCACTTGTGTACACTGGAACTTGCTGCCACCTTGTTGTTTTATAAGGTGGACTGCTCATGCAAGTGGTAAGAGATACTAAAAATTGTAAAATCTTATTCCCTATATGTGGATTACTGCTGCTGAATATTATTTTTAAATAATCTGATTCAGCAATGGTTACTGAGCTGAGAAAACAAACAAACCAACCAACCCACAAAACCCCAATAAAATACTGAAGGGGCAGTTATATTGCTAGAGCAGCTCACGTCCAGTAGTTGTCACCTGTTTTCTCATTGCTTAATGTCCAAATTAATAAGACGGTTTGTTTTTTCAGTCTGACTGCGCAAAGTGCACAGAATGATGGTTTCTGATGGAATCAGCTTAGAGTGCCTGTTGGCTCTGGCTTTGTGCAAATTTTTATTTGGATCTTTCTGTGGCTTCTTTGAGTTTGAAGTTGCAGGAAGGTTTTTATTAGTCTGAATGCAAAACTACATGTGAGATGAAGTGTGCTGGTAAGATGCTGTGTTTGGTTTGTTACCCAGTAACAGATGGGTTCCAATATTAGAGGTCAGATGCAGAGCTCGTGTGTAGAGCTCAGGTCCAAGAGAGGGTGGGAGGTTTGGGAGTGAGGAGACAAGGAAAGTACAGGGAGAAGGTGATAAGGAGCCACAAGCTTATTCCGTAGTTTAGAAGAATTTGCATGAAGTGCTGCTTTTAAGAAATTAACAGTAGAATTTAGCCAAACCTATAAATTCCCTACTAACTGTCACAGGAAAGAATGTGATTCGTATATTCCACCGAGAACTCTGTTTTTAAGTGCATGGATACTATTGGTGGGAGTTCAGCAAAGTTAAGCTAACCTGCACCTCAGAGGAAGAAAACAGATTGTGTTTTAGTCAAATCTGACTTTTCGTAGTTGCTAGTCTATGGAACTGCCAGAAAGCAAAACTGAGCCCGACCTACTAAACTTACTCAAACTTTCTTACTAGGAGAGCCAGTTCCCTCCATTAAACCAAATGCTGGTGAAGAGTCAGTTGCTAATCTTGACAAATTAAGATTTGCTAATGGAACCATAAGAACTTCAGAAGTGCGACTTAACATGCAGAAGGTAAGCCTGGCGAAGCTGTCAGGTATAAGGTGGGAGAAGCTGCAAGCAACGGAGGTGGTTTGGTCACTTTGCGAAGTACACTTCAGGATTTGCTTTGCAGAAGTAAAAACAGTGCGAGAAGATTGTCTGGGGGCAGCAAAGGCTGTATTATCAGTTTTGTTAGTTTCTTCTTCCCTTTATGGTTATTCCTCTTGGATAGTTTACCCATTGTATAATAGAATGAGGTGTCCTTTGTTTGGGGTGAGCAGAAGAGTGTTTTTCCTTCAGGCTGCAGGCATGCTTGAAGTCAAAACAGCTCTATATCAAGCTCTGTTGGAACTAATGAAGTTCTGCATTATGCAGCATATGAAACTGATTTTGTTTTACTACCTTGCAGACAATGCAAAACCATGCTGCTGTATTTCGTACTGGCTCCGTACTCCAAGAAGGCTGTGAAAAACTCAGCGGAATTTATAGTGATCTGTCTCATCTAAAGACATTTGACAGAGGTAGTTTGATCACAAAGAATACACCTTGGCCAGAGTACTCCCTGGGAAAACTGTGGGTTTTTTTCCATCTGTAAACCTTTTGTGTTTCTTGAAACTTTGGCAAAAGACTTCAACCATTTTGAATCTTTTCAAAATACTTTGTAGAGCCCTATTAGCTAAATGTGGTAATCCAGTAAAGTACTTGATCTTATTTCTTTCAAAGAAGCAGACGCTAAAATCAGATTTAACTGTGTATGGTGCTAACTGCTGTTCTCTCAGAACATGATGTGAAGTTGTTCAGACACTAAAATGAACTTTGTTTGTATTTTCTGAAAAGGCCAGGGAGCTGCATAAAAGTAGCAAGATTATTCACAGGCTGAACACTTGGTTTTCATTCTTCAGCTGAGCAGATAGTGCTGCGTACAGATACTGCCATACTTGCAGTGTATCTTAGGAGAACTTGGTTAATTAAGTAGATCTGCTGACGTACCTTTTGTCCACTCACACTGTGTATTTCTCTCCAGCTACTGCTATTGGACACGTATCCCAACACTGAAAGTAGAACTGGCTTTCTTGGGCAGCTCTCACCAAGCATCAAAGTGTTACAATAGCTTAGAATGTAGGGATCAAAATGAAGATACATTCACGTAGGTGAACATTTGTCCACCTTGCGGATATTGAAATGAAAAAGAACCTGTGTAACTATCAGGGGTGGTTTTTTGTTGTTTGTTTGTTTGTTTGTTCCCCCCCCCCCGCCAAGGGTGGAAAGGAAGGGAAAGCCCTGTTTGGATCTGTTAGGGATCTACTTGAAGAGCTACCATCTAGCCAGATCTTGTGGTCTGAAATGAGGTATGGGGACTGAGTTGTAGGTATGATATAAAGCAGGCAAGAAGCTACAGTGTAATTTTGTGTCAGTAGTACACGCGTAACAGGGACATCTGGTAGATTCTAACTACTGGATTTTTCTAAGATTCATTATGATTGTTAGGGTGTAGGAATCATAATTGAGCCTTGCAGGCAATAGTGAGTAATTCAGTATTGCAGAGTACCGTGACTGCAGTAGGTAGAGCATTAGCTCTATTTTGATTCTAAGTGTCAGCAATAGGACAGAAGTAAATTGAGGAATAACTTGTTTGTAGAACATCTTCCAAGGTATTTTAATATTTCACTAGGTATTGTGTGGAACACTGACTTGGTGGAGACCCTTGAACTGCAAAACCTGATGCTTTGTGCCCTACAAACCATTTATGGTGCTGAGGCTCGCAAAGAGTCCCGTGGTGCTCACGCCAGAGAGGACTATAAGGTATAAGTATTTTCTGTGACCTGGATGTAGGATTGAATTTCCTTGTTACGTGTCCTCAGATAGATTATTTAGAAGTTTTAATTTCTTCAAAGTACAGTCTTCAGAGTCTTGAGTCAAGAATAGTGTAGTATTTGTTTGAGGTCCCATCTGTTCTGTTTTATCTGTTCTTATTTGTTGTATATAAAATGACCAATACATGCAACATTGGGTAATGATCCCGAGAGAAGAGTTGTTCCAGGTGTGCATCTGAATGGTTAGAGGGGTCTACAACAGGACTATAGTAATAATAAGGTCATGAATGCATAAACAGGACTTCAAGCAGAATAATTGTCCTATGTAAGGCTTTATTACCTCAAAGCCTTTGTTAAGCCTCAGTATTTAAAATTTGGTGTGGGCAGTGTTAAGATAAAGCTTTCTGGCTGTTAAGAGACACATTGTGTTACAGTTGTAATTGGAATGCAGCTAATCATGTGACTGTAAAGTGATTTGCAGATATAATTTCTGATCTATACTAACCTAATTTTCTCCTTAGGTACGGATAGATGAGTTTGACTATTCTAAGCCACTCCAAGGCCAGCAGCGGAAGCCATTTGAAGAGCACTGGAGAAAGCACACCCTTTCATACGTGGATGTCCCGTCTGGGAAGGTACGTTGAGCCTGATGCTTGAGGGTCGGTCTCACTATCATAGACAGCTCTTGATATCATGATAATACTGCAAATGATTGTCACTGTCTGAGGTACTTGATATAGTTTAGTGTACTTAGCGGGGGGTGGGGGAATCGAACATTTCTTCTGTTGCTGAACAGTAGGCACAACTGGGAGAAGTTACTGTTGATCTTTGGGAAGTGACTTTGCGATTTGAGCTGGAATTGTTTTTCCCTTTGTATCAGGCTAGTACAAAAGTGTTTGTTTTTTTTTCTTTTCCTCGGATGGTGGCAAAACCTGTTGTTGGTGTTTAGCATAAAGTTTTAATGGTATTTCAAAGAAAAAAATGAAATCTGACCCTATAAAAATCTGACCCAAAAAAGTGTTGGTTTTTGTATCCCGTTCTCTGAATCCTCTTCATTTTCTCTCCCTCAGTTCCAGCTTTCTTGAATCTAGTTGAGGACAAATGAGAACACTTCCAGAATAGCTGCTGAGGATGGAAAGATAGTGTGACATAGTTCTGTCTCCTAACTGGCCTATTGGGTTGTCTATCTCCAAGATTTTTCCTAGTTTAAAGAACTATGAACTAGCAATCTTAGCCAAAACCTTACTTTTGTCTAAAAGGCCTTTTTAAAGTAGTAATCTTCTGATACCATTTCTGGTCAGGCTTTGTTTTTAAGGAATTCAGTTAGTGGTAACTTGGTAGAACTTGAATGTTCCTTGTAGGTTACTAATGGTTCATTTTCTGTGGAAGAAAAAGAATAATGGCGAAATTAGCTTAACATCAATGAAATCATTCAGTTACCTGTGTTATTCAGTCATTCCTGTTAACTAGGCTGTCTTGTTTAGAAACAAGGGATTGGTTTGTCTTAAAGTTCTTTGTTCTCTTTTACTTTAGGTTACCTTGAAATACAGACCTGTGATCGACAGAACTTTGAATGAAGAAGACTGCTCAACTGTGCCGCCTGCTATTCGCTCATACTAGTAACTCAATTTGACTTGCGGCCCTCTCCCAGAGGGGGTTAGTGTACGTAAGCGTAGCACAAGCAAATCAAAATAGTGTCGTCACTATCAGTTACTGGAAAATGCTAACTCGACTTTTCTCCAGCTTGTATTCTGCTGTGGCTTACTGTACAATTATGAAAATGGAATGCAGGCCAGCTTATGTTCTTCCACCCATCTGTCATAACTGACAGGGAAAACACAAAATGTGTCTAAATAAAGTGATTGGAAGTCTTGTATTTGTTCAAATATGCTGTTATGTATATAATTACAATGCATTTATTTTGAATGTATAGTTATTTCCATGTTTTAAGAACAAGAAATGCATTGTAGTACTTTCAGACAAGATGGAGACGCTGAGTTTTATGATAGGGGCAATTAAAATGAAGCAAGTACCATGAAAGAAAAGAAGATGAGGCACTAATAATTATAACTTTATTTTTTTCTAAAGCTAAAATTGTAAAAATTGTTGTACTTTGTTTTATTGAAGGAACCAAGATACTTCTACTCCAGTTAGTTCCTCCGAAATATGCTATGAACAGAATATAATCTTAATTAGCTAATCTGTACTATCTCTGGACTGTCTGAAGCCCTTTTTGTGGCGTGTCCTCTGTGTGTATTTCCTAGGCTGTCTTTTCTGTCGGAGGAACCAAGGGGCAGTTTTTCAGAAGACTTACCTAAATATTAAAGCTTACCAGCTTTAGTGCCAAGATGTAACATGGAAGGCATCAATAGAGCTGTTTCTAGCAATATTTCTTGGAGGACTGAAGTGTAACTATGCAGATTGCGATTGAAGGGAGCATTTCTTAAATTTTAAATGTTTTTTTTTTTTTTCTTTTGCTTTCTCAACTGCTGAACGTTGGCTGTTTGAAAAAATGAATGCTGGAAAAACAGAAATGTTGTAACGTTGCTGGTGGTGGTTGGAAAAACTTAATATGCCATATTTCAGTCCTGTAGTGTTTCGGTACCTTGCACCAGGGACTTGGAAAAATGTGGCCTCTCCCAGTGCTACCTATGCCTGGGCAGGAAGGGGGACTGTATCCTGATTTGGCTCTTTTTACGGAAAGAGCCCTGACTGTTGTTAAGGAGGGGGTAAATAACGTTTCATGCGTCTTTAAAAAGATCTCAATAAAGCAGAATAAGCTAATAACCTTCTTCCCATCGTCTGGAAACCTCCTTTCCAGCCCATTCCCCGCCGCCCTTCGGCCCGGCGGGGGCGGGCCCTCACCCCGCCGCCGCGCAGGCGCCGCCC